>JARWLC010000009.1:20892500-21222500 GCA_033318265.1 Phyllotis vaccarum
TTTTTTCTTAAAACCATTCTATGCTCTGTTAGGCTTCAGACAAAAGTACTTCAGACAAAGTATTTTCATAAAAGTCCTCCATATTAGGGTGCTATGTGTTCCCTCTATAAATGTCTAAGTGTGATACTACAGTAAGGGGCAAATTTTTCTCCTCTGTAGCACATACAAAAAGGTCAAAATTCTTATCCTTATGTATAAAGTAACAGAACTAAACTAAACTAAACAGAACTTCAACAAGGAAACATCTCGCTATTCAGATCTATCAGAGGCCTTACCTCAAAACCCGTGTGGATGGCCCACATGCCCCAGATACTATCGAAGCACATATCATTCCCAGGAAAATGCACCAAAGTTGGGCTGGGGAGCTGGCCACCCACAGGGATGGCAATCCATGGGGATGGTAGTCCTGTCTGTACAGTTTGGTGCTCAGGCATGGGAAACACAAAGAAGCCTATCACAGTCTCCAGAACTGTCCTCCAAAGCCAGGGTTGGACAGAGCTGGAACCAGCTCAGGAGGCCTCAAGGTGAGCAAAGGATTGCAAGGTCTGAGCTCCCTCCAGAACACTTGGGGAAGCCAGTCTGCCAAAACCAGGCACACTTTAAAGGAGACATTGGCCACAGAACTGTGGACATGGTTTCTTCCTCAGGAGATGGGCATCTGACTAGTGGTATAAGCCCAGTGCCTATCTGGACTTGGCAAACTGTAAAATGTCTAACAAAGAAGCAAAGAAGGTAGATAAAAGGAAACACCTTGCAATCAATTGCCAGCTGAACAATAAAGAGGTAAAAAGGACTATGGATATCTCCAAGCCACAGTCACAGGAGAATGATTATAAAGTTCAAAATAGATCGAACAATCAAATCACCGCAAATTTTTTGGCAAATCTTCACCCATCACACCAAATTAGAACACTGATTTTTTTTTCTAACATCTTTCTTTTGCACTGAACCTCTCTACAAAGCTTATGAATTATGATCAGTAAACTTGAGAAACAATCACATGTCTATCTCATGGTATTTTTTTTTAACTCTCGGATCTTAACCTAGTCTACCTTCACTATATGGAGATGTGAACTATGGGTCTCAAGCTATAAGCCATTTTCTCTTCAAAATTATCTCCCTCGTTTCTCTAATGTCGCTGTTTGTATCAAGAGGGCTGTACACAGTGGTTAAGAGTAGATATTGCTATGAGATGGCTAGAATTTGTAAAGTGTGGCTCCATGACTTGCTAGTTGTACAACTTGAGGCAAGCACTTAACTTCTCTAAATTTCTCTTCCCTTCGATATAAAAATGAAGATAGAAACAATCCCTAATTTACAGCATTGTGATAAAGGTTAGTTGAGCCCTAATGTAAACAGGAAGCACTCACAATAGGGGAACATGAGAAGTTCTGTGCAAGTGGCAGCCTCTGCTGTGAATTTCCTTTCTGCCCCTTAAAAGTGTTAAGAGATTAATCTCATAGTATCCATACCCCCTGTAATACTCTACACAGCTTTGTCTTTGCTATAGTAAAGAATATTCTCAGGAAGAGCAAAGGAAATGCCATGGGTTGTATGAGAAGTGAACATCTACTGCTAGATGAGGTTTACTTACAGTCAGAGTGAGCTGCTCCCCAGTTTACACAGACTTTCCTGAGAAGCTTTGCCCATAGCAGGATGAGCCCTGCTGACCTCCAGAGGGAGGAGATAATGACCCATCAGCGCAGACAGAGAAACTGAAAACCAAGCAACTTTTATTGTTAGCAAAGGAAATTGGAAACAATATCAGGATTCAAGCAGGTGAGCACTTGATTGAGATGCCCACATACAAAAGTGTGACAGAGAGGCAGGAGCTGAAGAAGAACCTGGTGCCTCTCTGCTGACACTCCAGCCTGAGGTTTACAGGCAGAAACTCGGGGTTGTTCACATCATCCCATGGAGCCCTGGGCCACCAAACCAGGAGAAACCTGATACACCATAGCTCAGGACAGTCTGTGTGGTCACGCCTAGAGTCCACCTGAGGGCTAGGTCACAAGGGTCCAGTACCAGCTCTGCTGATAGGTGCCCATGAAGCTTACACTCTAGAGACTCCTGTTTCCTCACATGGGGAGAAATGAAGACAGTAAACTATAAGATTTTTGAAGATCTTTCCAGAAGAGGATTGAACTTTACCCCAGCATTGGCTTCCTAGTTGTAACCTACTGCTGACCACAGTAGTCTCTGCTTCCCAGACTGCCTGCTCCAAGGCCTCCCTCCATCTTTCCTTCAGTCAGAAGCTTCAACACCACAAAAGGCCAAAGCCACCGTTAGTCCCAACTCTTCTGTAAACATAGCCAGCTCTCTAACTGCACATCCTGGGGGATCGCTGAGAATACTGTGATCACTAGACAGGCCAGCAGCAAAGGCCTGTTCTGGTGAGTTTACCCTTCTGGTAAATTAGATTACTATTCCTGTAACCAGTTAGTCTCTGGTGCTAACTTAAAATGAAGTCAGCTCTATTCAATACTTGACACCCCCAAACCCCTGAGAACATGGGGTAGCATCCTCAGGCAGTCCTGATGGAGGAGGAGACATAGTTGTCCACCCACCCATCCAATCACAGCTCCTTAGTCCCAAAAGCACACAGGTCCCAACCTTTACAAAGAAGTCTACACTGTAGGTCTTTACAAAGACCTACACTGCTGCTGTAGTAACTGTGGGCACTGTATGCAGTTGGATGCAAACAAAAGGCGCACTATGAGGAAAACTAACCAAGGTCATTCATTCCTCAAGCTGTTGGACTTAACTGCAAGAGCAAAAGCAACGGGCAGTTCTTTCTTAGGTTGTAAAAGACTTGTGTGCTTGTTAGAAGTCAAACAAGTCCTTAGCTAAAGATGAAACTATGTTCAGAGAGGCCTGAATGATCTTGTGGGGACTTAGGGCCTTACGTTGTCCTGTAGCATAAACGTCCATGCTGCCTAACAATTCGCCTCTAGTTTGTACCACAGGCAAATTTCAGTTACCATGCTCATGAATGGAAACAGCAGCAAAGGTGTCCACTGCCCCCAAGGGCCTTTCCTGAGTTTTTCAAAACTTCCCTCTGCATGATGGCATGTCTGATTTTCTGGGAGTGGTGGCAGATCCCTCAGGTCTACACAGTCCAAAGGCTGAAGGTGGGTGGACAAGCGCAAACAGAAAACTGACCTCCAGGTTCTCTCTACCCTCAGGAGATAATGGGGCCTTTTGGTTAAATCTGTCTCCTACTGAACAAATATGTCCAGTAAATATATCCAGAGGGGACTTTATTGTGTTCTTCAGTTGATGGTGTAATTAGAAAATTGCAACCTGGGTTCCCAACAGTTAATCATGAACCCGAACTTCCAAAACTGTGAACCAAATTGAACATTCTCTTATCATCTCTGATATTTGCTACAGTAACAGAAAGCTGGGCTGTGTGGATGTCATGGCTTTGGGCAAGCCACATAACTTCTTGGAGTTTATAAGATGAGGTTACTGGTGTCTACTTCACTGAGTTAAACGGTCCAGAACATGAATAGCATTGTACTTGTTCAGTCAGTATTTCTAGAAGTCAGAGGATAAACAGCACACATTCGACACCAGGAAGTAAAATTTGGATTTCATTTCTAAAAACCACCTGATATTAAAACCACAAGAAGTTAATGTCTACTGGTTCCTTTCCCTCTGAAGTCAACATTTTCACATTTTTTCTTGGTGGGGGGGGGAGGTCATGGAACCCTGGAACCCTGTCTGTCTTGATCTGTAGAGCAGGCTGACCTCTAACTCACAGAGATCTGCCTGTCTCTGCCTCTGAGATTAAAAGTACACACCACCACCACCACCTGGCCTACCATCTGACTTTTGTAATTAATAATATCTGAAATGATTTGGTGATATTCAAACACTTTGCTTCTCCTTAACTTTCAATGGCTAAGTTTGGACACTTTTCATTTATCACTATCTATACATCCCTGGTCCAATTCATTTTTCTGGGACACAATAACGGGGAAATCTCAGTGGGCATAAGATGAACTCCAGTCCATGCCTACTATACCATTAAGAAGTAAAAAGGCCAGGGTATGATGGGTGTGCTGGGATATAGCTCAGTGGTAGGGCACTTGTTTAGCATATGTGAGGCTCCAGAGTCAACCCCAGCTCAATGCCAAAATAAAGACATGGTTGATGTCACCTGGAAGATAACCGCTGCGCCACACATGAATTTCCTGACATGTCCATAGCACAGTTAACAAGTGGCTTGTTAGTGCTAATGGTTTTATCACATACAATTTAAAATATGTAAGGCATTTCCTATATACTTGAAATCATCCTCCTAAATCTGCTATTTCCTTCTAAGAGAGTTTTCTTCTGAATTAATGAAGAGTAGCTGTCATAGTTTGGGTTCCCAGGGCTGTGATGAAACACCATGACCAGAACAATCTGAGGAAGAACAGATTTCCTTCACTCAGTTCCATGTAACAGCTCATCATCAAAAGCAGTGAGGGCAGAAACTCACACAGGGAAGGACCTTGGAGGCAGGAGCTGATGCAGAGCCCACGAAGGAGACCTGCTTACTAGCTTGCTCCACATGACTTGCTCAGCCCGCTTTTTTACAGAACCTAGGACCAGCAGCCCAGGGATGGCACCACCCACCATGGCTGGTCCTCCCCTTAGTCACTAAGGAAATGCCCTACAGAGTGGGCAGAGACATTGTCATATCTGAGGTCCCCTCCTCTCAGATGATTTTAGTTGGGGTCAAGGTGACATAAAAGTAAGTAGCCTGCATCCAAATGCATCAAGATTGCAGCTCCAATCACACATCTCAGTAAAAACTCCCCATTGGCCAAACACAATCAGATTTTTACGGGTCCCAGTCTCGGGAGCTGTCTATTAAAGGCGTCAGTTCACCTGACAGTGTTACACTGAGGATATTTATTTACCTTGAATACATTATTTAAAAATCATTTTGCGTCTAGTCAAAACTAGAAAAAGGGGAAAAGCAGAGTATCACACATCTGTAAGTGTGGAAACAAAGGACCTAGGCTGGGGTCATCATGGACATCATAGTACGCTCAAGGCAGCTGGGCTACATACACAGTGAGAACTTGGTTCTGAAGCATAATGATACATTAGAGAACACTAAATATATTAAGTAAAAGCTGCAAATGTTCCAGAACTAACGATAAAATTCTAGTTGCGCTCAGACTTAAGCATGTTTAAGGTTCCGTATGAGATGTAATGAGTTAGTAGTCAGCTGTAGCAGTAACTAAGTCTTCCCACATGTATTAATAAACAAGAGGCAGTTATTTAATAATCTATAGGCAGGATATCCACAAAAGATACGATAAATAACCATCTATATTCAAGGACATATCTCTAGAGGGCAGTCAAGAATTTACACACATTTCCTCCAGTGACCTCACATGACTTCCCATCCTCTGAGAAGTATAAGTAAGCCTGCCACCATCACTACACCACCGATGTGCTCCCACTTAGATGACACATGACCCCGTGTGTACTATGAAGACAACCCAGCCACCTCCTTAGTGAGAGAAACAGTGTAATTATTGCATGTCAGGGAGACAAAGCAAACCAGGCATGGTAGTGCAGGTCTGTCACCAGCACCCAGCAGACTGAGAAAGAGGGCTCAAGAATTTGAAACAAGCTTACACCAAAGATGTCGTGAAGAAAAGAGGCTAAACAGAAAAGGGATTGAATCCAGCTCATCAGAGGCAACTCACAGGGCAGAATCCTACTGTCTGAACTCAGATTTCTCTGTGCGTTCCAGATACACATAATAACAATGGTCAAAAGTAGTCATCAGGCTAGGTCTGTTAGCTCAAGACAAGAACACAGAGCACTTGCCTAGCATATGCAAGCCTTTGAATTTGTTTAATGAAAATTAAACAACAATAATGATCACTTTTAGTAATGTGTTATTAACCTGACTTTCTGTGCTGAAAAACATTAACCCACACTCAGCACAGAATTTGCAGAACCAAGGCAGACTTTCTAAAAACCAAAGGTGGGGGGTGGAGGGGGGGGGAGAAAGGGAAACCCAGGCATATTCACTCCTGAGCCAAAAGGAAAGTACAACTCACTAGGCTCACACTCACCATCCTTCAGCTACCGAAGTCATGTGCCCATTCTCTAGATAAGGAAACAAAGGAGTGTTTCAAAGTCTAGCTACGGCTTCCTTAACTCCCATCCTAACAAAAATTCTTGCCCAACTTTTAGTGAGGACTTTGGTAAGACCCGCCCTACTGAAGATAAGGACTTCTTGAACCCCTCGTTACCCTTGACCTACTCAATTAGAATGGTCTGACTTACCACACAACCACACCACACCTTCAAAAAAGCCAAATTTTCGATCACTCACTGGCTGAAAACACATATGCATATTTGCATATATTGTGGCACTGGGTATCAAACCTAGAGCTTCAGTATACTAGAAAAATATTCTACCAGAGTGATACTCCCAGACCCTAGTTTTATATTTCCATATATGCTGCCAAATTACCCCCTAAAAGTTCACTCATTTAACTACTTAATCGATATTCTTTGAACCCCTATCTTCTAGGAGGTAATGGGGTCCCTGTCTACAACTACATGATTAGAAGTTTCAAGGGCTACAAAAGGGTTGTGAAGCATATACAGGTAGATGTCCAGCCAAGGCAAGTCCTCCACACCCTCACTATTTGCCTGGGAAGCTGAGCAGGTGCATCATACCATTGGACCAGGCAATTGATCACGTTATTTCAACTTACTTGATTGGGTTGCCTCGTTTCTTATTTAGACTTTTGAGTTCTTTGTGTAATCTAGATATTAACCCTCTGTCGGATGTATAGCTAACAAACATGTCCTGCCATTCTATAGGCCATCTCTTCATTTCAATCAGCTATTTCTTTTGCTATGCAAGAACATTTTAATTTCATGAGGTCCCATCTGTTCTGTTGGCATGGTTTTCCAAGCAACTGAAGTCCCATTTAAAAAAAAAAATCCTTTCCTGTGCCTATTCCATCAAGTGTTCTTCCCTGTTTCTTCCTATGACAGTTTCAGAGTCCCAGGTCTTACATTAAGGTCTTTGATCCATTTGGATTTATTTTGGGTTGATTTTTTGTACATGGAGAGATATGTATCTTAACTTCGTCCTATATGTGAATATTCAGTTTCTCAATGTCATAACGAGGCTGTCTTTTCTCTGATGCACATTTTAGCATCTTTGTCAGCAATCACATGGCTGCAACTATATGTCTCTATTTGTGTCACTATTCTACTGTACTGACTGACCTACAGGTCCATTTCTGTGCCAGCACCATGCCGAGTAGGTGGATGGATGGACACAGACAGAGGCCAGAATTGTTTTCTTCAATTACTCTCTACCTCAGTTTTGAAGCAGGGTCTCTCACTGAACCTGGAACCCATGGATTCATTCACACTAGCCAACCCACAAGGCTTAGTGGTGCTCCTGTCTCTGCCTCTTAAGTGGTAGCATTTAGCTCCACACCCAGCTTTTTACTTGGGTACTAGGATATGGACTCGTGTCTTCATGCTTGCAAGGCAAGCACCTTTACAAACCAAGCCATGTCCCCAACCCTGTGATGTGTTTCCTCCCCCTCCCTGTGGCTCTGTAGTAACTTATCAGATATGAAGATGCCTAGAGCATATTCTTTTTGCTCAGGAGTGTTTTGGTAATCTGGGCTCTTCTTTGCTTCCACATATTTTTTTTTTTTAAAAAAAATTCTATTTCTGTGACAAATAACATTGGGACTTTTATGGGGAGTATATGGAATCCTTAGATTGCTTTGATAATATAACCATTTTTATAGCATTAATTCTTATGGCACATGAGCATAGAACTCATCAATTTCTTCGGTGTTTTCACTATAAGCCTCCTCGGGTTTCTTGGTTAGATTTATTCCTAGGTCAGTCTTCCTTTCTTCTTTAGGGAGGCAATGTGAACGAAGTTGTTTCCTGATTTTTTGGGGAGGGAGGGCAGCATGTTTATTATTGATATATAGGAAGACGCCTGAACTGTTTATGTTTATGTATTCTTGGGCAGTGGTGCTTTGAGCTATAGCTGTTCATCTTCTCCAAAGTAGATCAGAACCTACATTGGTATAGCTCTAGTAGGTGCTGGTGCTCAGGGACAGTTGTGGGATAAATTTACTAAGTCATTAATGTAAGCAATGAGTCAAGAGTCAATGCCTTGTCTTCTTCATCTTTGCACCCAACCACAGTGTTAACATGACATCTCAGCACTGGCGGTATAAGGTACATTGAGTCAAATTTACCCCCGGTAATCACATACTCTCAGTGAATAGAAGAGGATTATATTTTCCCATGAGGTACTATATTTGTATGACTCTTTTAAGGACGGAAACTAAGGATCCTTCCAGGTTGTGTTCAGATCATCCTTTCTGAGTTAGGCAGGAGACACTGAGGGGAAACAGAGTCCTGTGTTCTCTTCAACACTAAGTCTCGGGTTTTCCAAAACATTGCACAAGACAAAACAATCAGAAGAAAAACTTAAAATCAGCATCACTACGCTGCCATGTTCTTCACTTTTTCTATTCATGCACAGTGTATCATGTTACATTTACAGAGACCTTCAAAGAGCTAAGGCCAACAGTCCTGGCCTTAGATTGTTGTTATCAACAGTCACTTTATTTTATTGCTAGATCAGTGTCTGGTGTCCAGAGGTCAAGGACTCAAATTCACTTTCATTTGCCTTATGCCCAACCTTAGCACCTGAAAACTGTATTTCTGTTCATAGTCATCATCGGAGGGCGCACCCCTCATCCTGTAAGTGTGGAGAAGCTCCAAGCAGTGCCCAACGGAACCAGTATGCTGAAATCCCACAACACTGGGATGAGATACATCCAGGTGGGAGTCAGCCACCACCCACATCATGAGAAATTGCTCCTTGCATCACTAGGCCTGCCTCTCACTCTGTCAAGATTCCAGAGCCCTGCCTCCTCCCTCCCATACTGGTCTCTGCTTCAGAGGCAGATGGAATGATTAAGCCTGTCTGGGAATCCAGAGTAAGCAGGTTTAGCACAAAGGTGAAGTTATCTTTTCCAGTAAACTGTGTGCTACTGAAGCCCAGGGGCAAAGAGGGCACTTGTGTTTCTTCAGTGGGTCTGCATGACACCATACACTCCACAAAGCAATGACCAGGTAGCATCATTGCCATTGTTTCTTGATATATGGGGACTCTTGGCTTCTCGTTCACATGTCATTGTCACAAAACAACAGTAGTAAAACCCAAAATTCATCAGCACTGAAGACACACTGAGGAGTCTTACTCATCCATGTTAGGTAAATGCCGTATCATGGAGCTACTTTCTAAACCCTAGAATTCTGTGAGATACACACTGAAATTTGATTCAAAACTACGGGTAGATTTTATCAGACATAAATATATGTAAAACCAAGACTTTTAAAGGGAACACAGAAAGAACTATCAGGAATTCTAAAGAAAAGAGATTGGGAAGAAACTGTCTCTCATAACAAAGAAGACGGCCTCTTGGGGGGAGCAGAAAGAGGAGAGAGGCAGACTGGAGAACATCCAGGAGCCTTCCAGGAACTGTGCCAGCAACAGCATCCACACCTTCCACATCAGCCAAAGGCAGTGGAAAGGGCTGCATGTGCTAAAACTTACAGGCAAGAAAGATGTCGGAGTAGTCAAAATACTCATACCTACACATACAAACTCCTCACATTCAAATCACCTTCCATGCTCAAAGCACAGACATATGAGACAGAAAAAGCCTTTGTGGCTGAGATGAAATTATTGGGATAGTATTATGTCTAAGAAGATGGCCATGAACTTGTTATTCTTAGCTTATATCTTTCCTTCTTTGTGTGGTTCATTAAGATCATATATCCGTTATGTTTAGGTCATGATTTGCGAGTAACTTGGATACTGATATCAAGCTGCACTGTATCTTGAAGTCTTTGTTGTCTGTGTCTAAAGCGAGTGTAACATCCACGTCTTTAAGATGTTTTGTGACAAGGAGATATCTTCTATGAGTTGCCTGGTACAGTGTCTGACCCATGTTATGTAAGAAATGGTAGCTGATAAAATGCCTTGGCGCTGTGTTGCTCTCATTGTTAATAAAAGGCTCATTGGCTGCCAGCTAGGCAGGATTTGGGGGACAGAGAGGATACTGGGGAGAAGAAGGGCAGAGTCAGAGGAGATGCCATGAGATACAGAGTGAGTAGGATGGGAAGTACATAGATGAGGCAAACAGGCCTTGGGGCAGTACATAGATTCATAGAAATGGGTAATTTAAGTTATAAGCGCTAGCTAAAAATAAGCCTAAACTATCAGCTGGGCATTTATAACTAACAGTAAGTCTCTGTGTGGTTATTTGGGAATGACTTCCGGGACACAGAGAAATTCTGCCTACACCTTGGTTTATCACTATTACCACTTATTCCATGACATTTCCCAGGGGTTTTCAGGGCACCAGGGACAGAAAGCAATTCACCTATAGAAGAGAGAGCACGAAAGATTGGCCCCATCTACTTCTATATCAAGGTTACTCATTAGGCATCTAACATACTGCACTTTTATTATTATATGTGACTTCAATTCTTTGCATATGTTCTTGAATTGCCAAATACAACCAAATGGTTATGAAAATGGGCCCTGAATACATGTGAGTCTTTAAAGAATCTTAATACATGTAATGCATGTTAATACATTTAAAGTAAAAATGAAATATAATTTCTAAGTGGGAAAGAAGAAATCTTGAGAGGTCATGTAAAAATAAGGAGGATGCTTTTTCTTTTTTTCTTTTCTCCTTTTAAAGAATCTCACTATGCAGACCAGGCTGGCCTTGAACTCACAGAGATCTGCCAGCTTCTTCCCTTATCTCTTTCTCCTGAGCATTTTTTGTTCATTCTAGTTGTGTAAACTAGAAGTGACCCATACCACGCCTATCTGGCTCATTCTATCCTAAGCATAATTCTTGGCACTTGGGGACTTTGCTGCCAATGTGGGAGGGTTGTCTAGAAGATTCATGGGATCTTGGGCTACACAATCCAACCACAGGGCACAGGCTATAGTCACAGTATGACTGAACTCTAAGCCTGTGTACATCCCATTTTAGGAAGTAAATAAAAGAAGCAAATACAGAAAAATCCCACACCAAACCTTCTGGAAGACAGCATGGCCTGTGGTGTAATACAATGGTCAGAGGGGTTGCCAAGTTTAGGACCTAAAAACTACACATTCAAGACACTCTGTATAAGTTTCCAGTTTCCCAGTGCCTGTCAACCTGATAGAACATTTAGCTTAGAAGAACAGTCTTTAAAATATTGATCCTCTAACTATACTCATAAAGAAAGGTAAAGGTCATTTTCTAAGACACACTGGCCCAGGGAGAGGGGCCTAGGATCAGAGGCTCCACCTTTAGCCTTCATCTGTTAGAGGGCTAGCTCATGTGACTCAAACATCACCTTCATTACCAGAGCAGACATGCCTGCTTTCACCTAAATATCCTCCTCCTTCTTATTTAGGAAGATACAAATGAGGAAATGCAAGAAAGTAAAACTTACTACTTCTAATGGTATTTGATCCATCTATCATCTTTAGTCTCTGTGTATTAATATTAGGGGGCAGGTACTAGTGACATCCCAGCACTTGGGAGGCAGAAACAGACAGATCTCTCTGAGTTTGAGACCAGCCTGGTCTACAAAGTGAGTTCTAGGGTAGCTGGGCAGTTACACAGAGAAACCTATCTCTCAAAAAAAAAAAAAAAAAAAAAAAAAAAAAAAAAAAAAAAAAGAAAAGAAAGAGAGAAAGAGAGAGAGAGAGAAAGAAAAGAAAAATTCCTTTAAAAAATGTTCTTTCATATATTTATTTACCTACCAATTCTTCAGACAAATTCTGACTATGCAGACAAGGCCAATCTATAACTCAAGATGCTCTTGCCTCAGACTGGGATCAGGAGCATGTGCCCCCAACACTTGGCCAACTTTTTCAAATTTCAAATTCTAAGAGCTTTCCAAGGGCGAGAAAAACTCTTCCCAAATATTTGTCAAATAACAGACACACAGCATTTCATCCTAAGGATGCAAGAATATCATCAGCCGTGTGTTATCTACGGACTGCTTTGCCACTTCTTAATACCACTATCTCTGTGAGTTTTGATGGGATCAGCCAGTATGTGAGTGATCCCTTCTAATCCGTCACCTCTAAATGTGACAAGCCTATTTTCCTCTGATTTTTCCCAAATGTCTGACAAAAGCCTTTTGATGGAATCATTTCTTTCTTACTTGACATTCATCCATTAGTCAACATTCTGAGTTTGCCAAGTCAGAATTCAAATCAAGGGAAAGTTCCCCCATCGTCCCATGGAGCTGATTGTTTCATCCATTCCATGCACGTTTACTAACTGCTACCTGTGAAACTGTCTGGTCAACAGGGTGGCTCAGGGAATAAAGGCATTTGTCATGCTGGCTTGAGTTCAACCCTCGGACTCTACCATAGGACAGACCTCGCCTCCAAATTCTCTGCAGAACACGCATGCATGTAATCTAACTGTCTGTCTGTCTCTCTCTCACACTCACACACACACGTACACACACAAAAACACTAAATAACTAGCTAAGAATTTTAAAACTATCTACAAGGTTTTACAAAGTATTCATGAGATCTTTTGACTTCTAGTCACAAAAATATTACATAGATTTTTTAACCTCTAAAATGGAAAAATCTATAAAATTTAAATCTTTTAATTAAAAAAGAAGGTCTCTGTAGTGCCCAAAATACATTTTGGTAATATATCTAGATTACAATTTTTTCTTCCTTTTGGGGGATGTCTTTCTGTATGCTGTGAATATTCTTTAATAAAGGAACTGTCTTGGCCTGTGTCAGGCATCTTAGAAGTAAGCGGGGAAATTGGAGCATAGATGCAAAGGAAGGAGGGCGGAGTCAAAGGAGATGTGATCCAGCCTCCCAAGAATCAACATGTAAAAGTAACACAGGTGAGCCACAGGCCACGTGGCGAGACAGATTAATGGAAATAAGTTGAATTAAGATGCAGGAGCTAGCCACCCATAAGCCTGAGCCTTAGGTGAAGCAGAATGTAATTAACACAAGCATCTAAGTCATTTTGGGGGGAAAAAGCAGCTGCAGGCGAGTCTGGACTACAGGGGCTGGCCCAGGCCAGAGTTTCTCTGTTTAGTACTGGCCTTGAACTGCAAGAAATTGATCTGCCTCTGCCTCCTGAGTTCTGGGATTAAAGGTGGGCAACCAGCTTCCGTAAAATATTTTATGTTCTAAGAAACAAAAACTTCTATGATTTAAGAGTTTTTAGCTATTGGGCTGTACTAACACTAAACAAGTAAGATTCCAGAAATAAGATTCTCCTAATGGAAGCACAAATATGGGTTAGAACAACAGGTTCCTTCAGCTTTGTTACACAACAGGCAGGAGAGGGTGCCTCCGTTTACCACAGAAATTGGGAAAAGCACAAAGAACTAGCAAATGTGTTCCGATGGTCAAGAGCCTCAAGAGAAGAAGAAAAAAAAGGGAGAGGGGAAAAGCACATTTTCCCTTCATATCTTTTTGAAAAGCAGTGTTTCTTTCTGAAAATATGATGAAAAGTGTGTCAGATGTTCTCATTCTAAGTGAGAAGTGACAAAGTATGTCAAGACTGAAAACTGCCTTGGCAAAGAGCCACCGTTCATTACCACTGCGATACCACTAAGCTGTTGTCCCTGGATGAAGACAAATCCCTCTTGGAAACAGCATTTGTAAAGGCAAATGTGAGGATAAATTCTGGTGTGGACTAGTGGTAGTGTTACCTGATAGAGACAAGGGAGATTTGAAAGGGATACATAATTAAAAAGGACCTGGAATGGTGAGATTGGTCCAGTTTCAGTGAGGAGAACCAGAGCTGAAAGCAGGTACCGTTCTCCACAAGGATAACTCCAAAGACAGCCTGTAAAAAGTGGACACTGTTGTTTCTTCCATGACCCTCAATTCTCCTGCAAAGAAGCCCAGGCCCTCCCAGACCCAAGGAGCAGCTCTGGGGCCTGGCTCACGGTTCTCAGTGATAAACAATGAGAATTTAAACAATGAGAATTTGCTGAGCCACGCTCTGCCTGTCTCTCCTGTAACTTCCACCAATGTGTTTGAGCAATGTGCATACAGAATGCCAGAAAATACAGGCTCTGAAGTGACTTGAATATATAAGGTCTTTTAGTGGAATCAGTGTTTTGGAAGTGAACAATTCTTACAAAGCAATGATTCAAGAAAAAAAATACAATGTGCTATATTGCTAGCTAATTTATAGATTCTCTCTCTCTCAGCATGGGGAGAGGGGAGCCAATGACTATCCAAGTACCCAGCCTGCTTCTGAGCTTGTGGCCATCTGGATGACTGTTATATGGTTTCTGAAACCTCATCTTTGTTCTTACTCCAAGCCCAGCTTTCACACATCTCTTCCACACTGGACCATGGAGAGACCTTGCCACGCCATCTTGTTAGTAGTCATCACTACTCTGCGGCAAAGCCACCACCCCCTTATCTCTTTTCGCCACCTTCTTTTCTGTATGACATGGCAGCTGCTTCTGGAAATTATGTCAGCTTTGGGTCAACGTCTCTGTTATCTGTCTCCCCAGGCACAATGTAAATTCCATAAACGTGAGTGAGACCTGACTCTATCTTACTCATTGTACACCACAATGCTAACTTTAGTGCCCTGGATACAGCAAGTATTTAATACATATGTGTCAAATTAATAAACCTAAGTGTGGACTTGTAGACCAAATAAACTCTGTCTATTCATCCTTCCAGTTAAAAAAAAAAAAAAAAAAAAAAAAAAACTCATCTTATCAAGTGTTTTCAGAGAATGTGTAAGAGAAGAAATACCATACACATCCATGTTCTTGACTCACAAAAACTCACAAATATATATAACCCAAGTTCAAAATCCTGCTAACAACAGAAAACCATCCAGGTCTCTGGAATCTTATAAGACATCAGCAAGTACGTCAAATTCTTCCATAGCACTTTTAGGTAAAAACTAATCCCTCTTCTCCCCAACACACTAAATATACTGATGGTAATGATATGACTCCAAAGAAGCTTGTCAAAAAAACAAAAAACAAAAAAAAAAACCCTAGTAAATGACATGTTATCCTATTTTAAAAGTCATTTCCAGCTTCTCACCAAGTACCTAGATATTTTTAATGGTCCAAAGACAATTCCTCATTCAAAAGGTTAGACCCACTTGGTCTAGTATAAAAGTCAATGAACAGGAACAAGGTCAATGATCTCCAGACTCAAGAACACTTCTGAAAACCATATAAGACTACAGGAGTGGGGGACAGCAGGAAAGAGACAAAGAAAGGCAATAAACAATCTGTTTGTAGACATATTTCTGCATTGCTACAAGATGTAGCAATATAGATTGTATGTAAATGACATATTAAAGACTGTGGGGTAAAAATCATTGAATCACCCCACTCAGAACAATTTTGCTGCATAGGGACATTAGCTGACTTAAAAGAAGTAGACAAGAATTGGAAGCTTATTTTGTTATAGTGGTGTAAAAAAATTGATTAAAAAGTGTATGTTCACATGAGTATATATCATGACTTCCAATGCTGCCAGTGCTGAAGGCCTCTTCATCAACAGGGGCAGTTCTCTGGGAAATGTCTCACATCTGACCAGCAAGCGTGCTGCTATGTGCAGAACTGCTGAGGTTTTCAGAGGCAGCAAATCTGCAGTTGTCAATAATATGAGTCTGTAGCCAACAGTCTCCTAAGCCCTTCAAGCCATGGTTTTAGTAGCAGTAATGCCCCTGAAGTAAGACTAACAATTGCCTACTTGCCATGTCTCTTACACAGTTCTGCTTTATCCATCTATATCATGAATGTTCCCCTCCACGGCCCTTTAAATGATATTATCAACTTCCCTTAACGAGGAAAGTGGGCACAGAGAATCATTGCTTCTCATCAAATATGACACAGATTGATGTGGCAGAGCCACGGTTTGAACCCAGGTAATCTGACTCTGATGCTACAAATGTGTAAACACACCACTGTTCCTTCTCCCTAGCTAGAAAATAATATTAATAAAATAAATAAAATAAAATACAGAACATGTTAGGACATGTTCACATCTTAGAACATGGCCGATTTAAGTATCAGAGTTTTAGCTGTCTCTTGCAAAAAGTTCCTAAGATGTGTGTGTGTTGTGGAGAAGGGAGCCAGAGAAAAGGCTTGTTCCATGGGGAGAAAGACAAACTCCTTAGAACGAGATCTCTTGGAAGTCAAGAATCCAGTTCCCATCTCATTGGTGGGCGCAAGTCCATAACAACAATTATTTACCATGGTCTTAGGTAAATGAACAAAACCAGTCTTGTGGGTAGATTAAAAAAAAATATTTACCACACAAAAGCTAGACCTAGGCCCCAACTGCCTGACCTTTATACCTCATGCTGATCATGCTGCTAAAAATTCCTACTTCTGAAGTGCGATCACTTCTTTAGTGATCCTTTCAACTTCAAGGTATTTCAGTAAGGGCGGAAGTGATTCAGCACCGATTTGCTACCCTACCACTATACACCTGCCTCTATGGGGATTTGACCACAACTGTGCTCGTAGGCTGCTCTACCATGCCCAATAAACATGGTCTCAAACAACATACCAAGTCTCTCACATTCTCCAAACCAGGAATGGAGACCCATGTCAGATGTTTTGCTATGAAGACTTCCATAATCATCCACGGGTCATGGGAAATGTTGATTAAAAAGGCCCCAGAAGCAAAGGGGTGTACATGTGCAGAAGCAACCCTAATGAATCAAACACAGCTTGGGCTGACATAACATAGAAACACATTCAGAGAGGGTAGAAATAACAAAAACTATAATCTGTGGCTTAAGTTCAGTTTCAATACTTCTAACTTTGCTGTGACCATTACCCAAGAAGAATCAGATTCCAAGAAGGCAGGCTAAGAAGTCACCCAGGATGCCAGTCAACACCATACACTATGCTGAAAACAATACCTATACATCTCAGTGAACACTAAAAACTGAGTTATTGCACAACTTCTAGTCAGCATATAATAAAAACCCAGAGCCAGATACTGGGGAAAGGCTGGAGTATCAGGAAGAAAAAACAGACCACAGTCAATTCTTACCCAGCCAACTTCTCAGGCTGAACAGGGTAAATGCTATCTTCAAGAGTCCTCCACCTGGCTGGTGTCTCCTACAGAATACCTGAATTTCTGCCTTCTTTTGCCTTAAATATTATTGTCTCTGCCCAGTTGTTTCACTTCCAGGTTCAACTCTGCATCATAATCCTAGAGTTAGGATTAAAGGTGTGAGCTACTGTTTGGTTGTTAGACCTTGAACTCACAGAAACACAGAAAGATCTTTGTCATCTGGAGTGATGAGACTAAAGGTGAGTCTCCACTCTCTGACCCCATGGCTTGACTGTGGGTGATTCTGTTCTCTGATATTCCAGCTGATTTTATTAAATATAAAATATATCACCACATTGAGCTGGTTCATAACCAGAGCTTTCACTGTTACCGACCTCATTTGTGGTCTGGAAGGTACTCTGCATGCTACCAGAGAAGACGGGTAAATACCAACCCAGCTACAAACCTTTCCGTGTACAAAGATGACCTACCTGCATGATATGCTGTGCAATAGCAGCACAAAAGTTATGGGAGTGACCAACTGCAATCTGATTGGATTTAAGGTCAACTTCAGGAGACAGACCCCATGCCCGATACAGCTCAGGTGGCCAAGAACCTGAGACTAGATAACCCATGTACCTAGAAGAAAAATCAAGTACCGTTCTTCTGCTAACAGAACACGACAATATAATGATACCTAATAACTTCCTGCTGTACTCATAGATCAGTATCTTGTTTAGCCACCGGAGAAGCTTCCTCCTGAAGTAGACAGGAACTAACACACAGACCCAAAAACTGGGCAGTGTGCAGAGAGGGAGGAACTTTAGGAAACTCTGAGTCTCCATCAAACTCCGCCCCCCCCCCCCCCAAGGCTCGGTGAAGTATGGGAAAGAGAAGGTGGAGTGTAAACACCAACCAGGGAAACTGCCTTCCACACAACAAGACTGACACACATATGACCTCACAGAGACTGTGGCAGTATACACAGGTCTAACCCAGATGGGATCCCAGCACTGAGAGGGTAACTTGACAGAAACTCTCATCCCTAGCCCAGAAGCTATCTTCAATTGACAACCACTTACAAAAGCAAAAAAAAAAAAAAAATTAATATTCTACAATGGAGTCTCACTGGATATACACACTATACTTAAGGGCAAGTTTGTATGCCTAGCAGCAGATGGTCCAAACAAAGTAAATTTCATGCTATTTTTGGAGATGTTTTTGTCTCATACTGCTTTGTTTGACCATTTTTACATATCTTTGGCTTATATATTATAGTTTCTAATTTTGTGTTTTTATGAGTTCTGTATTTGTGTGTATGCATGTGTGTATGTGTGTCTATGTAAGTGTTTCCCATGCTTTTCTTTGGTTTTTTCTGTTTATTTATTTGTTTTACTCTGGTTTGATTGTTTTTATTTGCCTGTTTTTCTGAAGAGAGAGAAAAGGTATGAAATCAAACAGATGGAAAGGTGGGAAGGGTTAGAGAGAGACAAGGGAAGGGAAACTGATGAAAATGCATTGTATGAAAAATTATTCTCAGCTAAAATACACACACACACACACACACACACACACACACACACACACACACAACCATCCTACCCACCTCCAAAAGAAAAGAAATATTAAGGGAGAGAGAGCGCTATCACCATGTCTGTGAGGTTGAAAGGACCATGACCAATACTCCACAGGGAGGAGAACCTGATCACCTGAGGGACCTGGGTTAAGCTCGGTGAGAGACAAGGGCCAGATCAGCAACAATTGCCTCATCTCCTCACAGTGAGCACCAAGGTAGCCAAGGAGAATTCGTTCAGTGGCATACAAGTTGATGGGAGAAATGATCTGTTTTATTCCAAACATACCACAAAGTTTAAAGACCTTTGTGCTGTGGGATTATGCTCTTGTACATTGTAAATATTTGTTCCTCCTACTGGTTTAATAAAATGCTGATTGGCCAGAAGGCAGACAGGAAGTGTGGGAGGGGCTACCAGACTAAAACTCTAGGAAGAAGAACAGAACAGAGATGCCAGGCAGATGCAGAGGAAAGAAGACGATTTTTTGCTCTGAGAAAAGTTACTAAGCCACTTGACTAATCATGGGTTAGTTTAAGAGTAAAAGTTAGCAAGTTATATGCCTGAGCCATAGGTCAAACAAAATGTAATTAATATAGGACTTTGCATCACTGTTTGGGACTACTGGTCTGAATCTCAGGGACAGGCAGGGGTAAAATTCTTATTACAAATATTTTTATTAAAATATGTATTTAATAAAATCAGCCTGAAATATCAGAGAACAGAATCACCCACAGTCAAGCCATAAAGGTCAGGAAGTGGTGGCCCATGCTTTTAATCCCATCACTCAGGATACAGAGATATTTCTGGATTTCTGTGAGTTCAAGGCCTAACAGCCATACAATGATAATACATGCTGTTAGTTCCAGAATTAGTAAGGCAGAGGCAGGTGGATCTCGAGGCCAACCTGGTCTACAAAGTAAATTATAGGACAGCCCCAGAAGGATTAACCAAACTATTTGGAAATTGAATCATAAGCTTTAATAAATTTCACTACTTTAGACACTTAATTCTGTTCTGGAGGCTTATCCTATAGAAATAATCAAGTCTACAGAAGGGCTTTTATGCATGAAAGTATTCATCAAAGTAAAAAGGCGCATATTCACAATAGGAACATATTTTAAAAGTCAAGTATATGAAAGCACATTGTGCACTAATCTAAAGCCATATTTATTAAAAACGCTCATAATGTAATACAAAAAGTGAATGATTCACTTACAAAATTTAACATGCATTATGAACACAGCTATGGATAAAGAGTTTTGCACAAGGCAAAAAGATTGACAGGCTCTAAGTCAGAATGTTAACACAGAGAAACTTTATGCAGCACGACCACACATTTGTAACTCATTTTCTTCTTTTGGCTTGTCTATGCTTTCCAAATTTTCTTACAATGAGCAGCTATTACTAACAAAGCAAGGGTTTGGGGGGTTGCTACAAATTATCACTAAGCTTATCACAAATAAGCAACTAAGATAATTTCTCAGTACATTCTAAAAACATCAAAAACAATATGTCAATTCCTATATACAAAGATTAGCCCAAGAAAAACCCTGCTGGAAAAATGGACTTCATTTATGCATAGCCACACCCCTTCGAATGAAAGATGGAAGAGTTGACTTCTAACCACATGGCAGGGGAAGGTGAACGAGTCCCTAAGTTTTCTCTACCTTCAATTTCCCACATTTCAAACAAGCAGTGACCTTCCCATGCAAACACAGCTTCAGAGTCACCTGCTCTTCCCAAAACCATGCTGCAGTCTCCTGGGCTTCAGACTCCGATAAAATTGCTTCATAGGGATAATATGACAAATTCTTTTTCAGCTGAGCTATGGTTAATGGCGTAGTGATTTTTTTTTTCCTTGTCCTCAGGCAAGATTCAAAGCTAAAGACTATCTCCTTCAAGGCTAACATTCATTTATTCAGTTGCAATATGAAAGAAAAGCTTATCCCTTCCATCCTCCGTCATAGAAACTATTCCGAGTGACAACCAAAGAAGAGAGGAGACGGACGCTAAGACATTGAGCCAAGGCTATGGGGACCCCCTCCAGGCCAGCCCAGCTTCCTAGTCTTTTTCCAGGTACTCAATAAAACACCCTGACAAAAATAATTTAATGGGTTTGCTTCGGCTCATGGATCAGAGTCACAATCCATTGTGACAGAGGGTTCACAACAGCAGAAGCTTTGAGTCAGCCAGTCACATGACACCCACAGTCAAGAAGCAGAGAGGGATGAATGCTCTGCTCAGCTCCTCCATATACAGGGAAAGGTGTTATCCACAGTAGGTTAGTCACCTCCATCAGCATAACCTCCCACAGGCTTCTTCAGAAGCCCATCTCCCAGGTGACTCTAGTTAGACCTTATCAGTTGATAATTGAGATTAACCACCAGAGCCAAGTACTTGTATCACTAAAAATCATCATCCTGATGCATACATATGCTATGATAAATAGTATCAGGCACCCAACAGCATCTTATAATGAGATGATTTGTTAAAGAAGGTACAAACAAATGATACACCTTTGTTTGAAACTAATTCTTCTAACCCATCCTTGGCCTCTCTCTGTGTGATCCTGGCATTTCACACTTCTAGATTCATGTACACAATCAGGATCAAGGAAGGTCCTGACTTAGCAGATTTGGGTGATGCTGAGACGAAATTCTGATTTCTGAGGGCAAAACTCGGGTAGCTATATGGTTCCCCAGCAAATCCACATACTGCTAGATGTGAAAAGGTCACTTGAAGGTTGGCAAGATGACTTAGTAAGTAAAGGCACATGCCTGAATTCCACCTCTTAGGTCACTCGTGATAAAGGCAGAACTGATTCCCACAGGTTGTGCTCTGGTGTCCACATGTGCATCATGACACAGTGTAAGTGTGTGTGTGTGTGTGTGTGTGTGTGTGTGTGTGTGTGTGTCCATTCATGCAGGCACACACACACTTACCTAAGTAGTAATTGTCCAGAATAAGGTAGAAGGCAATAGAGAAAGACGTTGGGAGGGAAAATGTAAAAAAAGGTCACTGACACTTCCAACTCTGGGCTGTACCCATTGTCCTCCAACACCAGCAGGACAATACTGGCTTCAGAGGTGTTGTAAAGATTAACAGAGGAAAAGGAAAAACACAAACAAACAACAAACCAGGTAAGACACACAGTGCCCAGCACACTGGGCTCTCGGACACGTTAGTCACAGTTATCTTTTTACCACTAATACTATTCTTGTTGTGTGACTGTTACTCACACAACAAGAGAAAGATAAAAGGACAAAGAAACAGAGCTCTGGAGAAAAGCAAGAGATAAGAAATGTGAGCAGGGAGGAGGTACAAGCCAGTGGCCTGTGCAAGTGGGCGGTGGGCAGAGGAGGGAGCAGATACGCATGGTAATTACAGTAACAGCTATCATTTCCTTGGGCTTTAATGTCTGAAAAGCCCTGTGTTTCCTAGCAGGGATGCTCCCAGCAGAATGTGGGGCTGCTGGTTGTTGCTTCGTAGGAAGCCAACATTGGCCAGTCTTCCTTTTTTTTTTTTTTTTTTTTTTTTGTCCCCTGGGGGCAGAGGAGTGGTGAGGGCTTGGTGTGGCCTGGGGAAGCTGCACTGGCTTAGACTGGCAAGCCCAGAAGCAGTCTCTGGAGTCAGGAAGAAAATAGCAAGAGCAGGAACTGTCCACATCCTTGGGAGAGTGGTATGAGGGCTAATATCACTGGGAATGTCCCTGTCTGGAGACTAGGCTAGTGTGATCAACCTGGGGTTCCTCCTCCTCCTCCTCCTCCTCCTCCTCCTCCTCCTCCTCCTCCTCCTCCTCCTCCTCCTCCTCCTTCTCCTCCACCTCCTCAGGTTTGTCTTGTCCCACATCCTCTCTCTTTTCTATTCTCAGAACTGCTTTTAAAAGCCTCTAAACATGCATCTCTATGTGCCTCTTGTCCATCGTTGCCTTCTGGGTATCAAGGAGGCTAAGTGACATCTGACTGTTTCACAGAGATGCTTCAGCATCACTGCTCTCCACACAAAAGGGAATATGACATCCATGAGTCATCAGGTTTAAGCAAAGCGATCAGAGGTGCATGGTCTAAGCAATGATTAGTAGGCAGAAATTCTAGCCCAAGACATCTGAAGATGATGCTTAGAGAGCTTAGCTCTCTGTCTTCTTCTGAGTGTATGTTTAAATATCTTTTCAGACAGAAGTGCCCCTAGGTGACAGCGAGGGTGCCTTGAGACCTTTAGAGTTAACCCATGCTCTCTCAGTGAGGATGAGGAGTAGAGAGGGTGGGGCCTGGCCACCTAACTCCACAACAGTACTCTCATGCCAGCTTCCTTAGCCTTCCTCAGAACGGTCCAGCAGAGGCCTAGGGCACTTTCGTACACAGAGACATGAAAAGGAACAGAAGGTCTTGTCAAAGTGTGAGATCAGCCAGTGACAAGTCAAGCAAGTGCCCCTGTGACATCAACCCTTTCTTTGTCCAGGTACCCAACAACTTGACTCACTCTCACTACAAAATTTGAAAAGCAACAGTTCAAGATTCATAGGGACAGCAATACTGTCACTTTTCCCCATTCCAATTGTCTTCCCTTTTAACTTAAAAAGAAAAAAAAAAAAAAAAAAAAAAAGCTCGTTTTTAACCTAAAAATATTTTCCTAGGTCCCATAGCTTTCCAGATAATCAAGGGGCCATTGGGTAGAAGATGATGTAGTTTCCTAAGATGTTAAATCAATCAAAGAACCAGAAATCAAAATCAAAAGCCAATGTATCTCCGGCCATAGTAGACAAAGTGGTTCCTTGTAAAAATGTGCATGTTGGGGAAAATCCGCATTAAATCCTGATCTAATTCTAGCTTCTGTGTAGGCTCATCTACAAGAGAGTGAGCAAAGTTAGGCCGGCCGAGGTGGTCCCCACCTCCACACTGGCTCTGTCTGATAAACCCAAAGATGGAAAGGCTACTGCCAGCAATACATCTCCCCTAGAAAAGCTTTCCTAGCCTTAAAAAAACAAACAAACAAAAAAAGAAAACCCAATGAATTGTTCTGCAAATGATATAGTCCTATTTAGAGAAAAGGAGAAAAAGTACACTATTATTTTGTCAAAATTGGTTACCATGGCAGCCTGAACCCATGACTCTGCATGGCCTTCGGCTTGTGTGTTTTTGAAATAGACCTCTGTGTGTTATTTATATACAGTTGTTTGGTAGTTTGCTACCCACTACCTAATGGTGAAATCAAAGCCTCCCAATTAACTAGAGAGTGTTCTCACCTGTGAACGCATTTGTGGCCTGAAAACCAGCTTCCGGCATACTGCTCTCCAGACAAGCCTGTGTTTCAATTTTTAACTTGTCCTGTTGTGAAGAAGCTGCCTGGACGAGGCCTCAGGTCACTTCCATCTTAGCCTGTCCAAGTCCATCACTTTTGGAAGCATCTGATGCTCAGTGGCTGTGCTCCCACACCCTGTGAGCAGGGACTACCTGGATGGCACACAGTCCAAGAGCATGTGGGACGAGCAGTTAACATCAGCCGTCCAGCCAGAGAGGTGAAGCCATGGTGAGGTCAGGAATGAAGAAGCTGTCCTGGTGAAACCCGCTCTCCCACCTCAAAATGAAGGGCTCTTCGGCCTTCTGGTGGCCAGCATCTTTCACAAAGTGGGTGATCTCAGTCTCACCAGGGGACCTCAGGCTCTTCTCATTGGCTGCTCTCTGCGCTTTGCGTCTGTTCTTGCTGAAATTAAAAAGAAATAAATCATTTTCTTAAGGATCTTGGGAACCAGTGAGATAATAGACTTGTAGGGCATGGTGTGTACTTATCATCCCAGGCCTCGGGAAGCTGAGGCAGGTCACTGAGAGTATGGGAGCCAGTCTCTACATATCCAGATCTTGCCTCACAAAACAACACAGCAGTGGATTAATAGGCCTACAAACTAAGAATTAAAAAAGGAGCTCAGCCATGACCTTGACCCTTCTGTGAACAATGAGGGAAGGAGTAAGGGGAACCCCCACTTTCAACCATCAAACACCACATTACCCATTTTCTAAGTCACTCTAATAACAGATATAACCTCACAATCTCCAAATGTCTTTTCTTGGGATACTTAGAATTCACACACAACCTTAAAGAATTGATTTCCCAAAGTTGAATCCTGAGGTCTTAGTTCATGTTAACTGCCATCCGTGCTCCAAGAATGGGCAATTAAGATTTTTAAAAATGACTTACACCATGATCAAGTACAGCTTCTCCAAGGGATAAAAGTTGATTCAACATATATAAAAATACATACCACATCCCACCAACAGAATGAAGGCAAATCCAAAAAACTACCTACATAAAGCGTAAAGGACATTTAATAAACTGTACTACCCCAATGGGAGAAGAGCCCTAAGAACTGGGTATAGAAAGAACACACCTCAACACAAAAGGGGGACCTAGAGCTGAAGCCAATACCATTTCCATGAGAAAGGCTGCAAAGTTTTCATTAAGACCAGGAACAAGGCAATTCTACCATTCTCACTCAACACAGCATCAGCAATCCTAGCTGGAGATAAAAGACAGGAGAAAGAGACAGAAAGCATCCAATTTAGAAATGAAGCTAAACTGCCCTTGCAGGCAGACACCTGGGTTTTTCTAAACAGAGGAACATAAAGAGTCTACTAACAATTACTAGAACCAATAAACCTAGTAGAGTTGAAAGCTAAAATATCAACACTTTATAAAAATAAGAGCAGTTTTATACATCAGTGCAAACTCACTGAGAAAGAAATCAATATATTCCAATTCAGAATGCCTATAAGAAGATGGGCAGTGATGGTGCACACCTTTAAACCCATCACTTGGGAGGCAGAAACAGGTGGATCTATGTGAGCTCAAGGCCAGCCTGGTCTACAATGCAGACTCCAGGACAGCCAGGGCTATTACACAGAGGGAAAAAAAAAGTCTACAAAAAAAAGAAAGAAAAGGAGAGGGGAAGAATAAAAAGGAATGGAAAGAGGTAGGAAGGAGGGAGGGAGGGAGGAAAAAAGAGACATATCTAATGTTGGGAACAGAAGACTGCTGTAGAATAATCCTTTTGCACACTGTGAAGATTTGCTACTCAGATTGGTTTAATAAATGGCCAGTAGTCAGGCAGGAATTGTAGGAGAATGATGGGAAGAAGAAGGGAAGAGTGAGAGCATCTGCCAGCCAGTAGCTAAGGAAGCAGGATGTGTAGGAAATGACGTAACGAGCCATGAGCCATGTGGAAAAGCAAAGGTAAGAAATATGGGCTACTTTCTATGTAAGAGCTAGGTGGCAACAAGTCTGAGCTATTGGCTGATCATTTATAATTTATATTAAATCTCTGAATCAGTTACTTGGGAAATGTCTGTCAGTTATTTGGGAACAGGAGGTCAGAACAGAAAAACTTCTCCTACAGAAGGTGGCAGTTTTATGTTTGGACAAGATGGAACTGATGTGGACATCTGGTGCGCTGTGGGTCAGCACAAAATGACTGACAACGTATGACTAGGGAACCCCAAAGTAAACAGTGATAGACTCCATTGTATAACTCTTTCTTACAGAGTGCCATTTTTGTGTGAGTTCTGTATAAATATGGCCAGAGTGCCTGTGTGTTTATCTGTTTCCATGTGGCCTCTGTGTGTGTGTGTGTGTGTGTGTGTGTGTGTGTGTGTGTGTGTGTGTGTGTGTGTGTGTGTATTACTGCCTATATGTGGCCCATGAGTGATACCATGTGCCTGGGTGCCAGCCAGCAGCTACATGCCTAATGGCTCCTAGGCTGGTGAATTAAGTACGCCTTATATTCCTAAAGCTCCTCCTCACATTTCTTCAAATATCCAGTCTTCATGACCTTCCCCTCCATTCCTGGCATTAGAACTTGGACTTCACATGAAGCAACATATTTAACAAATAAAGTAAGAATTTCTACAATATAAAGTTATAAAACTCCGGTGAAGCATATTGAAGTACACACACACAACTGGAAAGATAGACCATGTTCATGGATTATAAGAATTATTATTGTCCAGATAATTATACTGTCCAATATGATTTACAAATATAATACCCATGAAAATACCAATGTCATTACTCTTAGAGATAGAATAATAATTCTAAATCCATACATATCCACAAAAGATCTTAAATCCAGGGCTGGAGAGGAGGCCCAGCAATGGAGAGTTCCAGCTGCTCTTCCTAGAGACCCAAGTTCTGTTCCCAGCTCACAACTGCCTGTAACCCCAGCACCGAAGTATCCAAATCTCTCTCTGACTCTTTTGGATACCTACATGCACATGACATGCACACACTCATACACACACACACACACACACACACACACACACACACACACACACACACAAAGAGAATCTTTAAAGGCTCCTCGATTCAATTACAAAGCAATTGTGAGTAACAGATTGTGAGGCATGGCGATACCTAAATTCCAAACATACTGCAAAGCAGTATAACACCAGCATGAAATAGCACTCTGACTTATGCAGCAGAAGAGAGAACCCCAAAAGTGCACATATTTACATCCAATTGATCTTTGACAAAAGCACCAAAAACAAATATTAAAGAAAAAACTAGTCTCTTCAATAAATAGCGCTGAGAAAACTGGAGATATACATTCAAAACAATGAAACTAGACCCCCATTTTCCACCCCATAGAAAAATCAACCCCAAATTTAGCACAGGTAGAACTATGAAATGCTTGGCAATTGATAATATTGCCTTTTGATTTTTTGTTTTGTTTTATATGCTCCTAGAAGCGCAAGAAACAAAAGGTAAAAATTAACAAATGGACTTTAACATCAAACTAAACCCATCTTGAACATCATTGAGACGGTCAATAGAGCAAAAGGACAGTCTACATAATGAGAGGAAATACATGCTCCTCAGACCGAGGAGAAATATCCAGAACGAATATCAGGAAAAAATATGTAAATATATAGTAGGCCGAAGACATGAACAGAAAGTCCTTTAGAGATGATTTATAAAGAGCCAAGAGTATACGATAAAAATGCCTATGAGGAGACCGGAGCCCTGCTACAGCCTCCAGCTCCTTGTCTGGTTTCCCAGTACTTCAGGCAGTCTACTTCACACAGCTTTCTGGATCTCAGGAACACATTTCTCTCACTGCACTATAAGCTTCATGAAAACAATGACAGCAACTATACGATTCTCCAAATCCTTAGCACGCACAGCATTGCCTTTGCTGACAGGTACCCAGGGAAGAAACACTGGATGAGTATTTGAGTGAATGAAAGTAATTGATTAACACAATGCTTCCGAAATACTGTTCCTCACATGAAGTAAATGGCTGCACAGAGAAAAGTTCAGCAAATATTTGATCTAAAATCCCACCCCAACCCCCCAAGCCTTGAACTTAAAAGTGTTATGCACCAGCTGGAGAAGCTGTCTTCAACTCTGACCCTCTTTACTAGACGAAGGGGGGTGTTTCACACCCCTAGTGAGGATGAGACAGTGAGTGTGAGCAGTGGGGCTACTGTGGTCACACTCACAAGAGTATCCTATCCAGTAAAGACCTTTAGACGCTGCTGACTTGAAGTCCTTTAAACTCTAAGAGAGTTAAAAGAAAGAAAAATCTACCCTACAGAGGCTAACTAACCCAACTGTCTAATGTGTAAAACCATGATTCACACATGCCCCCTGTCCTGTTCTCCCCAGCTTCTGAACCTGGGGGAGTTTTCTACACCTAAATGCCTTAAACTTGATAATAATAATCACAGTGGGAGAAGACAGAGCACAAAAGGTCAGCCTGAGCCACACACAAGATCACACCAGCCATTGCCATCACACACAGAGAGAGAGAGAGAGAGAGAGAGAGAGAGAGAGAGAGAGAGAGAGAGAGACAGACAGACAGACAGACAGACAGACAGACACACATACACAAAGACACACACACAGAGACACATGCACAGACACACACACACAGACACACTCACATACGCACACAAAAATGCACACACAGACACACACATACACACAGACACATACACATAGGCACACACAGACACATAGACACATACACACACACACACACACACACATTCATGCTTACTCAGATGTTCTATTTATCCTGGAAAGATGGGAAGCACTAACCAGGAAATAAATTAACTTAATACTGAACTTGAACGTCTTGAAGCACTTCCAAAACAGAGCAACAGTAACTAAGGAAACAGAGACTACCCAATGGAAAAAAACACCCCCACAGGAAGGGACATTTTAAAACATAAACACTCCCAAAAACGAACTGAGTAAGTTGTAGGATAAGTCTGCCTTGCTTGCTGCTCATAAAAACTTATGTGAAATATACTCCTCCTGGGAATCATTCAAAAACAAAAATTTTACTTCATTTTTGCTTATAGCTTTCATACACACACACACACACACACACACACACACACACACACACACACACACACACACCCATGATAAAAACAGACTTGCAATCCAGGAAGCAGGAAGGTCACACAGTGGGCACAGGGGCCCAACAGAGAAGTGGAAAGTCCTTTCTTTGGAAATCAAGTAACATTCAAAAAAAAAAATTATAGCATACAAAGAGTAAACGCTGGGGTTGCTTTTTTATTTCCTTTCACTGTGGACAGACTGTTTCACTGGCAGAGTATCAGTTACCTAGGTGACGGCTAGACTAAGCAACAGAAACTGCAGGCCATGGAGAGCCTCAGAGTCCAGGACCTGGCCCTTGTCTGATGACCTCTCACTTCCCCCAGAAAAGTTCCAGGAAGAAAAAATAACACCAAAATCCGAAGAGGTGGTTCTCACCTTTGGCAAAACGGAGGCACCGTCGCCAAACTGAAAACTGAGTACGTTTGAGAAGAATCCAATCATGCCATTACCAGAAGATCTCAAATGCTGGCTCTTTCAATTCAACGTGGCTAAGGGTTTTTACTGAGACTGATGTTATTAAAAGAATAAAGCTGGAGGCTCCACATCCAACTCGGGCTACAACCTCTTAGATCCTCTACCCAAAGGGCAGATGGTTGAGACTTGAGCACGGGCCATTCCAACTAAAAATGGGGGGAGAGGGAAGATTTTTAAAAAGGCAGAGGGAGAGGAGAAGGAAGAAGAGGAAGAGGAGGGAGACAAGAAAGACAAGGGGAGAAGACAGAAGATGGAGAAGAGAGGGGAGTGATGTTTGTTTAAACAAAACACAGCAAGAGCCGCAGGGAAAGTCCTGCTCCTGAATTCTGCTCCCATTTATCAGCCTTGGTCAAGTCTCTTGGCCTGTCTAGACTCCCATTTCCTCATTTCTAAACCGAGGAGGTGAAATTCAAGATCCTTTCCGATCTAAATTCCCCTGTGGCTGCGTGCCTCGCCAAAGGAGAAAAGACGAAACGCATGAAATGCACGTGGTGAGCAACCACAGACAATCGTCACAGGTGTCGGGTCTCCAAGTCAGTCAAAGAAGCGTGTGTCTGCCACTAGGGAAGGCTGCGTTAGCGAGCTAGGAATTATTCATGGTACTTTCATTTTGTAATTTGGGGTATAACACAGCGTGTAGCTCCTGCATTACGATCTCAAAGCTATCGGGCACTTTGACTGTAAGTTCAGAATTCAGTAGCGCCTCCTTCAGGCAAACAATTCAAGAAGCAAGTGCAAAATATATAGTGTCTGATTCAAACACACAGATAAGCTGCAAGCAAGAAAAGCAATTATTACAATATTCCTTAAAATGTTGCTGTGGTAAACATAATTCTGGATAAGACAGAAGGAAGGTACAGTCTGATGCTCAACTCCAACTTGTAAAATAAAGGGAGGGGGTTGCCAAAAACTGAAAAAAAAAGAAACTATCCTTTGTCACATGATAAGTCTAATTATTGCCTCATGTGATCCAGCAGCAGAGGAAGCCATAAGGACCCATCTACCGGATCCCTTCACTTCATGCATGAGAATACTCCAGAGGTTCAGAGAATATAGGAAACAAATCAGAAGTTAGTATGTTGATGTATACAAATGCCCTGCACAGGCTCACAGAACAACAAAACAAACAAACAAAAACCCCCAAAACAAACTGGCCCAGTAAAGAAGGTATCTGGGAGGCTAAGGGTAAGGATTATACACCACTACAAACCTGCTCTCTAGGGTACACTACCTCCTAAGGCCAAAGCTGTTCGTGTGGGCATGCCTACAATGCTCACATGAACAAGGAAGAAGAGTCTAGGCTTGCCAAAAAGTCAGAAAGTCCTCAGGTAAAGGTCTCTTTAAAGATCACCTGACCCGTCACTGTCACAAACACTTGGACTTGGGGAAGGGGATGGATGGATGGTTGGATCTCTCATACCCACCCCACTCAAGGCTCTGCTCCCTCCTCCAGCCTAGAGGACAGTCCTTATCCCCTACAAAATTTTCCTTCAGATAGAATGGCCTTAAGATGGGTACGTCAGGCAAACGGAAGGTCAGAAAAGGTTTGATGCCAAGTGGGGAGAAGGTTTGTTCTTTATATGACTAAGGGAGAATGTACCAATAAGCCATTTACCCTGCCTGCTGAGCCCTCTGGCCAGCTCATAACAGACCTTGACAGACAAGTATGCCTGGCCCACTATATATTCTGCTCTCTGGCCGCACACACACCACAAAAGCTCGGTGCACACAGTGTTTCATTAGCAATTTGTGGGGCCATTACTTTGAGTAGAAATTATATTAGGTACTGGGAATATAGCCGTGAGCAAACAAAGCTTCTACATACAAGACACCTATGTTTATCTGCCTCATCTGTCTATGGAACTGCTCCTGAACGTTTTATAACTATTCCTGACTATTCCTGACACTGACCATGGAGACCCGAATATAGTGGGTGCCCTCACCATTTGAAACACAAAGCCTTCGCACACAATGGGCCAGAGAACAGAACTACAGGTTCTGGGCCAAACCACTTTGTGTTTGTCTCATTCTAAGTGTGAGTGTGACTTTGCACTTACTAATTAACCCCAACCTGAAGCCTCCAGTTACCTCAGCCATAAAATACAAATAATGAAGGCATCTGCCCTGTGAATTATTACACATTTAACGAGAAAGTAAGTATAAAGCACTGATATCCAGTGAGTTCTAAGGACTCAGTGCCCTACGGTTACTGTGAACTTCCCCAACAAATGACTTGGATCTGGAGAAAACGACCTGACCCATCTAGTCCATACAGAATCATTTTTCACTTCATGGTTTGTCAGTTGATTTCTCTTGGTTTTTCCTTAAAGTTTTTAATAGACAAAAATCAAAGCTCAAAATCATCCATGTCAGCTAAAATTAACAACAGGAAAAAAGCAGAGGAGAGGGTACAAAATTAGAGAAGATGTGTGTGGGTGAAGGATTAGGAACGAAATGTGGCAGAGGCATAGAAAGAATTTTGCCTTTAAAAGGAAAAGGCTTCTTGATACCCAGTTTTTTCATGTGTTCATACCGAAATATCAAAGTGTGAAACACCACTGGAAAGAGGCTCTGCCTAAGGTTTTAATCTCCTGTCGGAAGTGTTCCTGCAGGCCAGCCTGCCTTCTCCTTCCTCTTTTCGGCTGTCTGTGTGAAATGCTAGCTTTTTAAAAGCCTTCAAGCTTTCCCAAGTACCCACGAATGGAACAATAAGAAGACATCCTACCAACCTCTCCCGACAAACCGGGAAAGAGTGTCCCTGAGCCCAGGCTGCCCTCATACAGGCTCATAGTGAACAGAGGTGGGAAAAAGCAGAACAAACGATTCTCACACCATCACTGCTCGTCTGCATCCAGTCACACGCCCATAACATCCAGGATAGATGACTTCTAACCATTTACAAGGCCCAGCCTTGCCCATGGCAAGTGCAGTGTTTCTCTGTGTACCAGTGAGATGTTAGAGCAGAACAACAAGAAAATAGAGTATAAAAATTTGGTCAGCAGGTTTGCATGTGCGTGTGTGTACATGTGTGTGTGTGTGCGCCTCATACCTGTGAGGCATTGCTTAATAGTTCTCTCTCCCTCTATCTCTGTTCCTCCCTCCTTCCTTTCCCTCTCTCCCTCCCGCCTTGCACATGCTTGTGAGACACACACACTCCTCAGGGTTATTTAGCAGCCTGTCTTCTGACAGAAAGAATCATTAAACCCAAAGGCTCATTAAGGAAGAAAAAGAATCAGGCAAGGTCTTGCTAACCCCTGGGGAGAAGAGAAAGTTACCCTGGCCTACACAGTGGGCTCAGCCTTCCTCCTTTCCTTGCACTCCAATTCAATCACTCAGCTGTTTTCTTATCACTGACAGGAACCAAAAGAAATATGAAATTAATAACACACCATTATTCAACCACCTGGGAGAAGTACAGGGGTCTCATATAAAACTTCAAGATAATTTCTAGTTCAATCTTCCAAGAGAATGGCTTAGAATTCAATGGGCAAAGCCATCATTTGAAACATATCAAGTTCTAAAACCAAGTCAGCTTCCATTGGTGAGACAACGTAGTCAGGTCACAGATATGCAGAGATGAGCAATTACACGGATGTTTAAATGCTACACCACAAAATGGCACTGTCTGATGTTGACTCTAGAGCTGATACCAGTAGCAACTGGCCCAAAAGTGTAACACATGAGACCATCACTAGCCATTATTAACACTAATAAATGCTACATCTGTGGGAAGCCTTGACACACCAAAACATCAAATGAGATGCCCTGACTCCACATATCTATAGGAAAATATTGATATGGTCCCATATTTTCCTAGACAGTTGGATGTGAAGGAGTTGTGAATGTGTGTCTGTCTTGAAGAGTAGCCATGTTTCCATACAGAACCTGGAAGGATCAGAGAAGCTTCTCATGCACCCTTTGCCAAGCTACAGAAGCACTAATAAGCAGCTAGATGGGGTGATTCCATTCCTAAATGTGCTCAAGCCAGCAAGAGGCTGCTACGTGCATTTACTACTCAACACTTAGTGATGTCTGCCTTAATGCATCCATAACCAGACCTAAGTAACAGAATTCCCAGATGCCAAAAGAGCTCCAGAAGAGGCTACTACCACCAAATCTAAAGCCTGAAATCGCACATTAGCCAGACCAACATCCTAGTCTGACAGCCAACTTCCTCTACATTTCAAACTTGGAGCTGGAGAGAGGGCTCAGAAATGAAGAGAGCTTGCTGGTCCTCCAGAGAACCTGCTTCTTCTGTGGGCACTTGTGCACAAATCACACTCACACACAAACGGACATATATGCTACACACACACACACATTTCACACACCACACACACACACACTTTTTAGATACTTAAAACTATGTCGCCTTCAGTTCTGCTTTTTTAAAAAACCAAATCCAGCCCTTACTCACTCCCTTCTCCCACTCTGAAGTCAACACATAAGAAATGACTTAACTCTTAATCCTCAGCAAACTTCTGCAGCTAAAGGCTGAAGGATGCAAAGGCCCAGACTGCCAGAATAGAGAGGCAGGTAAGAGAGAGACCTAGAGACATGTGGATGGAAGGAGACTTCATTACGGTATACAGCCATGTCTTCCCATTTCCCTTCTTCCTGCAGTTTTGAAAAGCAAACCCAGCCTCTCAATGACATCCATGAAGAACAGCTTTCATACCTCACAGGGAAGCAAGATGTAGCTGCTTTCACCACAGCACTCTCCTGCAGCCCAGGGCTTCCCAAATATCCCAAACTATTCATGCGATTACCAAAACTCTATTTGTTTATATCGATTTTTAAACAAAATAAATATCAATGAGTAGGAATGAACTAATTTTTTTTTTAATAGGCAAATGCTTAAGACTGGTGTCAAAGTGTAAGGGGTAAGCTGATTGGAGAAAATGATAAACAGAGAATGATGGGCATGTGCTAAAGGGGACTCTTAGATGACAAGGACTCTACAATCCCCTTGGCACCAGCACAATCGTTCTCCTCATGAGGGTGCTGTGAACACAGGGACAGGCACAGCTTTGGAGTCAGACACCGGAGTTGGAAGGGCAGTTCATCTGAGTGCTTCATCAGAGCTTTCCCGGCCATAGCACAGACCCGTCTGAACCTCGGCCTTCTATTCACTACCCTATGGTACTAACATAATCGAATAAATGAGGAAAACACATAAAAAGGCATGCACACCCTCCAAGGACACCTGATGGCTCTTTCATGAATGGCAGTCATGAGGGTGATTAGGGTAACACTGTGTGGCGTTCTTAGAGCCCTCAAGAAGATGCAGCATGGTTCTTCAGATTGTAAGTGGTTGGGAGGAAGAATTTAAGTTGCTTATGTAAGGGCAGGAGAGAGGAAAAACTGGATCTTGGAGGTCCTAAGGGATTCTAATATGTAGCTGAACACCCAAGGCCTGCCTTTATTAGAATTTAAAAGTGTTATCTTCAAATAGTTACTTCTATACATATATCAGTATTGCTGGTTTACTTTTTTCTTATTGCTGACCAAAACCACTCCATCTAAGTAATGTGACTACTCTGGTAGCCTGGCCCTCAAGTGTCCCTTGAAACCCTAGCCCTCCTTTCCATTCCAACCAAGAAAGCCAGCCACCATTTAATGCATAATGACTAAGGAACTACAAGGGGTTTCCTGCATCACAGAAATCACTCTCTCCTACTTGAAATGACTCATCTCCACACTTCCTTTGAATAAAAACATGTTATTATGTTCAATAAAACCACACAAAAAAATAATAGCTAAAGACAGTTTTTAAATAACTTATACCAACACCTAAAAATGGTTTCCCGGAGGAAAAAGAAAATATTGGCAAGGATATTTTCAGAGCTTCGTCTTACCCTTCTCTCCTCTACAGATAATTGTGGCTACACTGAGAGATATAAGAACTCCCCTGGCCTAGCTGTAAACTTTGGCAAAGTGGGTTTTATAGAGGACAGAAGCTGCCATTGAAATGTAAAAGCATCTAGCTACTCCACTATCATCCCTTTTCCCTCTAGTTCCCATGGAAACTGACCTTCCATCACCAAAAAACGGGGTAAAGATAGCACCATGCCCAGTCTCCACACCCTCCCCCATCTGTTTCCATGGGAACTGGAAGGAAAAAGAATGGAGGTTGGGTATCTAGACTGCCTGTAAATATCCAGTCATTCCAGAAGCTGTGTCTGCCAGCCTTGATGGACCCTCTCAGAGAAAACAAGGGCTGGCTGGAATCTATGTGACTAAAGCCAGCTGTGACTTCCAAACACATCCTGAGAAGGTAACTTACCTTCTCAGAGTCCCTTCAGCCAACCAGAGAGGACACCTATCACACCAGTAGGTCCACACCTAACTGGGCAACAGAATCACCCCTGGATCTCATGAGCAGATAGCCCTGGGAGCTGTTTCATGGCTCCAAAGGTGATTCTGACATTGACCATCCTGGGAAACTGATGTCCTAAACTAGATCTTCCCAAAACTTAATGTGCTTGTGAATTCAGTGGGAATCTTGATAAACCAGAGTCAAGTCCAGCAGATCTGAGACAGGGCCTGAAATGTGATGCTACCAAACAACTCCGGGGTGGGGGTGGGGGGTTGTTGAATGCTACTCAGTTTTCAACTATGTCTGAGTAAGTGAGATCCTAGAATCCAGTGAATTTGGCCTCACTGCCTTCTCCACTAGCCAAAGGTGGAGACTGTAGCTACTTCATCAGTAGCACCCACTTGCTACCTTCCACCAGGCCCCTGGAGTAGACTGTATGGCTGTTCAAAGCTGATGAACCCAATGACTGCTTCCTATATTCCTCCGTTCTGTGTTTCTCTGCCCCCTAGAGATCACTAGAAAGATCAGAAGGTAACAGAATATTTAAAAAATCATGTAAGAATGTAAACTAGAATAGCCGCTATGAAAATCCATACAAAAGTGTCTCAACACATTAACAATACAGTTACTGCTTGTTTGAGTTGTCTAGACCACTCTTGAGAACTTACCCTAAAGAGTCAACGTACCACAGAAATACCCAACAGCCACTTTTGGGCACTATTTACAACAGTCAGGATATGGAATCAGTTTTGCTCTTAACGGATAAGTATATAAAAGTTGATATATCCGCATGGTGAGTTGTTATTCAGTTTCAAAAAGATTTTCTGGAAGAGTTAAGAAAGAGTAATGGGGTCCACGGGAGAAAGCCATGTTGTTCTACACTATAACATGCCATAATGGAACCCTACATAAAGACTGTTCACGACGGTGCACACCTCTAATTCCAGCACTTGGAGAATCTATATTGACAAGCTCCTGACCTACACAGTAAGCTCCAGGCCAGCTGGGACAACATCTCAAAAGATGGAGGGAGGAAGGAATTTAATTTCAGTTATAGTCATCATATCAACATGATTATCTCCTCCAAATCTGACTTCTGAAACGCTTCAAAAGATAAAAGCAAGTTCTACATGTTTGAGGAAAATGTGTAAAATATCCAACAAATGATATAAATGTTAGTGCATTATAAAGTAAGAGTGTGATTCTCCATGAATCACTTTATATGAATTGGGGAAAGCCTAGGATTTATTATTAAAACATGATCAGGCTGGAGAGCTGGCTCAGTGGTTCACAGTGAGTACTTACAGAGAACCCACTTTCGGTTCCCAGGACTCACACTTGGTCAATTACAATTGCCTGTACTCCAGCTTCTGGGGCTCAGTTCCCTCTTCTGACTTCCACGGACACCCACCTAGACATAGCATGCATTAACATGGACACAAACACATATATAAAAACAAGTGTTACATTTTTATAAACAGCTCAAAGAGCCTTAAAATCCCTATTCTAAAAAAAATACACAGAATAGTGTCCCCATTTCAGCTAAGGGTGTCAGATTAATAGAAGGGCAATGCTTGCCCTACTTAAAAAAAAAAAAAAGGGCCGAAAATTATTTAATATAGCAAAACCAAGCTAGTTTCATTAAATATATTTTGTACCTTATTCAAAAGGTGTAGTATATTAGTCTTTTAAATTAAAATATAAGCAAATATTTAGAGTATAGATAATTGAATGGGGCTCACATCTTTTGAAAACAGTATTCTAGGTGAGCAAAAAGGGGAATTCTTTAGTTAATATACAATCAAAAATAGTTAGGCACTTTTGCATAACCCTACTCACAGACATAGTCTATGACATACATTTTCATTTTACTGGTGCAAAAAATAAGCCTATAGATGTTTGTATGTATATAAAAAACGTCAATACGTAAACTTTTCTTTAAAGACATGAATGAATATTGAGATCCAGGTGAGCTTTTCAGGTTCTCAGAAAGCAGAGTAACATAACTGCTGTGATAAGAAATTAAATCAAAGCAAATGATTTGTGCATTTACTTACACACACACACACACACACACACACACACACACACACACACACACGCATGCATGCATGCATGCATGCATGCACTGAAACAGTTAAGGTAGGATATGCCAAAGGAATATGAGCTGGGTGTTAAGTGATCCATTAAAAATAGTAGAAATAATTAGGAATAAATGCAGAGACATGCTTGTACCCAGAACCTCTAGAATCTGTTAGTCTGCGAGACCCAAGCCAGAAAATCAGTTGTCAGTATTTACTGCCTACATGTGTTTACTTTCTGTTTACAGGAAAAGGCAATTGGAGCCGTCAGCAAACTGTCTCCAGAGGGCCAGATGGTAAACAGCTTTATCCACGGCTCCATAGTCTCTGTCTTTCTCCACAACCCTGTCATGACAGTATCAGAGGAGCCGCACAACAGCACGTAAACAAAGTAAGGAGCCATGTTGCAGTAAGATTTTATTGATACAATTAAGCACTAGTTATTATGGGGACCACGAGCCTTAATCTGTCAACGATAGAATATAGGCAACTAATTTTCAAGGAAATGTCTTATTCAACTTGGATTCCACAGCTTCAGGGAAATGACAGAAAAAGATTCAAAGTCTGACCCCATTTCTATTTTTCAGCCAGCCCTGAACCCACAACATCCAAAAATAGTCTTAACATTTCACAGGACTTACCTGCCAGCTCTGCACGGCTGCTACTAATTAATAGGCAATCATTATTTCTTATGTTTGTATTCCTCCTATTTTTCTTGCACATACCGCTCCCTTCATTCCATTCTAACAGTTGTAAGGGCAAGAGTTTATTTACATTTCCCCCCATAAGATTTAGCTTAGTATTCGGCACTGAGATAAATACAGTAAAGATGCTTATCTTAGTGAGGTTTTACTGTTATGGGAAACACCATGGCCAAAAGCAACACAGAGGGACAAGGGTTCATTTCATCTTATACTTCCAGGTAACAATCCGTCCCTGTGAGAAGCCAGAATAGGAACTCAAGCATATCGGGAACCTAAAAGAGAGACTGAAGCAGAAGCCATGGATGGATGCTGCTTACTGGCTTGCTGCTGTGCCTTGTTGGGCTGGCTTTCTTATATAACTCAGGACCACCTGCTAGGGAGTAGCACCACCCACAATGGGCTGGGCCCTCCCACATCAATCATTAATACAGGGAAATTGGTTTGATACTGAAAGTACTTCCTGTAAAAGCCTATTAGACTGATGCAATCTCACCCAGAGGGGTGCCTATCATAAAAAGTCTCAAGGATTTTCTAACCAGAATGTGTACACACTCACACACACACACACAATGTCTCTTGTAAACCGATGAGCAAGGTCAAAGGGGAAGACTTAAGTTGAAGACACTGAGAGTCCTTATGTAAGGGTCTTTTCCAAGGACAGGAATGAGCTTTTCTCCAGGAAAGAGAATTAAGAAACCCATGCTGAGGCGTTTCCCCGGCAGTCCCTAGATGCAGCCATCCTCCCTGACCTCCCTACTCTGCACACCCATGTTGTATCCTCATTACATCATGAACAGCTTTTCTCACTTGTACTGTACAACTTAGCAACCCACCAAATATTTCCATTCATCCCTAATTGCTTTCCCAATCTACCCTGTTTCCCCGACAGGCTGGAAGTTGCTAGATACAAGGACACTATCCTCTGCTACCTCACAGCACTGGCAATGCTTCGCACACATAATTGATATTTCTGTTTGTAGTCAGAAGTTTCTCCATCCCTCTTGGCCAGTTCTGCAGCCACTTAGTTCCAAATAATCAGACAAAGTCTTATATTAATTACAAGCTGTTTGGCCTGTGGATCGGGCCTATTACTTGCTAACTCTTATTCTTAAACTGACCCATGATTCTTATCCGTGTTTAGTCACATGGCTCGGTGCCTTTTCTCAGAGCAGCGTTCTCATCTTCCTTCCTCCCATCTGCTGGCATCTGCCTCTGCCCTTCCGATTTCCAGAATTCTCTTAGTCTGGTTGCTCCACCTCTACTTCCTGTCTAGCTTCTGGCCAATCAGCATTTTATTAAACCAATATTTAAAGTGACAAATATTTACAGGGTACAAGTCCCACAGCATCTGTTAGATACCTTTCTCCTATTGCAATAAAATGCCTGAGACAAATGACTTTAAAAGAGACCAAACATTTGATGATGGGCCCCAATTTCAGAGGTTTCAGTTTATAAATAATTTCTAGTCCATTGGTCTAGATCTACCATGAAAGGAAACACATGCTGGAGCAAGCTTCTCACCTCATGGTGTCCAGGAAGCTGGAAAAAGATGGGCAGAAGCCTGGCTTCCACTGACCTAAAACTTCCCACTGGGCTCCATTTCCTCATGTTCTTCCTTCTCCCAGGAGGCTGGGAGCCAAGTCTTTTGACATTCCAGATCCAAACTCTATATTCTACCCCAACTCCAACAGTTTTTTAATACCTTTGCCTGTAATGTCAGTTGGTTACTTCTGTCCATGTGCAAAGCACCATGAGCCCTATGTATGTAGGAAGTCAGGAATAATGTGTCTCCTTCCATTAGGGGATCTTAAAATTTGCTTGTTACTTGTATGATATATGCCAACACACACACACACACAAAGATATGCTCTCACATATACCAACTGTCTCTGAAGGGCATTTTCTATAAAGGTAAGAATGTTCATTGTGGAAAAACAATGAAAAATATTAATAAATTAATACTTGTCACTCTCACTGCCAAAATCAAGCAATAGCTCGACATGTATCCTTTGGATCAAATATTATATGCAAATTTTAACAAAAATAATCTCCCATCACAGGCATACTTACATAATGGCTTCACTTGATTTATATTATAATTCATTTTATGTCAGTTATAGGGATAGGACATTTATATGATCATCATATACATATACTGAAGACCAGTCTTCTAAAGTTCAGAGTAAGACCTACATTCACTCATGTAGCGCCTTCTGACAATAAGATTGAACCCAGAAAAGACTAAAGCAAAGAGCCTAATGGCACCTTGGGTTATTGTAGAAGCCTATAATCTTTATAGGCAAAAAGTCAAGTGTCAAGTTGCAATACTAGTCTATTTCAATGAGCTTTCCACTGCTGCTAATTTGTCAATTAGAATTTTTCACATTTTTAAATTAGAATGATTATCATTATAAAGACGTAAGGGAGAGCAGAAGGAATAGTTATTTGATGACAATCCTGCACCTGACACCACATATTTTATAATGGACATGAGGATTAGCATTACTATTGTCAACTTTCCAAACAGCTCCTGAAAGCCAAGGTCATAAACCAAAAGGAACCCAGACAATGCCAGAGTTAAAAGGTGAAGCTGTCTTCCAGTCCCTCCTCTGACGCAACACACAGCAGGTTTTGTTCTAGAGACACAGCTCTTTTGGGGTGCTAGAATGATTGAGGCACACACCCACAACTTGAAAACTCTGCTCTTCAGTTTCTACCTTCGTTTTCCTCTAGTAGAGTTCTAAAGATGTTCATTTTAAAAAGTAACTGCAGCCTACCCTCTCATCCACCTGTGGTCTCATCCTTATTCTTAGCTTTGGCTGTCAGATGACATTTCATGATGAATTTAATAACTACCAGGATGTGGGAGTCTTTCCGTATGCTGTGAATGTATTTTGTTACCATTGGTTAATAAAGGAACTGTTTTACCCTATGGCGAGGCAGTTTGGAGGCAGGCAGGAAATCCAAGCATAGATAAAGGAGAAGGAGGGCGGGGTCAAGGAAACGCTGCAAGCTAGAGTCCAAGAAAGCAAAATATAATAAAGCACAAATAAAGCCATGGAGCCACGCGGCAATACAATAGATTAATAAAAATGGATTGAGTTAAGTTGTAAGAGCTAGTTGATAATGAGTCTAAGTCATAAGCCAAACAGTTTATAATTAATACAAACCTCTGTGTGATTACTTGAGAGTAAGCAGCTGTTGGTGGGTCCAGACCTTGGGGCTAGACCAGGCCAAAAACTTCTGACTACACTACAGCATTATTTGAAAAATACGATGAATTAGGCTCTCAGATCAACACAGAAAGAGGCCCTGCTCTGAAGACATTCAAGAATCCAACAAGCTCCTCTCCAGACTCCCCTCTCCTTATCACAATTGTCACAGAATCTCCTGCCTGTGCCACAAATAAATGCTCAAGTATAATTTATACTGTCTACCCTTGTTGCGTTCCCTTTCTCGACACTAACAAACTGGCTTCCATCATATCTGTCACTTGCTTTCTCTACTTTTATCTTTTCATTTTCCTACGTGTCTTATTGAATTTGTCTTTAAAAATGTGTTTAAGTTCTGGCTTGGAGTACCTGGATGTTTACATGAAACAAGAGAAAGGTGAGCTGCACCCCACTGGAACAGGGTATCAAATTAAACAGAGCAAGATCTGTGAGATCGCTATTGCTGCAAGAAATCTTAAAGTTCCACATACGATGTCTGTTTGGCGTGCAAAATATCTTAAATAACAAGAAGTCATTATCATGGTGACTAGTAAAGTCAGTTCTCAGCTCCATACTGAAGATAGACTGGTAGTGCCGTGCCAATGAAACATTCCGATGCAAACTGAGAGATTGTCAGATTGGAATAGCTGTCAAACACCTTCTACATAGCACTCCACCACCTCTCAAGGCACAGAAAGCTCAAAAGATATTCTCTCCTCCACTCTAACCCTCAAGGCCTCACTCTGGAGCTGTGCTGGCCTGAAGCTCACTATGGAGACTAGGTTGTCCTTGACTCATGGAGATCTCCCTGACTCTGCTTCCTGAGTGATAAGGTTGAAGAAGCGCAGACCTGCACTCCACCCCCATCTATCTCTGCCTGTCTGTCTCTCTTTTTCTACGATAGCACCTCTGCTCACATTCTGTTCCAAGCATGAGTCTTTGCCACACACGATGCAGTGGCTACAAACGTAAATGTAGGCTTCTATTAAATTGTCAAAGTCTAGACTTGTCACCTATAGTCAACCCTGTTGCTGAAAGCAATCACAGAAGGCAAACTGCCACCTGCTGCGAGCCAGCTGATTGGCTAGGGACAGGCCCTGTCAATGGAGGCATACTGTGCCATCACCTTACCAAGGGAGGGGGCTTTACTGGGAAACACACACCTCATTCCTTCTCATGTAACACTCTCTTCTCAGCTTATATATAGTGAGGACATCTGGCAAGAATGAAGACAGCAATGATGCCATCTAGACCTTCCAAAAGATGACATCACTGGACCTGATGAAAGGACCCACAGGAGAGGCCCCAAGGGCCTATGTCCTAATCTCTTAGCAAATGGAACAAAATTTGACGCAGCGCCAGGATGAAATTGGCTGTCCCAAATGAGAGAGCTGTATTTAAGGCCATGAAACTAATAGCCAAAGTGGTATGCAACAAGAGTTAGGTACAATGTGTGTGTGTGTGTGTGTGTGTGTGTGTGTGTGTGTGTATGTGTGTGTGTGTGTGTGTGTGTGTGTGCACATGCACCTTTTATTAAGCTCAACATTTTCATCATAATTAAAGTTATATTTGATAAATGTTGGCACACTGGGTGTATTAAAATGATCTTTAATATACACATTATACACTTGCATTCAGAAGCATGCTGGAGTAAATAACAAGAAAGCCTTGCAGCTACATCAAGAGTCTTCCCAGAGAGAAATGAGTTCTTTAAGCAGGTGATGTTCGGGTCCTTGGGACATTGAACATGTACTGCTAACAAATCAAATCACTCCCTCAATAAACTGAATCTGAGAAGATACATTTGATAGGAAATTCTTGGTAAAAAGATTTTTTTTAACTTCATATGAGTCTTTTGCCTGCATGTATGTCTGTGCACCATGTGTGAAAGCCAGAAAAGGGTGTCAGATACCCCAGAACTGGAGTTATGGATGGTTGTTGTAAGCTACCACTGGGTGCTTGAAATCAAAGCTAGGTCCTCAGAAACAGCAGCCAGAACTTTCAACTGCTGTGCCATTTCTACAAACCCTTGGTGGGACTTTCATACTATCCTACCCACTTCCTTCCTTCTCTGAGGGGAAGAGGGTATTCTGTAGAGATCACTAAAGATAAAGGCAAAACAGGTGAGGCAGAGAATTCCCAGAGCTTCTCCCTGGAGTCAGAAACAGGCTCCTCCTTCTGGCATTGTGAAGGAGTGTACACCAGCCCTCCATTACCACCCAGTTTGCATTGCAGCGGAAGACTGTGAAGTGTCTAGCTTCCCTGTACTACGCTGCCTCTTGTCTACCCTTTTAAAAAACCATAGTGTATACTTACTTTTTTAAAGCCAAGTGCTCTTCTGCAAATGATTTAGATGGCTGGTGTATTTAAAGTCAAAACATGAAGATCCACATTTTTACTTATATCCCTATCCATTGTTCTTTGTATATGACCTGGACATGTCATGATCTAAAGGGGATGCAAGGATCTTTTGTTATGTTGACTTTTTTCAGTACTGGTACCTGTAATGAATATATGCACAATGACTAACATTGAGAGAAAATCTAAGCAGTAATATTAGTAATATAAATCACTAATATTGCAAAATTTCATCACTTGGTACAGAGTCATATGTATAGTTCTGCACTTGTAGTTACCCCTTTGAAGGAAGTCAGCATTTTTCTAAGAGATATCCTATAGGACATCATTGTTCTCAATCTGACTCTGAAATATACCTATCTCCAAAATGGCTCTGAGATGGGTAACAAGAGCAACAGCTAGCAGAGAAGCTAAGATCTTATCCTGGGCAAAGGGAGTCTGGCTAAGATCTTATGTCCCAAGTCCGCATATCACTCAAAAGGAATTATCCTTTAAACTTGTCATCGTTTGAAGTTGAACATCTACTCACCTACAGCTCATATCCTCCATGCTCCATCAAAAGCTGAAAATATCTTATAGTTGTATAATTTCAAAAGCCAAAGACTAAAATAAATATAATCAATTCTCGGTTGCACCTTGGCCAGGTGCCTCTTGGCTCGAAGAAATCTCTGAAGCACATAAGCCAAGATACCATCACTTGAGGGCAAAGCTAACAGGGACAACTGGTATCCTCTGAAAATCAGTTAAGGACATTCTTTCCGATCAGTTACCAACATTTAAATCATTACTCATTTTACTAAATTTCCCCAAAAATGCTCAAAACTATGTTCACCTGTCCTAAGAACTGTAAGCCCTTCCCTTTGGTTATTACAAATAAAATGGAGCAGCAGAGAATTAGCATTAGCAGTTAATCATAAAGCAGGGCTTTCATGCTGGCTTAAATAATTGTAGAAAAAGAAAAGCCATTACCTAACAAGCAACTTTCCCCTTTTGTGCACAATTCTATCTCTGTCTTATAATTACAGTGTTCTCTATATCTGTGAACTACTTATTATGGGTTAAACGTGAAATTCACACACACCCCCCAACGGCTCATGCATCTAAAAATTTAGTTCACAGCTTGTGGCACTGTTTCAGGAAGTTTCAGACCACTGGGGAGGTAACATCCAGCTGGAGGCAGTGGGTCACTGAGAGGTGGGTAATACCTTGGGTAATACCTTGACCTAGGTTTTGGCTTTATTTCTGTTTCCTGATCCACTTGACATGGGAACACTCTCACAGCCTCAAGGTACTGGAAACTCCACCAGGCCTACATTGCCACAATGGTCTGTACCCTCTTAAACCACAAACAGAAATGAATGCTCCATCCGATATGCTGCTTTTCGGGTAGTTTATAGGGAGCCATGCAGCCTAGTCCCAGATCGGCATATGACTACCTGTCCAACGGGTTTCCTCGGGGCAAAACACCTATGGAAACGACGACTCTCGTTTGGCAAGGACCAGTAGTTCACAAGACAGTGTAGGAATATGCAACATTCCTGCAGTCTGCAGGCTCTTTTCTCTCCCATTATACTGTTGATCCTTTGGGTGCTTTTTCGTTTTACTTTGTCAAACACACATGCAACAACTGTAATTTTGCCTGGAAATTTTGTTTGTTTTCAAATATATTCCTCAAAGATTCAACAAGGGGTTAACGTTTCTCAAATCTCTTATGTGAAATTACTAACTACAACTCCTAATCCTGAAAACTTTTTTAAACTCAATAGAGATAGTTAGGTACATACGAGAAACAACACTTGGAAAGCCATGTCTCAAGTTCTGGAGAATAGGGAATGCACACACAGAGGGGAAGCCTCAGGAATACACACAGTGCCAGCTGTTGAGAGTAAGTTCCCTGGACACCACTCATAAAATCATTGGTAGGATCAGGTGTGTTCCAAGAGAAAAAAATACAATGTAAAATGTGGGACAGGTAGATCTACCTTTAACATATATAGGAGCTTATATTGGTGGAAGAAGTATGATATAGTGAAATGGGAAAACAGTGTCTTGTCAAAGTCTGCCTTTTATAGAGAGATTGAGACATAGGACCTACTTGCAGAAAAGGGAACTGTATATAAAAACATACCTTACAGACACAAAAGAGTTGTCTGGGTTTGAATGTTGTTGTCCTTAAAGCACTGGTGTGGTGGGATTCAGGTGTAGCTGATAAGATCTGAGGATGCTTATCCAGGGTCCCAAGCCCCTGAAGGGGGGGTGGCCAACCCCATTGATAAGGGGCTGCTGGGACCCTGGGAGGCTGGTTTTCTGGTTCCTGACTGCTGGAGAGACCGGTTTGGCATCCATCGTCCATCGCTCGGATACTCCAGTCCCTGTTCAGGTGCCACTATAAGCTGTTACCTGTATCGTGAGTGTTGGTTTATATTTTAATAAATATTAATCTTAGACTGGTGCATTGTAAGTGAAACTCCACCTACACACTGGGGCCATGTCTACTACTTTTTAACTTTGTAACCACAAGTAGCAGCCAGCGGACATAAGCATTGTGAGAGCAGGATGTATCTGGTTTGATACTTAGTTAAGCCTGTAAAAATGCTGACCTCTGTGTCTAGAATAAGGCTATGTATTGGGTGGGAAGGTGTATTTAGGGAAGCAAAAAAGGGGAACAATGGGGGCTTCCATAATGATCACAATGTACTCCTTAGATTATCTTGTATTTAAGTCAAAAGTAGAAACCAATAATAAAGTGGTTCATATAACCTTGGTAAGAAAAACTCTGTTGAAGTATAAATAAAAATCTATATAAAGTAGCCCAAACTAATGGGGCTACTTGAGTGCGATCCATTAGGTAGTCAGTTTTCCTTCCCCAATGCCTTTTCCCCGTCTCAGGCTGAGGTTGGAACTTTACAGTAGTTTACTATGGTGACAAAATATCACTGTAAATTGGTACCAAGAAGTAGCTGTGTGACAAGCCTGGCCATGCGGTTCACAAGCCACTGAAACTAGTATTTGGAGGAATTTGAAAGAGTTCAGAATTCTCTAAGAAGGGTTTAATGAGGAAGTCAGGTGAAAATGCAGAAGACCATAATGTCCAAAAATGAGGCCAGTGAAGGCCCAGCTCACAGAGTTTGGGGGTAACAGGACTCTATTGGGAGGTAGCCCAGCACCTTGCAATATTCTGCCTGTGTCCTGAGGATCTGAGTGACATAGAGCAATGAACCAAATTTGTTTCATGGAGGAAATTCCAGGACAGCATCACATTCAGTATGCAGCATGATTATTACTCAGTACCTCGAGCCACACTTACAGTGAAGGAGAGCAAAGCAAGGATCAGGCAGAGTTAGGACTGTCTTCTACGGTACAGAGCATGAACTTAGCCTTTAGTGAAGTACAGCAAGTACAGTCAAAATAGGTGTGGTTGTTCAAGCGGCTAGCACAGTGAAGGAGAAACCATTCAGTTGCACTGGGACAACAGGAATGGCATCTTGAAGGCAAGACCTCACCCATAAAAGGCTCCAGGGTTATATACATTCACTTCAAAGTGTAATGCCTAGAAAAAAATAGTGTCTGAACAAGTGTCTATATGGGGTCCCTGCTACCAAACTGCCATCTACAGTAATGTTTTCCCTAGCTCAGCCACAAGGGTACCTGACCACTGCCTCCATGGTCCAAGGAGGCCAGTCTACATTTTGAGCTAGCAGTGTAACCTAGTGCCATCACCTGCATAATTCTGGCTTTACAGAAGGTGAGCCAACCGTATCAGAGTCATGCTTTCTGCACAACAGTCCTAAGTGAACTCTGCCTGACACTAAGAATGTTTTAGATGCATTGTAATGGAGACCTCAGGATGGCGAAAACGCAATGCAATGAATATTAGATACCTCCTGGGAATGCTGCAGGCACTGAGGGAGGACAGCCCAGTAGACAGCCCAGGTGAGGTTCAGGCCAACAGTTGGATAGCTGTAGCTCCCCTAGACCACTGGAACCTAGATGATGCCACTGCAAATCCTGATGGCTGACATGGAACTGGAGTGTTTAGTGTGTGCCCTAAGGTACTGCCCTTCCAGCATTCTGGTTCTCCCTTTTGGGATGGCAATGTTAACCCAGGAACGTTATGTACAACTTTCATAAATATAAACTCATAAATCATTAGGAAAATGCAAGTTGAAGCTATAATAAGATAATAGTTCAAATACATTATGATGATGTCATCAAGAAAAGAAATCAAGAGAAATTGAACAAGGAGTTGAATATGTGTATATCCATGTTTATAACAGTATTATTAGTAGTGACCTAAAGGTGGAAATAATTCAAATGCCCATCAATGAGTGAATACAAAAATGAAATAGTAAATATAAACTAGAATATTGTTCAATGTGGAATATTCTTTTATACTATATGAATATATGTCACTGCGATTGATTTAATAAAAAAGCTGACTAGCCAATACCTGGATAGGGTAAGATTAGGTGGGAAAGTTAGACTAGGAGAATTCTGGGAAAAAGAAGGGCACATCAGAGGAGTCACTAACCAGATGCAAAAGAAGCAGGCTGTGTACAAAAATGAGGTAACAAGCCATGAGTCATGTGGCAGCAAGTAAGAAAATATAAACAGGTTCATTTAAAATGTAAGAGGTTTTAGCTAGTAACAAGCCTGAGCTATTGGCCAAGCATTTATAATTAATGTTAAGCCTCTGAGTAATTATTTGGAAAATGGCTGCTGAGATACAGAGAAACTCCACCAACTGTTCAACTAATTTAAAAAAGGACATTTTGATTCATGCTATGCTGTGAATGAACTGAAGATGTTATGCTAACTAAAATAAGGCCATCGAAAGAGAACAAATGGTGTGTAATTCCACTTATAAACTAACTAAAAGAGTCAAATCCAAAGACAGAAAAGAACAGAGTAGTGGCTTCCAGGAGCCTGGCTTCAAGACTTAGTGGTTAATGGTACAGAGTTCCAGTGTGCAAACAAGGAAAGGTTCTGAAGATTGATTGTGACAATGGTTAAAGAGCTGTGGATTAATAAATATGAAAGTATTATTCTTTGTTTATACACATACACACAGGTTACCACACACACACACACAAAGCAGTTGCTATGCTGTCCTGTACTGTATGTAGCTAAGTGATAGAGTATCAGTTACTTTTCTATTGCTCTGACAAAACTCCATGACCACAGCAACCTTTAAAAGGAGGCAGTGTTTATTTGGCCTTATGGTTTCGGAAGATAAGAAAGAGTCCATCACTGTACCAGTAGAGAGGTGAGGTACCGTGGAGCGGCAAGCTGAGAGCTCACATCTTAAACCACGAGCATAAAGTGAACTGAGATAAGTGGAAATGATGCTGGCACTCTGAAATCTCGACATCTTACCCCCAGTGACACACTTCCTTCAGCAAGGCCACACCTCTTTAATGGCCCAAACAGTGCCACCAACTGGGAACCAAGCGGTCAAAGGGCATCTGATTCAAACCCCCCATACCAAGAATGTGAGAGGCTCTGGGTTCCAACCCCATCAATAACCTTTTGATTACCATTTTAATAAAGAAGGAAAATCTTTTTAATTTGTTACTTTAAAAAAATCACTCGTGTATTGAGTACTGTATCTATTCTGGATTTATGTTTCTATGGTAATATCATACCTTTACATATGAAAGACACAAAGCATAATACATATTCAAAGGAGAAAAAGATTTAAGATAATGTGCTTGCCATATAAAACATTAATTTTTTAAAAAGCTATTATTTTAATGAGTGAATGCATTCTCAAATACTTGTCCCTAAAATGTATTAAGTAAAACTATCGTATGCCTCTGCCTTTCTTACTGTGATAGGCTGTCACTTGGGTCAAAGTGCATATCTGATACTCAAACAAAACATAAATAGAGATGCAAATCATTTTACAGATTTTCATAAGACTGCTTCCCCCCCCATCCCCACAGAGAAGCCACAAAGACTCCCCAATCTCACCTCTGTCCTCCTCAGTGAAAACCAAGACAGCGAAAGCTCTTTTATCTCCTCATCCTACATCGCTCACAAATGAACCCAGGTAAAGACAAACAAAAAAAAATGCCTGTATGGCCCCTTATATTCCTTCCAAAAATCTTAAATTTTAGCAGTTAAGCTGATATTTTTTACTTACAGAGAAAAAAAAACTCAAAGTAATTCTTAGAAACTAATGTGCTCTTCATAAAAATCCAGAGACCGAAAGCCTGGTACAGTTGGCTCCTGTCTTCACCACGACCTTATCTTGCCAGAGTAAACACAAGTGTGACTATAACCTTTATACTCTCGGAAGCATTTGCAAACACATCCACTTCCACAGGATTCAGTAAGGGCACAGCACTGCTCATGGCTGAGACTCCACTGCCAGAGTCAAGAGCACCCGAGACTGTCAGGGAGTTTAGTTCAACTCGTGAACAGGTGAACCAGACAGGATAAGAGACAAACCCCTCCCTCTCTGGGTGTATAACTAGAAGAACCCTGAAACAAAATCAGGGAGATCATAAATTAGTAGATACCATTCTAAAAATGGGGGAGGGAGGGGGAGGGAGGGAGGGAGGGAAGGAGGGAGGGAGGGGGAGGGAGGGGGAGAGGGAGGAAGGGAGAGAGGGAGAGAGGGAGAGAGGGAGAGAGGGAGAGAGGGGAGGGAGGGAGGGAGAGAGGGAGGGAGGGAGGGAGAGAGGGAGAGAGGGAGAGAGGGAGAGAGGGAGAGAGGGAGAGAGGGAGAGAGGGGAGGGAGGGAGAGAGGGAGAGAGGGAGAGAGGGAGAGAGGGAAAGGAGGGAGAGAGGGGAGAGAGGGGAGGGAGGGAGGGAGGGAGGGAGGGAGGGAGGGAGGGAGGGAGGGAGGGAGGGAGGGAGGAACACTTTGTGATCTGAAACTACCTGCCTTCAGATAAAGACCACAGAGTTGACCGCAGTGTGAAGAGAGGAAGGGCAGAGAGAGGAATTAGGCAGAGGTGGGAGAAGCGGGAGATAAAGAAAATGGAGTGGAAAAGAAAGAAAGCAAGGCTTTCCAAATATATTTAGCTATTATTTAAGGATATCATAAATGTGTACAATGGACTTACATTACTATTTTTACCAAATGATGGTTTAAAACTTTCCTTTTATGTTAACTTGCCAACGAGACCGATCAACAGCCCAACAAATCATCAACATCAAAGCTGCTTTGACCAAGTAGCTAACCTTTATGGTACCCAATACCAAAGGAACATCATGGTGTGATAAGAACCGTGGCTCTTACATTGTTCAATCCCACTCTGCCTTCTTGCTAGATGGCAAGATCAAGTCGCCTAATCTTTATGAAACTACTTCCCCCATCTTACAAATGGACTTGCACGGACCCTCTTTCTTCTCTGCGTATTGAAGCAAAAGCCACCGTACAACGAAAAGGCTCCATGGAATTTTCAAATTCAATTTTCCAGGGAACTGCAAGTCCTATAACTGATAGGGCTCAAAACATCTAGAATGATAACGGGGGGCTCTGAAACTTGAAAGAAATTGCATATGGAAACACAGAAGTGGGGGACAAACATGAAGACACCCCCCCAACAGAATATGTAGTCATAGAACACATTCCGAGAATATGAGCCAAGCTGGTCACAGTGGCCCTAAGACCTACATGGTTTCAAAGGATACAGAGAGAAAGATCTATTCAAAAGACTCATATGAACCAGGCTTGCTAGAAACATCCCTTTTGCTAATGCTACAGAAACAGGGAGACCTAGGCTGTAAAGACGGGAAAGTCACCCTGAGCTCTCTCCATCCCACATGACCTCTTGAAAAAGACAGACAACAACTGGGGAAGACACTTGACATCAACCTCCAGCCTCCACACACACGTGCACATGCCCCTGCACCTACATATATGAACACATATACATACATATACATGAGAAAAATAATTTTTAAAAACTTATTGCATGAGGAACTAGAGATGGCTCAGTAGTTAACAGTGCATGCTGATCTTCCAGGGGACCAGGGTTCATATCCCAGCACCCACATCAGGCAACTCACAACCACCTGTAGCTCCAGTCCCCAGGAATCTGATGCTATCTTCTGGCCTCTGAGGACACCAGGGTATATACATGGTACATACTAAACTCCAGAAAGTACATACAGATGCATGCAAAGAAATAGATCTTAAAGTTATTCTACAAGAATAAATGTGAAAGGAAATCAAAGGGCTGGCCAGCAGACAAAAACACCCCCTAGCATATCGCCATGAGGTCAAAGTCATGAACATATGATGTGGCATAATTTAAGAAATTTCAGAGGCAACCGCTAAGGGGGAAATGAAGCAAGAGAAAGGTAGACAGAGAATGAAAGGAAGGAAGGAGAACCAGATGGGAGAGAAAAAGATTTTAATAAGACTAAGCATAAATATAAGATCCAGGGGGAAATTATTAAGAAAGGGAAGAAGACATGAACCAGAAGAAAAGAAATTTTAGGCACATAAATGTTTCAGAAATAAAAAGGAATTCTAAGTGGACACAAAATAAATATATAGGAAACAATAGAATGGTAGAAGATGTCAAGAATAAATAAATGGAACTGAGCTAAGCTAGAAAGAATGATAGATTATGTTTTTATCCAGGCTCTCACACATTCTAGGAAAGTACTCTATTAACGAGGAATAGCCCTAACCACCCTCAAGTTATACATTTTGAAGAATGGTCAGTACAGTTCAACACACACACATACATAAAATCTGTGATCCCTAAAAGGTAACAATGAACAACAGGAAAAAAACATTAAGTCTACCATTTAAGAAACACTTCTTGAACAAAGAGACTCAAGTCTATAAATTAAAAGGGTACTGGAACCCCTACATGTGACTGACCCAAGCAACCAAGCTTGTCCTAGTAAAACAAGACAACAGACTAGATGTTAACACAGGTGCTCAGGGACTGTTGGCTCGGTGACTTTAAGAGACGAGCTGAAGGGCTGTGGACACCATTAAGTATTTGAGTTCCAGTCTTTGGCGAAGGTTCTCTTGGCTAAATGTAACTCATTTAAAAGGCATCTAGTGAGCCTTTTACTTCCATTTTGTCTTCCAAATCCTGAGTTTCTTTGTTTTAACAAATGATTATCTCTTTGTGTCTTCAAACTGAGCTCCTAACAGTGTATTCATGATTAAAATTTAGTTCTGTCTTCCAACATGGCCCTCTACCAAAAGCTCTATCTATGGCTCCAGGTTTTTAGAAGCTACTTTTTATCTCATTTCTTTCTTATCCTCTTTCTAGTTCTTTAAGAGCCAGCAAATACCTGAAGAGTAAAATATCATAGAAGGTTAAATTCCATTGGTTTGTTTTCCTTGTCAAGATCCTGCTCCCTCAAGTATTCAACACCACTTTTTTTTCTTAACTTTATCTGGATTTGCTCATTTTATTTGTGGAAATATCAGTGCATAAACTATTCTACTCTAGTCAAAAGCAGAAATACTTTTATGGTGAACCAAGTTATTATGGCTTTAATCTCTGAAGACTCACTTCTACCCATATAACCTCTTCTTTCTTAGAAGCTACTCTAAAAGCCCTGAGAGGCACTTAGTTAAATAGCAGCTGATATAACAATCCAGATAAGCAGCATTCCATTATCCCAAATATCCCCCAGATTCCCACATGGTCCATCCACATCCATGCCCTTGTGATTTCCTGGACTTTGATCCACTTATATTTGGCAACGCCCACTCCTGAGTTCCTGGGTGCGTGGCTTGCCTTTCTCTCACAGGAAAGCTTTCTTCCTGAGCCTACCTGTTGCACATTCCCAGCCACCCCAGACCACTTCGCACAACTCACCTGGCAAATCCCTCTACACCACCAGACCTGGTAAGGGACAGGTCAGTGTGTGTATCCCAACTGTCCAAGGCTTCGCTCACTTCCCTAAATCATCTTTGAATTCCGACAATAAGCAAAATTTTACTTCCAGAGGAGAGAAACCAAGTACTCAAGTGTATTCCTAAAGCAAGCTAAGCTTCCCTCACTGGCTAACTATCTAACCCTTCAAGAAAATGTGGCAAAATATACCATTACATACATAGTACTGATATTTTGCATATTTCCCACACTGATATATCCATCTCTGAGTGGTTTCTCTGTATCCGCTTCCAGCTCTGTGGTTACCTTGCTTTCTCCACCACCCAAATACAAAGAAGAAAAAAACACTCAACTGTCTTAGGGTTTCTATTGCTATGATGAAACACCATGTTTGGAAGCAAGTTGGGAGGGAGAGGGTTTATTTAGCTAACACTTCCAAATCATAATTCATCCCGAAGGAAGTCAAGACAAGAACTCAAATAGGGCTGAAATCTGGAAGCAGAAGCTGATGCAGACACTACAGAGGAATACCACTTACTGGCTTGCTCATCATGGCTTGCTCACTCTGCTTTCTTATACAACCCAGGACCATCAGACCATGGATGGTACCACCCATATTGGCTGGGCCCTTCCCCAACAATCACTAAGAAAATACCCCACAGGCTGGCCTACAGCCTGATCTAGCAGAGGCATTTTCTCAATGGAGGCTCACTCTTCTCTGATGATTTTACCTTGTATCAATTCGACATAAAACTAGACAGCACATCAATGTAGGATGTAAAAGAAACACCAAGTGGTTTTATTGTTAACTATAAACAGTTGAAAAAGACATGAAGTCTTTCAGAAAATGGAAATGTGAGACATGCAAGCTAGGAAGATGGTGGAAACATCCCATCAGGATCTGCCAGTCTCCAGGAACCACGCTGAAAAACAGCTACCAGATGAGGTAAGTGATGCCCAGTCATTCTAATTCCAACAGCAAAATAAGAAACTTTATAAAGCAAAAGAGAAAGTCCAGAGAACATCCTAGAGAGACTAGCTCAGTTAGAAAAGTTCCCTTTTCCCAGAAAGAGGGATGCATACAGCACAGTGCTGTGGGAGCCAGAGAGAAAAACTGCACTGCATATTCATCCAGGGAAGCAGCAGTGCTAGCAAAAGGAGAGACCTGGAAAGTTCTCTTCTTGGTGCTGGGTATCAGCACTCACAGCAGCCCTGAGAGGCCATTTCCTACCGCCCACTGGTAGGGCTGGGGCTGTCTGTAGCTCAGTGGTAGTGTGCTTGCCTAGCATGCATGAGGCCCTAGGTTTGATCCCAGCAGTGAGAGAGGAAGATGGCTCTGCCAATGCCCAAGATCTTATATGAGGAATATTGTCAGGATATTCAGAATAAGTATAATCAGACTATATCCTAAAGCCTCTCAAGAAGAACATTGCTAGATTGCAGGAAAGTTAACTTTGAATCCGAATGGTACAAAGTCAGCTGAAAACTGGTAGGAGCCAGAGTCTGTAGAAGAACATTCACACAGTCATGCATTCTGCAAAGTAGCAAATACCACTTGACTGAGTGGCCAGCTTCTGCAACTCATCTCCTGGAAGACTGTTCAAAGATAAGATATGACTGACATCCAAGATTCCAGTATGTAAAACTGTCCACTGACCAGAACACACCCGTTTCAATCTCCCAAAGGAAAATCCAGAGGTAAGAACAGAACTGTTCACCACAAAAGGACTTCCAGGGTCGGGGTAGGTGTCTTAGTTACCTTCCTGCTGCTATGAAGAATCACCATGAATAAGACATCTTCTAAAGGAAAGAATTTAATTGGATTTACAGTCCCAAAGGGTTAGAATTTATGATGGTGCAACAAAAGCCTGGGGGTAGATGGGTGGAGTAGCAGATGAGAGTTCACAGCTTGATCCACAAGCAGGAGGCAGAGAGAGGCACGCTGGAAATGGCATGAGTCTTTTGAAACCCCGACATCCTCCCCAAGTGACAGACACACAGAGCCACACCCCCTAATCCTTCCTAAACAGTTTCACAAAGTGGGGACCAAGTATTCAAATGGATGAGTCAATGGGGGCCACCACGACAAGCTTCTGAAAGCAAAGGAAGGAATGCCCAAAGACTAAAGTCTGAATCCAGTTTTCAGTCCAGATGGTACTCAGAGGCCTATCACCCATCCGAGCTTACCTTCCCTTCACACGTATTATTTCCTCAAGCTGAAGGCCACTTCCGGTCTGTTCTATGCCGTCCTTTCTTCCTCTTCCTTCCCTCCTTCCTCTCGATCTTCCCCTCCTTCTCTCTGCCTCTCCCTCCACGCCCCTCCCCACTCTGCTTTTTCCTCTTTCATTTTTCTCTCCAAAAGAGCATAGACTGGCCTAGTTGCTGGGTCTCTGTGACTCAGCCTTCTGTTATGTGAGGCAGCTCTGTGCATATCTGACCACTTTGCTTAACTCTGTGCGGTCTGCTTACAATCCAAATGCCTCCCTCCCCACGTTAGACCCACGATTAGCCTTGTATTTATGTTTCTCCTCTCCTTCCTCCTATCACCTCAATACTCCTCAGTATACCTTTCTGTTCTTCCTTTCACACATACTCAGTACTATGCCTGCTCATATATTCAGTACTATCTTATTGGTGGCCCTTTATTTCCTAAAATTAGTAGCCTTTAAGGGATGTTTTTTATTTCACTATTACTGTATTTTCACAGTGGATCTATGTTGCCTTGGTGACTATTATTTCGCATAACAATCTACTCTCGGAGTAATATTGGAAAGCAAATTTGGTGCCCTGAGCACCAGTCTAGTAGACGAAAATAACATCTCTATCCTACCACAACCTAGCCCCTCTTGAACACTGCCAACACTTCCACTGAAAAAGTGTCACCCAACAACCTGACTCCAGGTGCTTAGGTCTCAACACAGAAAAAGAAAAAGAAAAAAAAATACCACCCAAGGCAACTCGTCTTCTCCAGAGATACCAATCCCAATCCCATAGTGATGTCCCCATAGTGAGAATGAGGTGGGGGAAATTCCAGGCAAAGAACTGAAAGGAAAGATTATAAATAGGACCAGAGAACTCAAAGCTGACACAAACTTCTCGCATTAATTCTAAGAGAATTACAAAACAGCTGCATGGAATAAAAAGTTAATACGAGGCAATAAGGAGAAACGTCAAAGAAAAACAAAGTAAAATACTGGAAATGGAAAGTTCAGTAACTCAAATAAAAAACTTCATCGGAAAGCCTCATCAAGAAAATAGATCATAAGGAGGAAAGAATATTAAGGCAGAAGACGGAACAGTTGGAAGATTCAGTGAATGAAAGAGATAAAGTAACAAATGTTGTATGAAGTTTCTGGCCCAGAGTTTCTAGCCTACCTTCATGGCCCAGATCTTCCTGCCTAGCCTCGAGGTTTGGATCTACAGATCCACAGTCCCACAGAGACACACAGACACTACATTAATTGTATGCTTATTGATCTGGGGCCCAGGCATATAACTTGCTAGCCTTGCTCTTAATCTAACCCATGAGTCTTATCCTGTTTAGCCATGCAGCTTGGGACCTTTCCTCAGGGCAGTATAGTTGTCCTCAGCATCTTCTGGCGTCTCTGTGACATTTCTGCTCTGTTCTTCCTGTTCACAGAGTTTTAGTCTGGTAGCCCTGCCCACACTTCCTGTCTGCCTTTGGCCAATCAGTGTTTTTATTAAACCAGTAGGCAGGACAATTATTTACAGTGTAACAACATAATCCCCCTACAAATAAAATAGGTGAGCAGAATACTAAACTCCAGTCACGAGGCTTGCAGAGCAAGCGACTTTACCAGCTGTGCCATCTCACCAGAATGGTCTTCTTTCTTAATTTTTACAACACAGCAGACCACACTGACCTCACAGTCATAATCCTCCTGCCTCAGCCTCCCTATGCTGGGATCACAGTGTAGGCTACCACACTCAGTCTCTTCTGACTTTTGACATTCAGATGTCTTTCTAGTCAACAAAGGTAGGCTTAGCAATTGGTCCTTGTTCTTGTTACTACTTTAAACAAACTCAGTTTCCCCACCTATGAGGTGATAGTTTTGATAAGGCTTTGACATTCTGACAACTTCTAAAGCGAGTGGTACACACAGTGGCTCTCTAACACCCTTGATCCTTGAGGCCACCAGCTTACATTCATGAACCTTCACCTAAGGGTCCAAAAAATTTACAAATGATCAAAATAAGGTCATGACATGGAAAGAAATCTGGAAAACATTGGACTGTCTTAAGCCCCAAATTGCCACAGGCTGAGCTGGCCACTACTAAACGGAAAACTTGTCAAAGCCCATTAATAGTCAACGCCACTAGATTAACCAGTCCCCCGTCAATCCCATTGACAAGGCAGGTTAGGATGTCAAAGTTTACAGATCACTTTCAAGGAAATGGAGACATGACACCAATCTTGGAGTCCTTAAAGCAGGGAAAATGGGAGCCCTGAAGATGACTGTGGAAGAACGCAGAGTGACAGAGCTTTCAAATGCATTTCCTGGTCCCTGTTCTCACACAGCTTAAAACCAAGAGTATGAATCTAAACCTATTCTGTCCAATTAAGAAAGTAGCTCAGCTGAGGCTTGATGGGATCAAGGCCTCTCTGATGCTCTCCTTGTACAGCAGTGGTGCTCAACTTTCCTAATGCTTCGACCCTTTAATACAGTTCCTCATGCTATGGTGACCCCCCCAACCTAGCACTATTTCATTGCTACTTCACAACTGCTATTTTGCTGCTGTTCTGAGTCATAATGTAAATATGTGACATGCAAGATGTCTGATATGTAACCCCGAAGGGTTGCCTGCATCTCCCACCCACCTGTGAGAGAACAGTGAGGGAGAAGAACTACCTGCATCTCTTTACATGAAGCTGTGGACACACACAAGCCCACTCCCTGGCTCAGTTTCTAAAATAGTGAGCCCCCTACATATGCTCACAGGAGGTTGCAAGATGAGGCGTGGTTAAAAGTCACATTAGTAACTCACACCCTAGTGAACTTCATCACTGGAAATGAGCCATGTTTTCCTCTTCCAAGACAGCAGTTCAGTCCTCCAAAGGGATAGATAACCCTCCCCTCGGTGCACCTGGAGACTATGGCAGTACTGTAAAGCAAGTGAGTTATTTACCCTCCTAGCGGAGGACCATAGTGAAACCAAACTTCCCGAGAAGGTGTAAACAGGTGGTTTCATGGTTCATCTTGTTCCCTGAATAGTTACAAAATGTTTAAGAAAATGCGGATTATTAGCTAACTCTAGCTGATGGCTGTTTACCTGAGTTTTAGTGTCAGTCTTTCTAGAGAAGTCATTTTATGCATGTAGATATTACTGAGAGTAATAGCCACATCACAAAATGTTTTAAAGTTACAACCAAAAAACATCACCAAAAGGGCCAACAGGAGGGTTCAGCAGGTCAAGCTACTTGCTGCCAAGCTTGAGCTCAGTTCCTGGACCCCCCCTCCCTCCATGGAAGAGGAAGAGCACCTAAAAGTTGTCTTCTTACCACCACACACGCACTGTGTCATGTACACACACAAACATAAATTATTTTTTTAAAAGCAATAGCTAACAAATTTTCAAGAAAACAACTCATAGATCCTTGTTACCTTCAATACATAAAATATTCCACTGCATTATAGCAAACTGTCCTTTGAAAATCTGTTTTTTAGGGCTGTGCACTGAACCCAAAGCCTTGCATATGTCAAACACTGAGCCGCACCTTCAGTCCAAACTCTGACCTATCACATAGCTACCAGGAAACTATTAACCATTAGGAGATATGTCAAACCACCCTATCTCTATGGCGATATTTCCTTCATTATGTCAAACCACCCTATCTCTATGGCGATATTTCCTTCAAGTCCTACTAAGTCTCAATTCATCTCCAGAATAACTGTGTTGTTCTTGGTACTAAAAATTTAAATACTGACTTTGGTGAGGTGCAATATCCACACTAAAGCAAATGCTGGGGGTAATGAAAGCATATTTTAGCAGCATCCAGTTTACAGCTGTCATAATAATAATAATAAGCACCTTGACCAAAAGCAACCTGAGGAAGAAAGGGTTTATTTATCTCATACACCTCAGGTCACAGTTCACCAGTGAGGGAAGTCAGGGCAGGAACTGAAGCAGAGGCCTTGCAAGAATGCTGGGTCTGATTTGTTGTCCATGCTCAGCTTCCTTTTTACACAACCCGGGACAACCTGATCTGGGGCAGCATAGCCCACAGTGGACAGAGCTCTCCCAATCAAGAAAATGCCCCCTGCAGGCAAATCTGACGAAAACAATTCCTCAGAAGGTCTCTTCCCGGTGACTGGAGTTAGTGTCAAGCTGACAAAAGACGACATGACAATAAAATAATGCTTCCTCTACTCCTCTTCTTTTCTGCCTTCAAAATGCATACAACAAACTCAATCAAAAAAAAAATGACAATATAAGTCAAAGAAAAGAGAAGGCCACACACTGCTCATGCTTGCTTGGCAACACTCACTGTACTTGATTTACGAGGGAAGAGCAGGTGTTTTGTGGGCAGTAAAGGGAAAAGCAGAAACTGTATTTTCCTCAAAGTCCTTCAGACTAGGAGAAAAAAGAAAATGCTTGAGACAGTTAAGAAGCGATATCAAGGAGCACTAATATTCCTATTGAAATGCAATGTACACAAAAGCACAGCATCCTTGCATGAGAGCCCGCATAGGGAGGAGTTCCAAAGCTCTGGGCAGTGGGTGAGTGTTTTAAATTACCGTTTCCCACTGGGGAAAGTGGGCACACCCCAAAGATTGAAGTGACCTAAACTTGCATTCTTTTGCAGTAGTTAGGATCCTGACAGGCTAAATCCAAATGGTTTGAAGCCCTGTTCCCTCTGTCTACTGCACCTGGCTATCCTTTGGAAGAATTCACTCTGTTGTGTGCTAGCTGGCTTTGGGGAAGCAATCTGTTTCTTATACATTCAGACATAGGGAGCAACTGCCTTTACCTTCTGCTGTGTAGCTAAATGACACTAGTGTCCCAATCCCTTTATAAAGTCTAAATGAGTCAGGAAACCTCAGAGGATCTATAATGGACCTAAGGAGGTTGCTCCTGGCAATTCTATAATTACATAATTCTGATTCTTTAAGTATCTTATTCATACCATTGTGATATAATTTTCATGCCGTATTTAAATTTTAAGTCCTTCTTCGTGTTCTTTGGGCATTTTCTCAGGTTTATTTTATTTGCTGGCTTTTGAGAAAGGTTAACTACATAGATTTTGGCATCTGGGACTCACTGACTCAAAAGACTCTGCTGCCTCAGCCTCCCCCAGTCACTGAGAACATAGACATACACCACAATGGCAAACCTGAGCTTTGAAAACGGTTTCTCTCATCATTTTTATGAGTATATAATTATTCCTATGGGGTTTTTGTTCCCTTGATGAGCCCAGTGAAGAACTGAATGATCCCAGGGAATTCTACAAAGCAACCTGAAAATGTAAACTTCTTCCAGTCTTGAAATTTATGGAAATTATTTTCTCTGCATCTGGGCTATTTTACCACATTCTCTAAAAAGAACAAAAGGTCAATGGTATCACCAATGGTTACAGTGCCCAAGACATATTCCTGTGAAATCTCCCCCCATAATAACGAACTGGATGAAAATGTCACTCAGTCAGGGAAATCTGAGGCTAGCACTGGATTAAGCATTATCTCTGCTAGTTCAGGCAGGTGGTGTCACCAAAATGGAAGAGTCCTTCAGTCTGGTGAAAACCAAAATTAGAGCTTTTTGTCACAGATCCAAACCCCCAGGGCTGTCACCAGGACACAGGAGACTCTCTCATATGAAGGATGGATCTGTGGACCTCCAGAGCATTGGGGCCCCTGTGTGGATCACATGTGGCTGTGTTGCTCTAAACTCTCCAAGACTCCAGTCTGTTCTGTTATGACTGTAAGGGTGGAATGAAATCAGGTCCCATCAATTATATGTTCCAGTATGATCCAGTAAACTCGGGTTGGTTGAGCAGTTCAATGGAAGGATGGATGAACTTATTTGAAATATAAAATAAGAAAAGTCCTATCAACCCTATGTCTTCCCCAGTCAGTGATGGCTTTTGATTTCTTATCTTTATACCAACCCTTTGAGGGAGAAGAATATCATTCTCTCAACTGTTTAGAGGAGGGAACTGAATTTTAAGACTTGACTACGGCCATGAAATGATAAGGGACAGAACGCTTTCTAGAACCTATCCCTTTCTGACATAAGAAATCATTTCTTTAATGGAAGTCTAACTTTGGAAAATCTTCTAAATAAAATTTTAAAATAAGAAAAAAAATCGTTAAAATCTGAGTTAATTTTTTTTGACTATGCAGATGACACAGACCAAAGCCAAACCAAGCTGAACCGAGAGCAAACCCATCTGGAAGCTGTTATTCCAGAAGGAACAAGCAAATGAAGTTCAAAAACCTCATGCTGGGAAAGGAGGAATGAGGTCTGTGGATGCAAAAGGAGCAGACCAGCTAAGTCTGGCCCACCACATCTCTTCAGGGGGAAGATTCCACACTTTCCCACAGGAGTGACGCTGCTCTCTTGTATCACATTATACTGGGAAGTCAAAAGGTGCGGGTTGCACGTTCTCCCGTTTCTGTATCACCAGACTGAATACAGTCCCACTTTTTACTTTAGCTGAATGCACACTAACATAGCACTACTAATGTCTCTTCTTTTTGGTTCTTTTCCTAGGTTGCTTTCTGTTGCTACAATAAAACACCATAACCAAAGCAACTTGGAGACAAAGAGGTTTATTTAGCTTACATTTCCACCTAACAATCCATCCTTGAGGGAAACCAGGACAGGAACCTGGTTGGAGGCAGGAACTAAAACAGGCTATGGAGGAATGCTGCTTACCAGCTTGCAGTTTGCTTTCTTACATAACCGAGAATCACCAACCCTTCAGTGGCACCGCCAACAGTGGGCTGGGCCCTTCCAATCTATCATTAATGAAGAAAATGCCCCCACAGACTGTCTATAGATCAACCTGGTAGAAGCACTTTCTCAGCTGAGCTTCCCTATTCCCAGATGTCTCTCTAGCTTGTGTCAAGTCAACATGACCTTAACCAGCACAGTTTGGTCCTAAAAGAGGAGAATTGTGGTCTTCAGGTCATAAATTCTACCATACCACAGTTCTAGGAGTTGTTCTACTGCCTGGGTGAAGGGCTGCACTATGTCATCATCTGCTTTAAGCTTAGTGATATAATACACTGAAGAAAGCAGATGCTATGGAATGAAGGCTGTACGGCTTCAGACACAAGGGGATAATACCCACACACCCACATACACCTTACCCCAAGGCTCATTCTTAGACAATCTGAAACTTTCAAGAGTTATCAGATTTCATGTTTGACAGTGAGTTGGAGAAAAGATATGAGGAAACTATACACAACGAAGGAGCGGATCAGGAAGAGAGGGAAGAGGAAGAACCGGAAGTTGATAAAGCGTGGGTTTAGTCTTGACGCATGTGTAACTGACACCTAAGTAAGAAAAATTTATCTGTACACAGAATTCAATTGTGCACACCACTTCTCTTTTAGGGTAATTCAAGGCTTCTCCTTAAGTTCCTTCAGTTATGTGGTCATTGTATTTGCTAAAATAGCCACCTGCTTACAGACAAGTGCATCAAAATAGAGTCTCCGCAGCCTACAAGAACGATACCAAGTGAAAATAGGCAAAAGAACAGTCTTTGGCACGTCGCTTTTCAGAAAAGCAGGTATATGACCAGCAAGTGTTTTGCAGGAGAAATATCCACGCAGATCACAGATCACTTGCCATGTGTCTCAGACCACACTCTAAGTCTAGCTCCCAAGTCATGCAAAATGCTTCCTTCCTAAGATACAGCTGGTGTCTCATTCAGCAATCAACATTGGCTCAAACACTTCTCAGGCTAGCCCTAATTTCTAAAAATCTCTAAGATAGATTATTTTCTGCTTCAAAAGAGAAGCTATTACTAAAGTCCTTCAACATGCTTAGTGTATAATCGTCAACATCTTTAATGCATAATTATCAACACATAATATTTAAGAGTGCTGTAACTGGGCTGGCATGGTGGCGCATGACTTTGCTTCCAGCACTCAGGAAGCAGAGTCAGATAGGTCTCTGAGTTTGTGGTCAGTGTGGTCTACAGAGTTCAAGGCCAATCAGCGCTGCAGAGTGAGACTCTGTGCCACAGAGAGTGCTGGAAAAACCCCAGAGAGGGAGCTTCACAATATATACAAGTATACACTCTGGACTTAGCAATTCTAATTCTGAAAGTTTATTCTAAACCTATTCTTGCATGTTTGAGACTTGAAATTAACTGAAATGAAATTTGCAGTTAGTTTATTTAATTTTAAAAATCAAAATTTACAAATAAACCGAACTTTCATCAGTAGAAAATTGGCTTGTTCGGTGACAGACATACATTAAACGGGAAGGAGGAATGAGAAGGTAGGTGGATGTATTAGTTACTTTTCTGTTGCTGAGATAAAACACTATGACCAAGGCAACCTATGGAAGAAAGATTTAATTGGAGTTCTCAGTTCTAGAGAGATGACGAGCCAATGATGGTGAGGAGGTAAAGCAGCAAACAGCAGGTATGGCTGTGGGGACAGGAAGCAGAGGGTTCATATGCAATCAAGAAGCATAGAGAGCAACCCGGAAGTAGGGTGAGGCTATACATTAGCTCTCAAAGCCTGCCCCAAATGGCATACTTCCTACAGCAAGGCTGAACTACCTACACCTCCTCAAACAGTGCAACCAACTGGAAACCAAGTGTTCAAATATCCTAGGTAATTGGGAGCATTGATTACTCAAACCATCACAGAAAGTCTTTTGATGTGTTAAACACAGGAATAGTCTCTAAAACATACTAAAGCAATGTATGGGAAAATTGATTATGATTTCTTTAATAAATGTGAAATGATCATAGTTTATGTTATATTGAAAATGAAATGATATCATTAAGCACATAAAGAAATTCTAGAAAGAAACATTGAAAAATAACGGCACCATTGAAAGGAAGAAAAAGATAGCTGTGGTCTTCCAAATGAGTGCTTCTTAATATGAGCCATGTGACAATATTAAATAAAATAGTATAATGTAATTAATAATAGTAACAATACTGCGACATCCAGTCTCCTTTCCAGACTCTACATCCACATCCACAGGCAAAGAGAGCCTCTCTCTTAGCTGCTACGTTTGTTAATCTTTCCCAAACCTTAAAGGATCAGTAACATCATCTTCCAGTACAGAGGTCGTCAGTTGAAGCAAGAGGACTTGCGATCCCCGGGCTGCACTAAAGTAAGCCTGGGAACACAAAGTAGATATGAAGTGGGCTTAAGCCACTGGGGTTAAATGATATGGAAGTGATTGTTGAGTCCATTTCTTGAGTATGGCCATGTTTTCTAGCCTCTGCAACAGATTTCCCGGGTGGTCTGACACATAGTCTGTGTTATACAAACAACCAATGCCCTTTGTCATCCTGGGTAAGCCTGTGCCCTGGAAACCACCTGAGACACACAGCTACAACGGCCAAGACAGACCCAGTGTCAAGACACAGACTTGGCATAAGCATTGACAGATCACCATCTCTGAAATCCTCATGGTTCAGATCAACTGCCCCAGATCTCCTTTCAAAGACAAGTTCCTCATTCTCCTCTCGCTCACCTTTCCCATCTAACCATTTCAGGCCAAGATGACAAGCAATTACACTTCAACATGTCTAAAGTTCAACTCTTAGATGACAGTGAGGAAGAGGGAGCAAGAAAAGCCTAGAAGCCACCAGACAAACTACACAGTCCAAAATATCTCAAGCCACAGTATTTATATGACTGCTTGAGCTCCATGCAATCAATCTAATCTGATTCACTCTTAACACTGTGTCCTTTGGGGGTAGGTGGGGGATAATAAATCATAATTTACTCTAGAGATGAATTTGAGGGCCCATGGCTGAGGAACATGGATTCAGGTCATCCCCAAATACAATGTTTCAGTGTGCTAACAATTTCATGACTTACTTGACGTTGGATATCTTTCTGTATGCTGTGAATATACTTTATTATCATTTGTTAATAAAAATATGGTTTTGGCCTATGGCAAGACAGCTTAGAGGCAGACAGGAAATCCAAGCATAGATAAGAAGAAGGGGGCAGAGTCAAGAGACGCTGCAGGCTGCCACCAAGAAGCAAGATGTAATGGAATAAAGGTCAAACCATGTAGCTACATGGCAATACATGGATTAATAAAAACGGGTTGAGTTAAGTTGTAAGAGCTAGTGGGTTAATGAGCTTGAGACATAGGCAAAACCATTTGCAATTAATAAAAGCCTTTGTGCAATTATTTGGGACCTTGTATGATTATTATTAATACAAGCACTTGTGGGAGGGTCCAGATCTTGGGGCTAGACCGGGCCAGAAACTTTTAGGCCACACCCTCTTGTATTTTTTTTTATTTTATACAATATATTTCAGTCATACCCTTTCCCCTCATCCAATCCCTTCCAGATACCTCCCGCTTAGTAACAGAAGGGAACAAGTAATAAATCAAAGCACTTTGAAAATACAGCGGAAGAAACAGCATGTAGACAGGGAGCAAAGTGGCCTTGTCTCTGCTGGGAGTCTCATATGCTAGCTGACAGCATTCTTAGCCTTTTTACTACTAAAAATTTTGGGGAGTCCCTTCCTGGTCGCCAGATGATACTAAGAAAATTGGGATTCCCCTCTTGGGATTCTAACTTTTACTAATAAAATTTAAGAATAGACACAAATGAAAGTTGGAAGAAAACTTTATTAGCGTAAAACACACACAAGCGCACGCACGCATGCACACACATGCACATACACACACACTCACACATACATACACACACCCGCTCATGTACACACACATACACACATATGTGCACACATGCACACACACTCACGCATGCACACACTCACACATGTACACACATGTACGCATGCATACACACACATACGTGCACACACATACACACATGTACATGCACACATGCATATGCACACACATGCGTACACACACACATACACATGCACATGCGCACACACGCACATGCATGCACACAAGCACACATATGCACAATATCAGCAACTGCCCAGATGATCCCAATGGAAAGGGAAAAAATTTTTAAAAAGCTATATTTGTGTTTTTTGTTTTGTTTTTAGTTAAATGAGCCAGCCTGATGGTCAGAGGCATAGTGAACAAGCAAGTAGGAAGCACAATTAGGAAGTGCATTGCTACAGCCTTGTGAGACACTGCACTAGTTGACAAGAATTCTGAAAGGAAAAGTATAGTATCTCCTTATTTCTTGTCTCTTTAACATGGCTTGAGATATATCTATCCTCCTGGGGGTGTTCCTCCTTTCTGAGGGGTAACCCTTTGAACAATGATTGACCCACCCAACTGAAGTCTCCACCCAGGCTAGAGGATCTATTCTCTTGCACTCCTTTATTGCTACTCTAACATTCCTGTATTTGAGAGGTGACCCTGAGGAGCTGGAGAGTTGGTTCAGCAGCTGAGAGCACTTGCTGCTCTCACAAGACCCTGGTTTAATTCCCAGTACTCACATGGTGGCTCATAACTAACTTCAGTCTGAGAAGATCTGAAGCCCTCTTCAGACCTTTATAGGTATCAAGCCTAAACATAGTACCCATACAGACATGCAGAAAAAGCTCTCAAAGGTAAAAAAATAAATAATTTGAAGGAAAAAAAAAAAAAAACAAACCTTAAGTAGCCAAATAACAGACAAAAGCCCAAAACATCTCCTGCATCTCGGTCTCTAGAAAAGACAAAGCTACAAGAAATCAAAGGACATTTTTGGTTTTCAGAATTTGGTTGGGTGCTTTTTATCAGAGACTGCCTATACCAATTCTACCTCTTGTCTCATCATTCCCCACTCTGAAGAGATAGCACTACCTACCGGTACGGAGATGAGACAATAACCAATCTGGTTTCTAGCAGCTAAATGGAGTTGATGTCACCATTGTATATTACAGAACTGACGGCCATCATTCGCTTACTATCAGACTCTGCTAAGTATCTGACTTCTTCAGTCAAGAGAGACAATACCTGAGTGTCCCACGCATTTGGGGTTGGCTTTTGTTTGTTTGTTTGTTTTGTTTTGGGAGGTGGTAGGAGACTAACTTAAGAGATATAGCTCACATATTAGAAAATGCATTTTAACTCATTAAAAGCAGTATTCAGAAAGCAAAGGAGATCTACGTCCCTCCATTGGGTATGAAAAGGCATATGAGGATGTAGGTGATACTTGGGCTGGCCCAGCATCATGTGGGTAGGGCAAGCACTCAAGCACATTCTCAAGTTGCATCCTGACCTTCTTGAGCTTTTACCATTGGCAAGAGTGGTTGCCAGAAAAATCAGAGAATTAGTCAATTCTTAAGGACTGACAAGCCCAATACATCTTTCTAGAGATAAAAAACCAAATGCAAGCCACATGGTGGGGGCACATGCCTTTAATCCCCAGGACTTGGGAGGGAGAGACAGGTAGATCTCTGTTGAGTCTGTGGTTAGCCTGGTCTACAGAGTGAGCTCCAGGACACAGAGAAACTATGTTTAAAAAAAAAAAAAAAAAAAAAAAAAAAAAAAAAGAATACTTTTCTTTTGGACCGTGGCTGAGTTCTCATTTTACATCCCCAGAAAGACTACAACAGGCATGCACGTTTTCCTCTTATTCCTCTACATCAGAGGAACATGCCAGGACCCTCCACAGAGCTCCTTAGGACCCCTCCCTGGACACTACAACTAGACTCCCTTCACTAAAAGCAACATCAATTTCAAAAAAGGCATGCGTGTGCCTTTGGCCTCCAAAAGATCAGTAATGTTTGCATGTCAATAATATACCTATCAATAATAATAATGTAAACTGTCTCCCGTGAGCAACACCAAAGCCGGGGAAATCTGTGGGATTAACCTACCTCAAATCAACCTGCTCTTCCTTAGTTTCTCCGTCTTCAGGTACTAGCCATCCCTCCTCTTGCAGCACTTGCTTTTAACAGTTTTCTCTGAAACTAAATATCATCCCAGCAAGCTGTTACTCCCCACCATAGAGCTGCTGAAAACTAATAATTGAGCTTCAAACACCAGGCTTGGCAAACTCTGGCTGCAGAAAACCATTAATCTCACGATGACATTTTAGAGGTCTCCATAAAATCACATTTCCAAGTGAAATAAATCCAGTCCCCTAAATTAGGCTGCATTGGAACAAGGAAATAAGCAGCCAGAGCCAGCAATGAATTACACATGGCATGCTAATTACTAGTCTTATCCAGAAATAGCTGAAGACTGCAGGATTTTGTTGTTGTTGTTGTTAAAATAACTACAGTCTTTATTCAAGGGTTGAGCAAATGCATCTGATTTACTCACATGTTTCAGCTTCTAAACATAATCACATCTATATAAGAGAGAGAGAGAAAGAGAGAGGGAGAGAGAGAGAGGGAGAGGGAGAGACCTTGTGGACTGGCACAAGTGGCCAAGAAAAAGAGATCTGTATTGGCAGTGATTGGATATATCCACCAGCATCCTCAAACATGCCATGTGAGTGTGAAGGGAGTTCATGTTTCCTGTCCTGTTGTATACAACTCAGACCTCACTGAGAAATAGAACAGAAAAAGAAAAATGAGTTCCTATGCATTATCTTTAGCATCAGCACCATTTTCATAGATGAAAAGATTAGAAGTTGTGTTGAGGAAGCATTACAGCCATAAGAGAAAAATCTTACCTAGATACACTTAGGCAGACTAAGAAGATAGACGGTTCAGTCAATAAAGTGCTTGCCATGCAAGCACAAGGACCAGAGCTCAGATTCCCAGTAGACACAGAAAACTGGGCATAATGGTACATGCCTGTAGTCCCAGCCCCGGGGAAGGCAGAGATGGAGGGATCCCTGAGGCTTGCTGGCCAGCCAGGCTACGTGAATTGAAGACCTCCAGGTCCAGTGAGAGGACCCTATGTCCAAACAGACGGTGTCCGATGATTGAGGATATACCTGAAGTCTTCCTCTACGCATGTGCACACACATGTGCATGTGTACACATACATCACGAAAGGAGGGAAGGAGGGGAAATTAGCTAACTCCTATAGAATGTAAGGGTTGAAATGAGAACACACATGAATAAAACAAAACCATGGTTATATTTTACCACTGCCCTGGATCCCTAACAACAAGATGAACGTTTTTCTACATGTGTGAGTTCAGAAATAGGTTACTATCTCACTCATCACCCAAGGTTTTTGCTTAACCAAGGACACAATGTGGTCTATAAGGCTTAGTGACAGAATTTGAGGTGTTAGCCCTGTTTAGAAATAACCCTTGTCCAATTTAATTGGCAACCCCTCTAAATATGCCCCAATCTCACATCCTAGAATATTCCACAAAGAACCCCAGCCCCTTGTGGTCATCTGGTATACCACAAGCTCTTCCGGGGCTAGTGAAAGTTAAAGATTGCTCTTGATCAAATAATTTTGGAAAATTCTTGGCTAAATAACATGAAGGATTTTTTTTTTCATTACAGAATTCAGTTTCAAACACGCTGACAACGTATTAAGAATCTTCAAGAGAGAGATAATATCATTAATAAGCCTGGTTGGTGATGGGCAAATCTTTTTTCTACGTCCTAAAATGAAATTCCTCTGATCACATTGGCCAGGTTCTGGGTCCACTTTCTTCTTCAGCTGCTTAGAGCAATATATTCAGGCATCACCCACTCTGCCCAGCACTTGGAAAGTGATGAAGACACAAAAATGGAAAAGATATAAATACTCCTAAATTGACAGAGCATGGAGAATTTCGAGATACTGAGAGACAAGGCACACGTGAAGCTAGTTAGCTATGTGCTCTAGAGCATGAATTAGTTTGCCCACCTCCAAGTCACCACACTTTTGTCTCTCATCCTCAAAGGTGCCTGTTCATACTTTGAAATAAAACTCTGAGTTAGTCTCTAAAAAGAGGTTTTTACCATCTGGGCTTTGCCTCATGAACATACACTACCTCATCAGTTCAAATGGCACTTCTATGGAGCTTACCTAAGACCATCGGAAAGCATAGCTATTTACATTATGAGTAATAGCAGTAGCAAAATAACAGTTATGAAATAGCAATGAAAATAATTTTATGATTGGGGTCAACACTAAAGGGTCACAGAGTTAGGAAGGTTGAAGACCATTACACTATAGACACTTGAATGATGCTGTTCATTGTTAAGTGAAACCAAGGAATCCTTTGGTAGTGTGGCTAATAAAAATAGTATAAAAATATCAGATCCCCTCACCCTGCTGTCACTGAAGTTCTCAGCTCACAGCTAATCCTCACATATACTCATCCCACCAAATGAACAAGAGAGAGGTATGGGTATCTACCAGACAGGCTCCAGAGGAAGGAAGCTGATCACAGGAATTGTCAATACCATACAGTCCTCCCTTCAGACTATAGGGCATACCTTCTCCCATACATGTTGTGTCCCTGACACAGGCCAACAGAACACAAGTAAAGCTACAGCTGGGAAAGGGGGATTATGGCAAGAGGCTGCCTCCTTCTGTACTGTGCAATCTTTGTTGGTTCAGAGGCTACATCTATACAAAGTACTTGAACCCTTTAGCAGGACTCTCCACAGACAAGCATGGACCTGCAGGTCAGGAGGACAGAATTCTCCGGGAGCAAAGACTTCAGGCAATAGACAAGGCTACATGTTCTGTGTCCAGCTACTGTTGGTCCAAGTACAAGCCTGAGCTTGGGAAGAGCCAGCGACTGAGCCAGGAGACTGAATTGTGTGAGTTCTAGATAAACACAGGTAGGTGTAGAAGCGCCTAGAAGACTAGAGTTTCTAAGTCCCAACACTTCTCCTTCCACGAATATTCACCCACAGAAGCAACTGGAACTCGGGATTCCTCTTATCAGAGAGTGTAGTAATTGTTTGCATGCAATGAAGCATAGTTACAAATACACAGGTAAGAATGCAAACCAACAAATGATGTGCAATGGAAGAACACAGAGGATCAGACGTGTTCATGAACTAATGTTCTCTCAGCCTTTGAAGAAGATGATATCTCTCGTGGCAGATGAGCAAAGGGCAGAGGGATGAAGGGACTTTTCCAGAACCACATAATGAGTAAACGGTAGGTCTACAGAGCAAAACCGCATCTCCTGCTTCCAACACTCGTGTATTTTCCCATAGTCATATGACACCCTTGCAAAAAAGCACATAATTTTTAAGTGGAAAATTCTGAAAGCAAATGCAGAAAGAGGAAAACAATGAAATCACGTGATTTACCCTTTAGCATCCCAATTCTTTTTCCTTTTATTGCTAAGAATGTGAATCAAAGGTTGAAGAGATGGTTTAGCATTTAAGGGACCTGGCTGCTCTTCCAGAGGTCCTGAGTTCAATTCCCAGCAACCACATGGTGACTCACAATCATCTATAATGGAATCTGATTCCCTCTTCTGGTGTGCAGGCACACATGCAAATAGAGAACTCATCTACATAAATACATAAATTTTTTTTAAAAAAAAATGTGAGTTAAATAATAAAATACTGCTTATAAATCAAAATTGCATGTGTGTCAGTGGAAATATATTTTCCATTACTTTTATTAGAGTTATAATAAAAGTATTTGTTTTTTGCAATTTTTTAGGAAAACAAAATATGTGCATCTGCAATCTGGCTCTGAGGAGGCTCAGATAGGAAGATTACGGGTTCAAGAACAGCTTGTACTATATAGTTCTGAGCCAGCTTGGGGTATATGGCAAAATCCTTCCTCAAAAAATTAAAGGAAAGGGGGGAGACAGCGGAAGGAAAAACAAAAAAGGAAAAAAGAAGAAGGAACAGAAAAGGGGTAACCAGTCACTAACAGGCACACAGAAGATGGAGCTCCGAGATGCCGGACAGGCCACGTACTCAACCACATAGCTTTGGACCAGAGCCTTAAATTATTGACTTGCCAGAGTTCCCCTCCCTGTCTTTTAGAAACCCTGGAGCTACATGCAGAGATGGAGGCTCTATTAGCCTGTCTCCCAGAGTAACAGGGTGGTTGAATACCTGTTCCAACCTGTATGTAACATGACTAAGAAATAGACCCTTACTCCTATGAGCCCTGACAATGTTAGGTTGCTTCTCATATTCTTTTTCTTTCTTTTTTTTTAGATTTATTTTTGTTTTATGTGTACGAGTGTTTGGCTTGCACACATGTATGTGCACTATGTGCATGCAATGGCTATGGAGGCCGGCAGAGGACATTGTACCCATATACCTGTAATAATAGACCACTCAGCAGCCACGTGGGTGCTAGGAACCAAACCTGGGTCCTCTGGAAGAGCAGCAAGGGTTCTACTGAGCATCTCCCTAGCCCTCCTTTTCCATATATATTTCTCCACACATGGAGAAATCAGACAAAACTTGCAGGAGTCAGTTCTCTCCCTCCATGATGTGGGTTCCAGGAATCAAAATCACATCAGAAGGTTTTTCAGCAACATCTTTCTAAATTCCAGGTCAGTCTACATCACTCACTAATAATAATAAAAAGAATAAAGAGATGAGTCTGTAATGAGTTAAAGAACCTAACAAAATCTCAATCTGGTTCCTCATAGCTGGACGAACATACTACACTACCATGTGTGGAACAGCACAGCCCTCTGTACCTGAATTCCTTCAGCCATACCATTCAATTATTAATGGTGTCAACCAATAAGGACTTGATAATTATTCACTAAATAAGTTAATAAGTGAATGCATAGGTTGCTACATTAAAACTAACAGTTTGGTCATATCTTCAGATGGCCATCTTCGTAGCAAGGGGCTCCTGGTTTCTTGGTTTGGTGTTATGGAGCACAGCATATTGAGCCTCAGCTGGAAAAGTGTGAATATGTCTGCCAGCATAGACTGGCTGGGGCACAGTAAGCAGAGTGGAATTGTACACAACTGCGCAGACATTCTCTCAAGGGGCTACTTTGCTGTGACTCAGAGCCCCAAACTCCTACCAGTCCTGACAGTCTGCTTTCGTTTCATTTAACTTTATATTTCCTGTAAACAGAACATTCCTAACGTTTAGTCAGCTTCGGGAGATTCATTTCCCTATGTGTCATAACAGAACGGCTCAACGGGGCCCTGGTGTGGGGCTTTTCCTCAGGAAGCCGAGAGCAGAATAAGGTCTCCAGATCTACTCACAGGTACTGGCAAGAATGGTCTCATGGAGACTGTAGCCTATATATTTTCTTAGTCCTATAATCATTGAAACAAAGATCTGGCAGTAAATAAAGAGCCGTTAATAAGAGACCTTTCCATTTTGACATACTCTAGTTTCTTAAACTGTGCTTACTATGTGATTTCTTATTTTGATAGCTCATTAAATGCACTATTGCCACAAAAAATAAAGAAGTAACGCATCTGATAGTGAACAGTAAAATAATCTCAAGACAATTTGAATTTATATAAATTTATAAAAAGAGAGAGAGAACACACACATTCCAGTACGCAAATAAAATGCCCCAATGTGATCAACTGATGAAGAGACTCCCAGTTCTAATCAAACTGAAATCCTGAAGATTTTAAGGTTATTTTCCCAAGAATAATGTATAGAAGTACTTGGGAGAATGCTTAGTATCTTATACAAACAAAGGTTAAGGTAGAGGAGGTTGCTTTAAACATTTAAACCAACTTTGAGCTAACCTTTCTTGGCATTCAAAGTGTTAACACCTTTCTATGGGGGACAGACAGGAATGACCAGCTCCTTCTGTCTTTAAGGATCAGGGACCTGAAATCACTGGTCATGGATAATAAGGAAACAAAATCACCTAATCTGCCAATAATGAGTGGAATAAATGGATCTGCCCCCAGTAAAGGAGAGACAATGGCTAGCTCCCAGGTACACATACACATAGGCTGCAGGTCTTCCTCCAGGGATGCAGCCCCACCCATATCTGCCCACACATCAGACTATCTATAGTAGTATATAGCAGCTTTAGCACAAGGACTAAACACAATGGAACAGCTACCTTCAAATCTCTAGGCATTTGGGATTTTTAGAAACCAGAACTTGGGCTGTGTCCTACTCTTTTATCATTCAGAAGGCTCCACTGAATGAAAGGCTCATACTCAATGTGCCCTAACATCATTTGAAAGTCATGGGTACAGTGATCCCTCTTCAAGTAGGAGAAAAATACTTCATCCCTCAAGGGTTGAGTATGAAAGTACAGCAAGACAGTATCCAGTCCCTGCAATATTCCATATCTCCAAAGCAGTGTCAATGACTCAGCATAACTGATCTGCAGCTGGACCGAGTCCCAAACAGGGGGGCAGATGGTCTCTAAATGATCTTTACCAAGGATTCTCATCTGTATTCGTTACTTGTATACTGCTGTGATCAGAGTCTCTGACAGAAATAACCAAAGAAAGGTTTGGTTTAGTTCATATTTCAGAGGGTCTTGGTCCATCACAGTAGAGAAGACAAGGTGGAGAGTCAGGAGCATGCAGCAGAGGCTCCTCATACTGTGGTGAATCAGGAGTAGAAGGAACAACAGGAACCAGGGACTGAGTGACAGCCCTCAAAGATGTCCCATGGGTGACAACCATCAAGATACCCAATAGTAACCTACTTCTGAATCAGGCTCCCATCTCCTAAAGGTTTTACAACATAGCACCACAGGGGGAAACACATGCTCAAAGAGCAAATTGGGGCCATTTCAGATTCAAATGCTAACGACATCTCTTTCTCATTATGAGTTATTCCATTCTACCAACTAGCAGTTCTTTTTTATTTATGTGTCTGTGTATGGTGTGCATATGTATGGGTATGCATATCAACATGTGTGTGAATGCCTGTTTATGTAGGTAGGTCCATGTACATTTATGTGCCTGCGAAGGCCCAAGGAATCTTTTTTAGCTGCTATTTCACCTTATTCACTGAAACAAGGCCTCTCAAACAAACCCAAATTCACCAATATGGCTAGCCTAGCTAGCTAGTTGATCTAGGAATCTCCTATTTCTGTCTCCCAAAACTGGAGGTACCATACCTGTCTGGCATTTACGTGGGCTCCAGGAATCCAAATAACACCCCTCCTGCTTGCTCTTTAACCAATGAGACATCTCTGAGGACCTCAATGAGCAATTTTTAATGTTGATTTTATTTGGGCTTTCTCTACCAGTCTCCCAGAGATGGAGTCATAGCCTTTCATTCAAATGTGAATCAAAGATAACACCACTAGAAAAGCTTCAAGTTCATTGATTAAACAACTAACTATACTGTACTAGATTCTACTTATATTTATATATTTCCAAATCCTTAAACAATTTGATCTCCTATTATGGGTAATACTTCTAATCCCTCCTAACATTGTAAACCATCACAAATATGTCTTAGGGTTTCTATTGCTGTGGTAAAACACCATGACCAAATCCAAGCTTGGTGAGGGAAGGGTTTCTCTCATCTTATAACGCTCAGGTCATAGATCATCACCGAGGGGCGGGGGGATGAGGCAGGAACTAACGTAAAATCCTGGAGGGACACTACTTACATCTTTGTTCCCCCTTCCTTTGCTCAGTTTACTTTTTCTGTACAACCCAAGACCATCTGACTAGGGCTGCTCCCAGAGAGCCAAACCCCCTCACATCAATTATTAATCAGGAAAATGCTCCAAACTTGCCTATAGGCCAGTCTGATGGAAGTGAGATTCTCTTCCCAAATGACCCTAGTTTGTATCAAGTTGACAAAATAGCAAGCAAGCACAAAATGCAATCAATCGCTCATATTCTCACATTGCCTCATTTGTAAAATTAAATGAAAAGTGAATTCATAAGATTTTGGTCCCTGAGATGTAATTATGTTATGCCTTGGAACAGAGCTCTTTTACTTTTAGACAGACTCAGGGCACACCTGAAATGATTACTGGGCCAGGTAAGGACTGGGTCCCTTATAGTGATGTGGCAAATAACAAGTGGTGGAACTTTCAGAACCAGTACAAAGCAACAGGGGCTGCAGTTCCTTGTAAGACCCAACTGGTGTGTGTAAAAGCCCTGAACACCAAAATACAAACTCAGAAGAGGATCTATTTCCACACCATTTCAATTCTTCTGTCAAAGGTGCATAGTCCTTACTTTTTAATGTGTATTTTAAATGTTTCTAAGTAAAATATTTACATCAGTAAGTCCTAATGTTTGTTTGTGTCTCCAAGTATACAAGGTATTGCCTAAAGCCAATGTTTACAAGATTGTTATGACCCTCAACATACTTATAAACAATGGGTTTTTAAGATAGGTTCATTTGTAGTCACAATATTATACTAAATCCTTTATGAATTTTTCTTTTGTTCACATTACTAATATTTCAGTAACATTATAGCCAAAGTCAGGTATCTAGTCCCATCATCAACTAAAGCTCCCATTGCTAGAAATCTGAGATAGTATTAATGTAAACAGCTCCAATACAGATGGCCAAAATAGATGTCAACAAAGGCCTGTCTATTAAGCACAAGTGAAATAACTTTTTATTAGTATTAAATGGAGGGTATCTAAGGAAATCACTTTGTTGAATGGAAAGAAGGTTGTAACACTATTCTGTTCTTGCTCTAGCTTATATTTCACTAAAATTTAACTACAGGTTTATCAAATTGCTGTAAGCCCTATTGTCTTAATGAAAACACAAACCACAATTACAATTGCTACAAATCCCTCAGTTCAAAATGTGAAACAAAAATAGTTTGAACTTGACTTCTACCACTTACAGCACATTTCTCTCCACTCATACTGAGTCCCATATAAAACCTGAATAGTTATTAGTGATTAGAACTTGAGCATCCTTCCATAAAGTAAGGGGATATAGTGGCAAAATTATTAGCCACACCATGATCAGGCCATCACGTTCATGGTGTGAAGTGACAATGTGATAGACATGTACAGACTTTTTATTACTTATCCAAAGAATGTCTTACCTGCTTCACCCACTTTCCTGACTTAAACACAGTGTTTCTTATAAAAAAACGTGTCTGAATCAGATCGACCTAAGAGATATAGAATGGAAACCAATTGGGGGTAGTGGTAGAAAGACGGCTCAACAGTTAGGAGAGCTTGATGCTCCAGACTGCATGGCTCACAGTGGCCAGAGGGACCCTACGCCGTCTTCTGGTCTCCACAGGCATATATACACTCATGCATATACACATATTCAGACATATATCTAAGAAAACTCATTTTATCCTTACCATTTGTCAAACAAGAAAGTAATATTCAGTAAAAATGCATTGTGAAGATTAACTACAAGATTTTTGATTGATCCCTGTTATGAAAAGCATCAATAGTAAAATCCTTTCAATGGCATGAGAAATGGAAAAGAAATTATTAAAAATGCAAGTAGTTATTAAAGCAAGTAGGCAAGTTATTACACTGGAGGGTATTGAAGGCAGAAACTAACTTGCTAAATTCAATTCCACCGAAGGTTAACTTTAATTTACACTACTTTGGGTCAGTCTGTGTTGAGATCATGAGTGCAGGTAAACGCATATGGCAACACCCCCAAGTCACCTGGTTAGAGAGAGGTAGGAAATGAACAGCCCAAGAGCAAACCTGGAAGACTAATACGGTATGAGGACTCTTTGAGTATGACTAAAGCTTGACAACAGATCTTTAAATCTCAAGTAAGATCATGACTCCAAGACAAAGATTTTACTCAGCGAGACAAAGTATGAAATCTGCCCACTTCCCACGGTCTTCCACATGGCTGCTCTCTTGTTTGTCCTTCAGGTGACTGTTGTGTGCTGATGACCCCCAAATCTTTATCTGCAGTGATGACCTCACTCAGCCTCAGACTGCTGCCTAACATCTGACCATCCACCTCTCCCCTCTGGCACACATCCATCCTTCAGATGCGTCAAACAGAAAGGAGTCTTAGTCCACACCCTGCTTCCTGCCTGCATAAGCTCCATCTCTTAGGACCTGTTTAAATCACCATCTTATTTGCTGAAGACTAAAGCCTAGAAGTTCATTTTGAAATCCAAATTCTTCTCACCTGTCACCTCTCCGCATCTGGTCCATCAACCTCTCCAGTGTTTCTCTGTTACAAGCCATTGCTGCCTCGGATCACACACCGCACGATGGCCTCATCCTAGCTCATCCAATTTTCTAGGATCCTAGTCACTTTCTCCTTTGGGCTACCAGATTCAGCATCCTCAGCGCATCCCTAAAGGCATCATCTTCCTTCCCTCAAAAGCCTTCAATGGTTCTCTACTCCCTACCGGACAAAAGATGCAGCACACTCAAAAACTTTATAGTTTAACACTTTCTTTTCTTCCCAAGCACCGCATAGCCAGCTACATCTACTATGTAGTCAGTGACAGCCTTTGCACTCTGCCCTAGAAAACCAACACTAGGATGGTAGCTATGGCTTCTTTGTTCCTGGATCACATCTGTGGATCCAAAAGAAAAGCACTGTCTACATGGATGACATGTCCCACATGCTATGAACACCAAATCTGATGTCCTAAGACATTCTGTGAAGCATTTGGCAATTATAATTATTGTATCTATAAATTATCTGTACAGTTATTCCGGAATACTGCCTCCAAAATAAGACTTTATCAGATTGAACATACTAAAGCACCCCAGACCCCACCTGCAACAGGCTAAGAAAATTGATGTGACAGGAAAGCCCCTGAGGTGAGTCCACTGTCCTTGGCACAACTACACAGCCCTAACTTTTCTTCAACCACAACACTAAAGTTCCAAGAAAGACAGCAAGTGAACTGTAGAAAACAGTGCCAATTCAGACCCCATGACGAGGAAGAAAAACTGTTTATTACATATCTGTTTGAGCCTAGACAGACTTCAGACACCGAGTATAGAATGGGTGCTTCTCCCAAGCACTCCACTTACAAAGTAGCTAGGCATCATCAAATAGCCTGGGACGGGAACTGAGACCAATATACAAACAAATATGTCGCTGAAGTAGAAAGCCTACTTAGAAGAGGACTGGTTAAAAAAAATAGGTTAAGAAAAAGAAAAGGATTAGTTAGCACTTCTTTATTAAGCTTATTTGTTTCTATGTCCAGTATGTATATGTAAATATTTTCTATCTTTTCTGCTTCCCACCAACCTTTCTCTGTCACCCACTCCCTCCTCAAATTTCTTTATAAATGTTCCATGTTGTATGAGGTTTCTGGCCTAGACTTTTGGACCTAGACTCAAGGTTTGGATCCACAGACCCACAGAGACACACAGATGCTTACAATAGTTTTAGGCTGATCGGCCTAAGGCCCAGGCATATAACTTGCTAACTCTTTACCCTTAAACTAACCCATGACTCTTATCCTGTTCAGCCATGCGGCTCGGTACCTTTTCTCAGAGCAGCATAGTTGTCCTCTGCTTCTTCTGGCTTCTCTGTGGCATTCCTGCCCTGTTTTTCCTGTTCCCAGAGTTTTCTTAGTCTAGTGGCCCCACCCACACTTCCTGTCTGCCTTTGGCCAATCGGCGTTTTTATTAAACCAGTGGGTGGGACAATTATTTACAATGGAACAACATAATCCCCCTACAGCTCCATATAGAGATGAATAAATATATAAATACAACCTGTTGCTGAGTTCATTTAATGCTGCTCATATGTATCTGCTTTACCAGTTGTCATATCTATCCATCCCATTTGTGTTGTTACATCACACAATCTACAATCAAATCTCCTCTATTTCTCTGCCTATCCTCTTCAATCTGACCTACATCATTCTCTGCCCACACTCAAGACATTTCACATATGATCTCTTAATGACCTTCACACCTTCTGCTTGAAAACGTTCCAACCTCTGAGGAGACAAAAATCTCCCTGAGAATCCCATCAAAGCTCTAACATTCTCCCAGGACTGGATAGGATATCAAGAAATCCACAGATGCCTCTACGTTCCCATAGAAGTCAAAAAAAAAATTGTCTTTGGGCTAGGGAGATGGCTCACTTGGTAAAGTATGTAAGACTCAACTGCAAATCTCCCTAAAACTCATGAAAATCCAGGCATAGTAGCGCATGTCAATAATCCCAGTGCTCCCAAGAGACAAGATGTAGAGATAAGAGAACTCCAGAAGCTCCAGAGCCAACTAGCTTGATCTATGTGGCAACTAACAGGAGACCCTGTATCATGGTGGAAGACTATGAACAATATCCAAGGCTACTCCCTGACTCACACATTCAAATCATGCATGGGTATTCTCACACTTACAACAAACACAGATATATATATAGGTTGATCCATCTCCCTGCCTTTTCTGTACTGAATCCAAAAAGAACTCAGCAAACGACTTCCATGTGTAAGAAGTTACCAAGATTAATCAACTCTATAATGGCACTTTTTGAAAGGGTAGCCCATGCATACCACCAAAATCAAGACTTTAGGAAGTCTCCTTCTTTGAAGGGCATGCCCTCTCAGCAAATGCCCTCACAGATGCACCAAGTGTGACTCTGACGAGACTGCTGAGACACAGTCTGTTACAACTGGCATCAGATGCCACACGCAAGCTCTGAGAACCTGACCCTGGCAAAGCACATTTTACACTCCAGTGCTGCTCATCCGGGTGATAGCAAAATGGGGACGGGGGATTGTTGGGAGGGGTGAAAGTACTGGAGCAGGATGCCAGGCGCTGCCCCCAAAGACACCACGCTGCCGATGATACTCCCCCACACAGACAGACCAAACCCACGAAAGCAAGTTTGCAAGCTGCTGCTGAGAATCCCATAAAAAGCTGTTCTATTTCTAACCTCCCGCACCATGGAAAAATACAAACGACACCAAGCAACCCAGAATCTCTAAAAGTCTTATTTTTATACTTTTCCCCACACCCACACCCTAACCTCCCCTCATAAAAAAAAAAAAAAAAAAAAAATTTAGGTGGAAAATTTACTAGCTTTTTTTAGAAGTTTGACAATACTGTGATCAACTGATGAAGCCGCTAGCATGCTTCAATTTAGAGGAATTTGTTAAAGGTATTCTTCTGTTACAATTGTGTGTCTACTTGGTGAAGAAAAGCACCGTTTAGTAACAGAGGAGTTAGAAAGTGTTTGCCTTGCAAGCACGAAGACCTCAGTTCAATCCCCAGAATCATGTCTAATAGTTAAATTAAGAAAAATGTAAAGGTGTGCATGGTGGTATGTACTTGTAATCCCCAGTGCTGAAGAGACAGAAACAGGTAGAGCCCTGGGACCTGATGGCTAGTTCCAGGGAAACCATGTCTCAAAAGAAAAGGTAGATGGTGCCTGAAAAGTGACAAAGTTGCTCTCTGGGGCACACACACACAATAAATAAATAAATAAGTAAATAAATAACAGGTGGCAAAATGAAACAGAAATTTGGTCTCAGGCAGTCAGAAGGGCTAGTGATACATTTCTAGAAGTGGTTTTGCTTTTCCGCTCCAAACTTCCTCTTTGTCTTAAACGACCAATACAGGCGTCCAGTGTCCCTGCCTCCTGGGCCATGTCTCTGCTTCGCTTACTGTCACTCTTAACCCAACGTTGAAATATTGGGGGGAGGGGGTGCTACAGCTCTCCGATTGCATTTCTCAGGCACTGCACAGAGAGTGATGGGGATGGACAGGCAAGAGGGCGGGGTTTCCAGACAAAGGGAGAGATCCTGAGTGAATTCAGGAATCTTCTGAGAAGCCAGGAGGACAGTGAATGGATGTCCCCAGGCCTTCTACTTCAGGTTCCTCTGCTGTCACCTCTCAAATCACCAATTTGGAAGAGCCCATCACTGCCCAGCTTCTCATGCAGACAGGACATCTCACTGCAGCCTCCACATGAATCTAAGTTTGGGGCCAAGTTTATTCCTTCAAGCAAAGGCACCTCAGACTCTCCTTTACATTACAACCCTAATTTCTCTTCTTTGGTCACATTTTCACAATTCGATCTGTTTCCTTGTACACTACAAAGGATCATTTTGTACATAAATGCTCCTCTTAGTACCACTGGCCTTTGATCTTAATATTTTCCCTCTTAACATAATCATAGGATAATCAGGCCAGAGAAGCACAGTTGAATAGGGTTATTTGTTAATTGCCAAGTGTTTCTCAAAGTGGCTCCAGGTCCTCACCATAGAGCGAAGAGCCTTAATTAATGATTTCTTCACCTACATCTCAGCAGCCCTCTATCTCACCCATTTCATAACACCTGGCTCTAGTAAAATGCTTCCTGCAGTGTCTCAGGAAACCTGATCAGTCCTGAAGTCCCTCTGCTTTCTACCAGTTCCCACATATGATCCACGACTGGCTAACATCAGAATAGAAAGTCACTGGCATTTTGCTAGACATTCGATGTATATGCCTAATGCTGAATTAGGCATCTCAAAGAAAATTCCATAAGATAAAACTCCCATTAATAGATAAGAGAAACTGAGATTCAAAATGACAACCTACCCAGCTAATAAAAAGCATAGAAATGTCAGGGCTAAAACTCAAGAGGAAGTCTGTCTTGCCAGTGCCATGTAACCAAGGCACATGTGCCTTTAGAGTCTTCAAGGCCACTAAATTTTTAAAATACTAATAACAACCAAAATAGAGACTCAAACTCATTTTCAAAGCCAAGTCCAAATATATCCACCGCACCCAACGACAGATACAGTAAAGACCAAACTCTTAACCTTCCTGGGCCCACCCTAGGTCCTCCCAGAAACCCAGAGCAGGGATGGAGAATGACATCTTTCCTGAGTGCTCATGGCTTAAGAATGTCTCACAGTCCAGCTGCGGGCTGTTCACGGCACAAAGCTTTACAAGTAATGGAGCAAATATCAAATCCAGGACAGGCAGCAGTAAGAACCTCTTCTAAAGGTGTGGGGGTCCTGACAACACCTAAGAAACAAGTCTGTGCTTGAGAGTCCAGGGAATTGCTGAAGCAGCACGCACTTGTGAAGCCACTGGTGAGCAGCTCTTTAGCTGAGCCCCTTGGCAGGGAGGAACACACTTTTGTATTTAACCTAAAAGCCACATACGGTACTGTAGTCAAGAGAAGGTTCTCCATTACCAATTTTAAAGTTGCTTAAAATAGTTGACAGAATGAGGTGATCCCATATAAGGAGAGAAATCGGATACTTATGTAATTTTCAAGAATTATTGCTACTTTTACCAAAATTTTGTAAATCAAATTTAACAGTCCTTCTAGTGATATGTTCATTTACTTAGAAAACTCCTTGGAGACAATATTAGGCTTGGGTGAGTGAATTTAAGGAGAATGCATATGAAATAAAGAACGCCTTCCACAGGCCTTGGGAAGGACTTTCTCCTACTTGAGGCTAAGTGTGCCAAGTCACAGTAGGAAAATCACCAAGTCAGCAAAACCAAGGGATTCTCCAGCACCACATTGTTCCAGCCAGTTAATAGATCACACAAATAAACATTTCTGAAGCACAAACATCCATGAGGCACACCAACACTCCTATGAACACTTGCCATCGACCCTGGGAGAGATAATCAAAAGGGCTCCATGTGTGTAGACATCTGGTAGTGAAATTCATTTAGTAAAGAACTATGTATAAACTGAACTCAATTCATCCAGAGGGAGAGCACCCAGACTCACACTGGAACAGAATGCAGGCTACTTTGTAACACCTGATGCTTATCACCTAAGTCTCTTTAAATTGAGGGATCTGTGTACATGATTGAAAGAAGTAAACAGAATCCTTCATATTGCTCCAAATCAGGAGCCTCAGTAAATCCAAATTATACATTTTTTTTAAAGCCCAAATAATGTGTACTCTGAGACCCTCCAGGGAGTTTCCCATTAATTAATGCCATTTGACAAGTGTTTTATTGAGTTTGCTTGCCATGTCAAATACTGTTCTAGACCAGGCACACAAGCAGGCAATAGAGAGGGAGGGTGGAATAGGAGATAAGTCTGTCCGCATCCGAAAAACACTAGGGTGGGATTTGTTATAAGCAAGGAGCCACAGCTTTTGGTAAATTAAAAAGAAAATACTTTGAAACTTTGCAGAACCTTATAGAACTTCTTACCTTTTTGAAAATTACCAAATGTTTTCATTTGATGTCAGGAAACATCAAATAACCCTGTCAACTAGGTAGGATCAGAATCAATAGAATCATTTCTAAGAGTCAGCATAACAGAGGTAAAAAGGCATCCTTGGGGGCAAAGCAAACAGCAAACTGGAGGCTTGGGCCTCTAGTGCCTTCCATGACTGACTCCCACCAGGGCTCAGCCCACCAATGTCCGAGTTACCAAAAACATGTAGTTACCATCTAAATGGTAGTTGCAATCTAAACATTTTACCTCCACTGTACCCCAAGTTTCCAAAACAAGCACATTGATACACAAAAGCAAGTTAAGAGCAACCACCACCTCAGCTGACCAGTCTCATCACAGACCCTGCTTCACAAACACCAAAAAACGATCTTAGACTCTGCTCACCATTAGAAACCGTTTAACTGAGAATGGGGCCTGAAGTACTAGAAGAAGAAGAATAAAGAATTTCAGTGAGATAATTCTTGATTTCTCTTCCTTCAACTTACCCAAACCAAGTTCCAAAAAATATTTGAGAGCTGTCGCAACAAATGGCACAAATATTGAAGTAAATAAACCAAGAATACAAACATAAGCAGGTGAGTATTACAGGGGAAAATGACTACATTGGGGTCTTTTCTAGAAGCCACTAGGGGCAGCAAGTTCCCACTGGTTCCTCCAAAGACAGAAGCCTTTTCTTCCATGAAATGTCACAAATAATGGACAGTACATTGCTGGACTGTTGTCTTTTGAAATTCAGACAGATAAGTTTGCTTGTGACTTGTCATTGTTGTGTGCGTGTGTGTGTGTGTGTGTGTGTGTGTGTGTGTGTGTGTGTAGGCGAGTGTGTGTAGAAGTCAATCTACAATTTCTAGGAGTCTCTTTCCACTGTGGGATGTAGAGGCCAAACTCGGGTTCTCAGACTAGCATCATGTGCTTTAATCCGCTGAGTCATCATGCACTGTGTGGCACGCGTGCGTGCGTGCTCTCTCTCTCCCCCTCTCTTTGTCTCCCTCCCTTCCCCATCCCTTTCTCTCTCCCTCTTAAATAAGGTCTTCCTTTATAGCCTAAGGCTAGCTTCAGACTCAAGAAAATCCTACTGTTTTAGCCTTCTGTGTAGCCTACTGAAAAGATCATTTTTCTTTCTTAACAATCTAAGTTACCTTAAGATAACTCAAGGTACCTAATCTTACAGTAAAAGGAGCCAAATCCAAGTACACCTCATCCCTTCTTGGCTGTACAAACAATTCTGTGTAGTAGTAAAACCCTAGATAGGAAGATAATGCCTATGATTGTATCTACATGGCGGTCTTCCTGAGTCTTTCGTCCTCATAGTAAAGCATCTTTAGTGTTCCAGGTATTTCTGGTTCCCACCATCCCTCACCAACACCCTTATCTCCATGTGTGTCATCCATTGTAGATGCATTGCTGTATCTCATTCAGTGACTGCCTCCTGAAGCAATTTCAGGAAAAGCACTGCTTCTGATAAAATGGGTACTTCTCAGCACCCAGCCTGCCAGTGCGTAGGCTACATTCTGTCCAAGGTAGAACGGGCAGCCATCTGTGTGCCATCTGTGTGCCACTGTGCACTCTCCAAGAGACTTGTCCCTCAAATTATGTTCCTACCATATGTCACGCCCCGATATTCAGCCAGTGCAAAGGTATCCACATTAAAAGGGACTGATAAAGAACCCTGTGAGATTCCTCTGGAGGTCTACCCCAAATACATGTGCAAAATACCTCCCTGTTTTCATTCATCCCCTTCCTGTTGATATTGGGACCTACAGCATCTAGAACAGGATACCAAGATCTTATCTCCTTCTATGGGAGAGAAGAGTGGGAGGCTGCCTGGCTATCTTGGAAGGCGTGGACTGCCAAAAGATGGTCTAAGGGCACACGGCCAAACTTGAGGGGGCCTCAAGTGGTCCTAGCTGACAGCAAATGAAGGAACATCATCAGTTCTACAGTTACAAGAAATTTCATTCTGTCAACCACATGAACAGGCTTGGAAGGGGATTCTTTCCCATGCAGAGCAGTCCATCAATAATCTTAACTTCAGCCTTATACACTGAGCAGAGCACCAGACAGACCACCACCAAGACAGCCAGCTTAGCCATGGGAACTGAGAAGATAAATGTCTAAAACACTAAGTGTACAAAAAAAAAAAAAAATTAAAAGCCCCATTATTGAGAAATATAAAATGAATACATGCACTAATATATACATAAAATACGTGTTTATGTTTTGGATGCATATTAACTGCCTCATCCATCAGCATATCTATGATACCCCTACAAGAAAGAACTACATTCCAGTATCCTGACCTCATAGGAGGTCTTTGATTATTTTTTGCATGTGTGGCTGTGTGTGTGAGTGTAATGTGGGTGGATATTTACATATTGGAGCCAGAAGACAACCTTGGGGGTCATACTCAAAATGTCATCTACCTCCTTCGAGACAGGTACTCTCCCTGGCCTGAAAATCAGCAGTTAGGCTAGCCTGCCCAGCCAGAGGGCCTGGGGATCTTCTTGTCTCTGTCTTCCTGCACCGGAATTTTAAGCAGCCACAATTATTCTGGAGATCTAACTCCAGTCTTCATGCTTGTGAGGCAAACACTTTGCATATGTCTTTGGGTTAGTTTTTAATTTCAACAACTGTGATTGGTCAACTTCTACATAACACAATAAGGTCTTAGTGGCCATATGAGTGCAATCCTTCAAATCCTTCAAAGCAAAGTTTAAAGATCCAAATTTCATTTCAAAATAGGTTGGAAGATATTTAGCCTTACAATTTTAAATCAGAGCTTAGAAATGTCTCTCCAAAAGTAAGAAGAAGGAGTAGAGGTTCAGAGGCAGCTGGTCTTGATCCAGTGCATGCATGCAAGTAAAATGCAGCGGAGGTGGAAGAAGCAATACAGGTGCCACTTCTGACCCAGGGTAAGGAGCCCAGGGGCGGTGGGAGCAGGGAGCAGGCTAGAGACGAGACCCATGACACAAAGCAGAGGTGAGAAGTGGCCCAGCCTTGACCCTGGGGCAGGCTACTCATGTATATAGAGACCTGAAATATACATCAGAGGCTGCGAGAATAGGCAGCTAGCAGACCTGACCCAGGCCAGGGTAGGGCATTGACTTAGCATTCTCTGAACAAAGAAAAAAGAAGCAAGGGCAGAAGGGAGGTAGACAACAAAGAAGTAGAGAAAAACACACAATCAACTCACTACCTATGCAAAAGTCTCAGCACAGAAACATAAACAACACACAAGAAAAAAAGACAGCGTGTCTCTTCCAAAAATTACCAACCCCATAGTAATGATCGCCAATGAGAGTGGTACAGAAGCACTTCCGGACAAAGAATTCAAACGAATGATTATAAATAGATTCAAACAACTCAAAGACACGCATGTGCTCCAAGAACACAAAGACCGACAAAAAAGTCAATTCAAAACATGAAAACAGAACTCAGTAGAGAGAGAGAGAGTTTCTAAAGCAAAGCCAAAAACAAAAGCCTCCATCAGTCGGATACAAAGCTTCAGTGGACAGACTCTCCGACAGGATTAACTGATTATGTAGGGAATAAAACTTTAGGGCTTGAAAGCAAGGTAAGATAATTAGATCATCGGTTCAAGGTCAATGATAAATCTTTAAATGTGTGCATGGACAGAACATGGGAGGGCTTTGGGACACCATGAAAACACCACATCTATGATTATGGGCATGTAAGGAGAAGACTTCTTCCAAAGGCACAGAGAGTGTTTTGAATAAAATCATAGAAGAAAATTTCTCAAATCTAGAGAAAGAGATAACTATCCAGGTATAAGAAACACAAAGAATATCCAACAAAAAAGACCACAAAAGAAACTCCTCATGTCATACTGTATTAAGCCACTAAAATGTAGAACAAATAAAGGTTACTGAAAGCTACACAAGAGAGGGGCAAGGTCACAATGAAGGCAGACCAATCCCTCCAGCAGCTGATTACGTGGTAGAAACTCTTAAGGCTAGAAGAGCAATTACCAACCCAGACTGTTACACTTAACAAAGCTTTCATAACATAATAAAAAAAAATTTCCATGACAAAAATAAACCAGAGGATGTTATCACTAATCCAGCTCCACAGAGCATCGAAAGGTTGAAAGGAAAAATAAACATACCAAAGGCCTCAGAGGGAAACTTCTAGGACAGTGGGTGAAAAAAAAAAGGTTAAGGAAGCGCCACAAAGGAAACAAACTGACAAGAATAAACCACATCTTTCAGTAATAACTCTGGATATTAATGGTCTCAATTCCTCCAACAAGAACTAGATGAACAGAATGGTTTAAAAATAGGATTCATCTTTTTACTGCCTCCAAGAAACACTGCTTACTAAAGACAGATAAAAACCTCCGGGTTAAAGTTCAGAATCCAAGCAAATGCAACTAGGAAATGAGCATGTGTAGCCAATGTCATACCTGACAAAATGGACTGTGAATCCAAATTAGTTAGAATAGACAAGGAAGATCCCTTCATGTTCACCAAGGGAATAATCCATCAAGGGAATATTAAAACTCTAAACATGCATACCTCCCAACACAAGTATACTCAATGTCAAAAAGTAAAGTCACAGATTAACTCCAGCACAGTATCAGTGAGTGACTTCACCATACCCCTCTCACCAAGAGACAGGAAATTCAGAGAGGGAGAGAGAGAGAGAGAAGCACAGAAGTTAAATAACATCAAATAACACGTACCTAACATTTGACTATACAGAACATTTCACTATAACACTAAAGAATTCACATTTTCTAAGCAGAACATGAGACTTTCTCCAAAACAGACCACATGCTGGAACACAGAGAAAGGCTCAACATCTTAGGAAAATGCAAAGAACATATTGTGCTCTTTCTGACCACAAAGTACAGAAACTACACAAACTTGTAGAGACTAGACAACGCACTCGTGAATGACAAAGAAGTCACTGAAGAAATAAAAATGAAGTAAAAAAAAAAAAAAGTGCCTTAAATTGGATGAAAATGAAACAATAAGGGCGATTTCCAGAGGAAAGTTCATAGTCCTAAGTGTCTACATCCAAAGATCAGAAAGAACTCAAATAGCCAATTAATGACACAAGGACAAATTTAAACCTAAACCATAATCAACTGATGGGAGAAATCATTAGAGATCACAGCAGAAAGTAAGGAAACAAAAATACAAAAATAATAAATTAACCGTTGGTTCTTTGGAAAGAACCCTTAGCCAAACTTACCAAAAGGAAGGGATGTAGGATCCTAATAAAATTAGACATGTCAAGGCAGACATTCTAATACCAATTGGATCCATAAAAATTGCAAATATAAACCTTACAAATATATGTTCTACTAGGGCTGGAATCATCTCCAAGAAATCGATGTTTCTAGAAATATACAATCCACCAAAATTAACCCAAACTCGAGCTAAATAATTTAAACAGATCTATCACCAACAATGATTGAGGCAGCTAGTAAATTCTCCCAACTTAAAAAAAATGTATGAACCCAATGAATTTCCTACAGAATTCTCTCAGCCCTTCCGAGAATGACAGTGATGGCGCTTGAGTTATCCTATAAAACAGAAAGGAAAAGGCAGCTTTGAACTCTTAACAGAACGAGTATTACTCTGACAGGAAAACTAGACAAAGAGACCACAAAAAATACAAAGCGACAGCACAGCCTCATGATGAACATAGATTAAAATTTCACAATTAGATATATTTGAACATCATTCAAGGCTGGTCATGGTCAGGCTGGCTTCATTTCAGAATTGTAATGATGGTTCCATATGTGTTTATTAGTAAATGTGATTTGTTGTATCACTGGACTCAAAGTCAGAAATCTCATGATCATCCCAATCCTTTAACAAAATCTAACATCTCGCTATGATAAATGGAAGGGAGCATCACATTGTAACATAATAAAGGCCATGTATGACCAATTTATAAACAACACGGTGTTGGGGGAAGGACATGACTTTAAACATCCCACTAACACAAGAGTGTCCACTCTCCTTCCTTCTACTTTACTGTGGTCCCTGAAGTCTTAGCTTGAGCTGAAAGACAAAAGGAAGGAAAAAAAGATGATGTAGGCAGGAAAAACTATCTCTATTTGCAGAGGCTAGGACCTCAGACATGCAAAAGGCTCCACCAGGAAACTCCTGCTACTGATAAACACATTCAGCAAAGTTGCAGGATACAAAATTAACACACAAAAGTCGATGACCGTTCCATACAGCAAAGATAAGCATATATTGAAAAAAAGAACTCATGGAACATCCTGGTCCCAATAGCCCCCAAAGGAATAAAACACCTGGAAATAAACCTAACCGAGGAACCAAAAGACCGCTATGGTGAAAACTTTTAAGACACTGAAGAAAAGACAATAGAAGATAGAAAGATCACCCATGTTCACGGATCAGAAGAATCAATATTGTGAAAATGCCCATCCTACCAAAAGCAATCTACAAACTCTAGGCATCTCAATGAAAGTTCTTGGGATATTCTTCACAGACAGAAGAAAAAAAAAAAAAAATCTTGAAAAGACTAAAGTCAGCTCAAGCAAGGCTGAGCAAAGACATGCAGGAGATATGGCCATACCTGATTTCAACTTACACTACAGAGCCATAGCAACGCACAGAGCGATAGAAGGGACGGAGGGCTCAGAAATGCCAAAGCACACACAGGAAAAAGACAGCATCTTCAACAAGTGGTGCCAGGATACAGGGTGTCGACATGAGGAATGAAACTCACTTCTTCCCTCTCGTCCTGCACAAGACTCAACTCCCACCAAGTCAAGGACCTCAGCGTAAGACATGATGCTTTGAAACTGCTAGAGGAAAAAGTGGGGAGTGTGCTTCAATAGACAGGCACAGGACGGATTCTCTGAACAAAACATTTTTAGGAATTCCACGTCTTCAGTCATGTAGACAGTGGTGAGTTTACTCAAACCCCAGTGGACAGACAGCTTTACCCCCATTCCCAGTCATGTGGGCGTAGTTATGCCCAATAGGTCACAAAACAAAACAAAACAAAAACCTGAAGGGGCGGGGGGGGGGGGGGGACGACTCAGTGGGAGAAATGGAGTTCAGTGGATGCTGGCTGGAGGAAGATAAGAGAGGTCATGTGTGTGGCCTGAAAATTGTATATACACATATGAAATTATCAAAGAATAAATTAATTTTTAAAAATAAATGTATCCCAGTAGGCCACGGTTTTGCCAAATATCATCTCTGGCATTTTATTATCAAATTGCACAAGGTTAATGTTGCATCCATGTCGAGGGACCCCCCCCAAAGACTACCAGAGAGCTGAATTCGATGTAAACACATGAGGGTCTGTTTATTGCTTTAGACTGGTTCAAAACCTTTGTAGAGGCTTTTCGTCTGTGAGCTCAGAGGTGAGGGGTTTTTTTCAGAAAAGCATACGTAAATGGGGTGCTACACGTCTTAGCATTCCAATATTGGGCAAAAGGGTTTGGGGTTCAGCAGCCACTGGCTATACTTGGGCGTGAACTCAAGCCCTGAATCTGCTGAATCATACTTACCTAACTTTTTAATCTATTGGCTGAGATTCTTTCCAAACTCAGACCTGTGCCCACTCTACCCTCAGGCATTAAATGCTCTTTTCCTGAAATGGTTTTGTAACCCATGCCTTCACAGTTACAAACTAAAATTCCTTAAGAAAAGGTTCAAAGTACAACATATGATTCATTTTCAACTTTCCTCTAGAGTCAATAAGTTTTTAACTCCCCAACAAAATGCCAAACCCTGTGAGGGTCAAATGATCTGGTTAGAATTCTCAAACAAGATTCTGATACAACCTCTTGAAGCGCTATTTTTAAAAACCTCTTGGAATTTTTAAAAGCGGATCCTTTTTAAATCTTTCAACTGAGATTTTGTTTCAATTCTGTTTAAAAGTTGGGTTCAGGGTTGGGGAGATGGATCAATGAGGAAGAACTCTTGGCGCCAAACTGTATTTCCTAAGTTCAGTTCCTCAGAAGCCAACCAGTGTAAAGACAGAACCAACTCCCGCAAGATAACTTCAAACTTACACACATGCACACACTGTGGTACACCCATACGTACAATAAACAGAGTTAATATAAGGCCAGCAAGATGGCTCAGAGGATAAAGGTGCTTATCATACAAGCCTGACCACCTGAATTAAATATCCAAAACTTAAAATAGAAAAAGAGAATCGACTCCCAAACACTGGGCTGTGACTACCACATACACACTATGGCATGTGCACACTTGCACCTCCACACACAATAATAATTTTAAAAAAATGTTTAAATTGAATGCATAAGTATTTTCAGGGCTCCATTACCATATATATTTTACAGTAAAGAGAAATAACCATGGCTAATGTTCTATCTCTTGTAGTATGAACTTTCTGGCCCAGACATTCCAGCCTAACCTCGTGGCCCAGACGCTAGACCCACCGTCCCATAGGCCCACTAAAACACACAGGCACTTATATTAATTTTACACTGACTAACCTGGAGCCCAGGCATATAACTTGCTAGCTCTTCACCCTTTAACTAACCCATGGTTCTTATCCTGTTCAGCCATGTGGCTCAGTATCTTTTCTCAGAGCAGCATAGGTTTCCTCTGCATCTGTTTCTCTGGTGTCTCTGTGGCATTTCTGCTCCGTTCTTCCTGTTCCCACAGTTTTCTTAGTATGGTAGCCCCACCCACACTTCCTGTCTGCCTTTGGCCAATCAGCATTTTTATTAAACAGGTAGGCAGAACAACTATTTACAATGTAACATAACCCCACTACAATCTCTTGTAGATTTTTGAAAGGGTTGATTTTAATATACTTAAATTGCTTCAAAGTGAAAACACAAACTTCATTCATTACAGAAATCTATCACAATCTCCAAAAATCTATACTGGGGAACTTATTACATATTCCCAGTCCTACAGAAACCACTCAGGAAACCTGAACATTATCATCTCAGACATCAGGATCCTCACACCCACGCCAAGAAAAACTAAAATCATCAGTTCCGAAACATAAGGCTGAGAATTTCAACAAACTCACCTCTTCCCGCCATAATTTCAACTCTCTTGGGCCTATCTGTAGCTGTAAAAACAGCAATAACCCACAGATTAGGATCCTCTTATGGAGAAGGCAGGTGGTAAGCTGGCATGAATCCAGCACTCCCACAGAGAGAGAAACAGGCTTAAGCTAAAGACGATAGGTCTCAGGTCAGAATACAGTCCTTAACACCTATCCAGGCTTCCTTCCTTCCTTCCTTCCTTCCTTCCTTCCTTCCTTCCTTCCTTCCTTCCTTCCTTCCTTCCTTCCTTCCTTCCTTCCTTCCTTCCTTCTAGAGAATGCATGCCTTTCCCACAATCACATAGAGCACACTCAACACAAAATCTAGAACTTCCAAGCAAAAATACTAAATGTGAATAAAGCGTCTTCACAAAGAAAATCAGGGCTTCAGAGAAAGAACTAAGAGAATGAACACAGCCACACACAGGAGTTGATGGCCGGGTTCCTCATGTTCATACCCTGATGCTTGAAGTTACGTGAGGAATCTACACGTGACTTTCCAATGTAATAAAATACAATCCTGTGGGGCTGATAATCTCACTAACCCCAAACCATCTCCTGAAGGCCCTGTTCCTGACATGTTTGTGGGCAGGAGTACCTGAGAGGCCCAAGAAACAGGCAGGATGGGTTGGTACTCCCAAAAATTAACAAGTGGCAAGGACTTTTCTTGCCACGAGACAAAGATATCAGAAAGGAAGAATTCAGAAGCAATAAAGAGCAGTGAGCTCTATTCTCTCTTATCTTTCTGTTGTTTATTTCTTGGCAGTGCGGGGCAGAACCCAGGCCTCACACACACAAGGCAAATAAACGCTCTACGCCTCACACACACAAGGCAAATAAGCGCTCTACTTCTGAAGTGTATTCCAACTCTGAATGTGGTGCGTTTTCTGCTTTGTTTTGTTCTGCTGTTTTGTGTTGTTTTGTTTTTGAGACTGGGTGTTTAAGGATAGCCTTGGCTGGCCTGGAACTTGCTCTGAAGTCCAGACTAGTCTTAAACTCAGTGATCCTCCTGCCTCTGACGCCTGAGTATTGAGATTACTGGGGTACTTGTCAGGTGTGGAGGGGAGTGAGCTTGCCAGGGCTTACGAGGCAGTCACAGAGTAATCTGCAGGGCTTGGTTCTCTCCTTCCATAACGCATGTTCTAAGGGTGGAACTCAAACTACGAGGCGAGGGAGCAAGTGCTCTTACGCACGGAGTCATCCTCAAATTTATTCTTGGTTTCTCTCAACATTCTCACTTCATCATTAAAAAGTAGAAAAAACTTCCAGAGGAAGATTGAGAGGCGTCTAGGAGGAGACTTCTTTCTTTGCTCTGAAATGAGATTTGCTGATGACTAAGTCTTATGAAGTAGAACCTTTTAAGATATGATGAAGCCTTAAGACAAGAGAGCTATTTCATGAAAATTAGAACTTGGAATGGGGGGGGGAAGCAATTTCCAGAAGCGTTAGTGTCACCAGAAGATTAAGGAAGAAGAAAAGAGGTGTCCTTCCTAAAACCTTTTTTAATGTTTACCGTTTTTTTTTTTTTCAGAAATATTAAAGATATATCTACAGCACCCCATCTCAGATATGACAACACACCTGGATTTATGTGAGACTCAAAAGTAGGCATGAAATGGCTTAATTTATTGAATCCACATGTGCTATAGCCTCCTGAAAAAAGTCTGTTTTTTTTTTTTTTTTTTTAAACTAGTTCCAGTCACCAGCTTCCTGCTACGGGGCTGCGTTATTTCAGAGTGAATGAACATTGAGAAATATTAATTATAGGTTGAACTTATCACATACACTTTGCCTCAGGAAGGAGCCAGCAGCCAGAGAGGTCCAAGTTACAGAACAGCAGGAAACATTCCAACTACCTCTCTGCTCAGAGCCCCCCACCTAGTGCACACATGTGGCCATGCACACAGGCTCCACCTCCAGCTGACCATCCTCACGGTGGCTACAAGTCGGAACATTTGTCACTAAATAAAACAAAGGCAACCATTTCACAATGTTCTCTGAGGTTTATTGCACTATTATATGCTTTAATATGCATTATATGTATAGGATACATTACTATACATTAATGTATAATGTGGCTGCACTGGGAGACAGATACTAAGGTGATGAGAAAAAACAAGAAGAATTCAAAAGCCAGATACATCACCTGTGTAACCTAGACTGAGTTGTTAATCCTCAAATGGAAATGAAGTACCTCTTCAAAGCAGATACAATAATGAAATGTCCCATTTTGCCACCAGGAAGGAAAAAAAAGAATAGTAAACAGCCATTCTAACAAGTTATCTCTCCTGGAACTCAGAGCACAAGACTCAGGGTCTTTCCTGGTATTCACAGTTGCCCACTTGCTTCAAAAGCCTGACAACAACCATCAGGAATAGGTCCACATTGAGCTGGGGTACCACACGCTTCATCAGACACAGAGGACCAGACTGTCCTCCAGCGTATATGATGAAGACAGAAGCAGGGCAGAGGCTTCATGTGCTGGAAGCCTCCTTTGCTCTTCTCCATTTGGCCACAATCTTTCATCAAGGAAGAAGAAGGCCATCTACCCTAGGCAAACAGCCCAGTTTCCTGTTCTCCCTGTGGCTTTAGTACTTTATCCAAGAAAGTTCAGAAACTCCACCTCTGGAGCCATTTAAGAGGGAAACAGAACAAGGCCACCCTTGGGTGATGCCACAGTGATGGGAAGAATTAGAGCCAATAGGGCACTCCCAAGTCCTGCCCCAAGAACATGCAGCTGCACACATGCTAGCATGCAGAGGCACTGACTCTAAACAGGACAATGCACATGGGAGGAAATGAAAGTAAATTTCTCTTATTTTTGTTTGTTTTATTTTTAATTACTCTCGAAAGATAGCCTTAAAGGAATAACCAGAAAGAATGGCATCACTGAAGTGACCTTCAAGTCCAACCGAGAATGCTTTCTAGCCAATTACAACCTAAGATTCAAGAATTTATGGATGAGGATAGTGTATCTGCCTTTCAGGTCCCTACAAGGAGTAGGAAGAGACCATGTGTCTTTGTGTTCTGCCCTGAACAGTCATACACTTAAGTGCTGTACAGGGCAGTGCGTGTATGATCACAGAGAGCTGGCAGATAATACTGATGATTCACTCTAGAACCTGTTCCAAGTAATCTTCTCCAGTCCTGCTCATTTAATGTCAGCATTCTCTAACTATCTGCACGTGCCCCCCCCCCAGCTTACTCTGAACTCGATCACTAGATCAGGTTCCATCTTTCTTCTGCTCCACTTCCTCTCCAGCATATCAACATAGCTGCCATCCTTAAACCTCAGAAGAAGCCTCAAAGCACCCAGCTTCTAACACTTAAGAAGTCCAAAACTTGACCTCTTGGTAAGATAGCAGAACTTGTCTCAAAATAGCAGACTTCACTAGAATGAACCTGCTATTAGTGATGTATGCAATAGACACATGTGTACTCACATATTCATAAAGGGTATTAACATCATAATATTAAGCATATACACACGTACAAGCATAATTTTTAAGTTTTGAAAAACATACTTAACTCTCCAGCCTTAAATACATTCCATCTTTGATTGCTGTGCCAAATGTAATCTACTGAAACAATTTCCTAGTCATTAATTTTGACCTTCAGAGAAACATAAGCTCTGGTCTACTTGTAAAACTTGACTGTTATTTCTAGCCTTGTCTCGCAAGAGTCATGAACTACCTAGAAAACAGAGAGCCAAACAGAACTCATTCACCTACACTATCTATGTGTAAACTTTTCTAATAATTTGGAATCCAATATTCTGAAACAGTGGACTTTTCTAATAAATCTGAAATCCAATATTCTGAAATAGCTTAACAAAAGCATGTTTTTACTGCCACAGCATCATTGCCTTGGCTTTCACAACTTAATAGCTTGTAAATGGCCATTCCAGTGGGCTTAGCATAAGCTCAGCTTTGCACACCAGCAAAGGCCAGTTGGACTTCTGTAAATCTGCAGTGAGCCTCAAGGCTCTGTGTTTCTAACATGCTCCCAGGAAATGGAAGCATAGACGAGTTCCCTAACAAAGCACCATAGAGCACAGGTAGGATTGTAGTGAGGGCAGCCAGATTCAACTTCCCTAGGAATGTGCATTCAAATTGAAAGCAGCAAGACTCTGTGGTGATTGATGTTTAGGTAATGTGCAGGAGCATGTTATGTGGATGTCTCCTTGATGGGAAGATTTGGGTGCAGAGCATATACAAGCAAACATTAAGAATGGGCAAAGGAGAGTTACTATGTAGACACCAATTCTGGAAGTAGCCCCATACAAAAGGAGATTGAAAGAAGCATATTGTGGAAGGAACTCTTACACTGCCAATCTGACAGACTAAAGGTGTAGACATGTTATCTCTAACAGTCTTGTTTAGCTTCTAGCTAGAAATTCAATGATGATGTTGACTGAACTTGTCATTCAAACTGGCTTTATCATGTGAGGAGAAACAATCATCTACCCTATTTTATTCAAAAACACATAGTTTCCAAATATTTCTTTATCAACTGACAATTTAAATCAAAACTAGACACATGCTTCTCCTGCCTTGCTGAGAGTTCAGGAACACAGCATCTGATTATCAAGACTAGCTAGCGCTGTTTGTGAAGGCCAATTGGGTCACGGAATTTGTTTTTTGTTTGTTTGTTTGTCCATCTTAATTACCAAGTTCCTTGCTTGTACCATATTATTAGAAACATTTCCCAGCATTTTCTACATGGGATTATGAAAAAACAACAGAGTTGAAGTCCCACCCATCTCAGAGGCCACTGTCCATCAGCTGGAGTCCCCTCCCATCTCGGAGGCCACTGTCCATCAGCTGGAGCCCAGGCATGTCGCTCCTTGTGCTATAGAATCAGTAAGTGTAAAAATAAACTTCCAGAAAAGGAAATGCCTACTGGGCAGCCTCTTATTCAGACTCATGAAGCCTTCCTCATTCTTGTGGATTTCATTAAGCTAAGAAACACAGAGCACTGTAAACTGGCTTGCTAGTTTCCATACTCGCTGCCAATTTTCCACTTCTGCAAAACCAATTCCAATTAAATAAATAAAACATTAAAACTCTCTAGTTCTCCATGAAGTCTAAATTATTTGGGATAGGAGATGAAATGAAGGAATACAAGAAAAGTCAGATTTAGCAAATAATGTCAATAGTGTCAATGTTCTTTTATTGTTTTTATTTTTAAAACCACTCCCTAATCTCAGAATCACTTCCTCCTTCAAGATGGAGAGTTTTTTAAAAGGTGAACACTGCCAAATGATTGTCCTGAGTTCAGTTATTTTAAGGCAATGGTTTTTCTACTTTGTAGCTGAAGGAGTTCTCATGGAAATCTATCCAAACCACTGATTGCATTAAGGATTTATACAGATTTATGACAGAGCAGTGCAGGGCTTCTAAGTGTTTTAAGGTTCTGCTCTGTGTGTTGTTTTAGCCTTAAATAGATATAAAATCTGAAGCTAAATGCAGAGGAAAGGAAAAAAAAAAAAAAAGGATGTCAAAAAGCTGGCAGTCAGTGGAGGAGCCAGGCCACACTATGGGACACCAAACCGAAGAACAGAATGTGATTCTTCAGCTGCCCAGTAACAGATAGAGGAGTAAAGGAAAGGCACCCCATTTTGCATCCACTGGCTTATTAAAATACCTCCCTTCCTCAGTATCTACAGTATGAAACTCAGATATGCCACTCAATGGCAGGATGTGTCAAATTTTCAAGTACTCCCATGAAATATGCCCTCACTTATTCAGAATCTGACGGGGGTACTACTTGAGTAACCAGAATTCATATGAAAAGGAAAACAGTTACAGACCTTGGCACACAGTGTGACTGACCAATTCTCACTGGCAAGGGATGCTAAGACCAAGAAGGAAGAAATGTCAAGCAAGAGAGGAACAGAAAGGGACAGAAGAAAAGGAAAGACAAAGGAAAGAATGAGGAGTGCAGAATTGACTGAGAAGGGCAGAGAATCTTGTCACCAGAAGACAAAGTACGCGACCATGTGTCATTGAGAATGAAGCTGTCCTGCTACAACACTATATACAGTCCTGGCCTTAGGAGAGAGTTATCTACCCCTGTCTTTCAACAGGCAGAAATCAAGAAAGCTAATAAATGAATGCACAGATCTGACCCCATTACCTTAAGTCAAGGTTTTAAGGGGTGGCTGGTGACTCAGTATTTGTCAATCACATTACACTGTAGTTATCACTAAGGACCCTTAAAAAAAATGCTCAGCAACGGTCACGTGCTTTGCTGCCATCCGGTGTGAAAAGGTGCCTCCACCTCTGGGCTAAAACCTTTTGAGAAAAGCAAAAGGCAAGAATGAACCGAGGGAGCAGGTGAGCTCAGTGCAGCTTCAAGGCTGAGCCTTGTTCACGGCGAAGTTCCATGGCAGGGAGAGCTGGGTCTGAGTTAAAACAGACAGCTGGTCTCCAGGACGAGAACGCTGCAGGAGTTGTTTTTAGAAAGTAAATTAACATACACAAGCTCTGCCCCTGGAAAACTTCACAATCCTGATAAAACTGTCCTCATTATTCTCTGATCCCACCATAAAATGTGACAGGTGGAGTTGGTGCTGTTAGTTCTAAAATAAATAGATCAGACCACTCGTGATAACTGCTAATGTAAGCCTGTGCTCGCACATGTGCATACACAGAAACACACACACACACGCGCGCACGCACACAGAGCCAGTTCCAGTTATCCTAACTAGAGTCTTCAAACATTTCTCCAATGATTTAAAATACATGGGAAAAGAATTTAGGTGCGTGGCTCTACATAACTAACAATATACAGTATTCCTAATGGATTTAGCTCTTGCAGATAAAAGTATAGTTTTGCAAATACAAGTATGACTAAAAACTGCTAAGTAATTTTTCAGAACTGCATTCTGGAAACATTTTTGTCAACACTGTATCATCATTATCCTGTTGACTATAACCAAAACATAAGTCAAAATCCAGGAAATTATTTTATCTCATAATGATGAGATTGCACATAAATGTACAAAAAGCTTGGTCCAGGTAAAAAAGATTGTCGGTCTTGCTGAAACATTTAAAAATGTAGCATTTGGTGCTTTCTTATTCAGAATTTTGTGTATTTTATTCTACCTGGAGTCAGTAGCATGCCACTCATTGATGTTGCAATGACATCCTGAAGCCAACAACTCCAAAGACAAGGACAGGGTCCAAAGACAAACATCAAAGATGGACAGGAACCAGGGTAGGGTCCAGGCACAGGTCAGAAGTCTGGCTACCACTGCAGGGCTCAGTGAGGCAAGTTACTCGTGAAAGCTATCAACCAGCCAACATCCAAATGTAAAAGCTCCTTCAGCGGCTTTCTTTGGATAAAAAATAAATAAATAAATTCAATAAATAATATTCTTGGCCATGCCCACTTCAAACTCTAAACTTCAAAAGGCAGCCACTGGACTGTCAGAATCCTTTTGCCTCTAGGAATAGGAACATCATGCCAGAAGGAACAGAGAAAATAGTCCCCTGAATTTGGCATCCCCCTCAGACTGCTATGCTTATTTGTCTCCAAGGCTGCCCTACTGAATGAGTGTAGAGCTCCATGCAGGGTGTGGGAAGTGTAGGCCCTGCCCTCAAGGGGACAGCCATGAATAAAGGTGAGCACAGTAAGCCAAGCAAGAAGACGGATAAAATGACTTCTGTGTTTCTGGGTCCAGAAGAAGAAGTAAGAAGTCCTAAAAATATATCATCCAAGAAGATGGTGGAGACGGCTCAAAAAGATAAGCATAAAAAAAGCAAACAACTCCGTTTTTAAAAACGACCCAAAAAAACTAAATAAAGAATTATCCAAAGAAGAAATACAGATAGTAATAAACATTTTTAAAAGGGTATTTTCAATACCCTTCGCCATTGGGCAAATGCAAATTAAAACTATTTTGGGAGTCCATCTCATGCCCATCAGAATGGCTACCATCAAGAAAACAAAGGTGAACACTGGCAAGAATTTGGGGACAGAGGAACGCTTACTGTTGGTAGGAAGGTCAATCAGTGTAGCCAATATGGAAATCAACGTGGGAGGTTCTCAAAGCCACCTATGGCCCAGCTATCCCACTACTGAGCATAGACTCGGATCCTACTCAGCCACACTCATTGCTGCTCTATTCCCCACAGCTGGAAAATGGGATCAGCCTAGATGCCCATCAACTAATGAATGGTTATGAAAGTGTGCTGCACATACACAATGGAATTGTATTCAGACATGAGAAAAATGAACTTTGAGGAGAAGCGATGGAGCTGGAAGTAATCTAAGCAATGTAACCCAGACCCAGAAGGACAAGTGACACAAAGCATTTCTAATACATGATGCAGACCCTCGCCTGGAATCTTCAAATTTGTGTGTTTAATTTGGAGTGCATCAAGAGGCCAAGGTAGTAGAAAGGGGCCTTTTAGAGTGGAGAAGGGGGAAGAAGCCTTAAGGGAAGATGAATATGATCCACATGGTACAAAAGTAGGAGATGGGAATATCGAGAGTGGAAAGGTTTAAGGGAAATGAGAATGGGTAGATAGTGAGAAAGATAGGTAAGAGAAGCTAACAAAACTGAACAGATCTGAAAAACAATACACAAGCCTACTATTTTGTAAACTAATTAAAAAATATAAGTTATACATACACACAGGTATATACTATATACATGTACACACACACTGGTATGCACCACACACACACGCACACACACACATGCACACACATGCATGCACGCACGCATGTACGCACACACAAACACCATCAAGAAATCAAGCTAAGTCTGAGCTGGGAACTTCCTCCCTGGTGGCTAGCTTTCATGGTGTCTAATGGCGCTAGGAAGCCTGATGGGAAGAAGTCAATGGTCTTATCCAGCAGTAAACCCTGTAAACTACAATACTAATTAATATGCCCAGGCAAGATATACCCACTGCCTCAACTGGATTTGAGACTGACTCCATAGGAAGGAATTCATTCCCAGTACTACAAACCTGGAGTCCTTGGGGGCCCTTACTATGGTTGTTTTGCTAAGTGGATATGGTGTCATGGTGTCTCCTCATATTTCACACGAATTCCCATGAGTTAGTGGTACATGTAGCCTCAGTCAGAGTAGCCTCTGTAGATGATATTTAATTCAGAGACTCACAACTCATCAAAAGAATTAGGTAACTGACTGTTGAATGTTAAATAGACGCATCTATATAACCCCCTCCAAGGCCCAGGAAACATCATGAAAGAGGGCTAAAAGAATACAGAGCCAAAAGATGAGAAAAAAATATTGTGAAACTGCCTCCTGGACATGACATGCTCTTGTACCCACGCCATGCTCAAATAAATAGCCCCTGTTACCCATGCTCATGCAAGCAACCCATAGCCTATATAAAGGGCATCACACACACACACACACACACTGTATACACACACACATACACGTGCACACACTGTATACACACACATACACGCACACACACACTGTATACACACATACACACATACTGTATACACACACACATACACGCACACACATACACACACACATACATGTATACACTGTATACACACATACACACTGTATGAAAACACAAAGACAGCTTGTCGGTGGAAATAGACAATGGATAAAAGGGTTATAGAAAGTGGATATGATCACAATATTTTACTTATCTATGAGATTATAAAAGAAATACAACTTTTTAAAATTCCCCTGAATGCCTTTGTTTTTAAAGTCTAGACAGGAGCAATCCATTGTCTAAGCTCAGTATAGATTATGTTCCAAAAGGCGGGCTCTCTCACCACAGGTACGCTCATACCTAACACAACTTGCCTTCTTCTGAGGCAGAATCTCTTTGGCTGGTGCAGTGATTTGAGTAAGAAATGTCCCCTCATGGTCTCAGGCATTTGAACACTTGGTCCTCCATGGTCTGGGGAGGTTTACTTGCTGCAGCCTTGCTGAAGGAAATATGCTAACTGGGGCAGGCTTCCAGATGAAAAACCCAGGTACCACTTCAAGTTTGCTTTCTATTTGGTGCTTATGTTGAAGATGTAAGCTCCTAGCTTCCTGCTCTGTCCTTCACCCCTGCTTCTTGCTACCATAATGTCTCCATCATCATGGAGTCTAACCCTTTGAAACCCTAAATCAAAAATAAACTCTTTCTTTCTTAGGTTCCCTTTGTTCATTGTGGGGTTTTTTTTCATTATTTTAAAGTATTACTTCAATTATTGTATGTACAGACATATATATATATATGTCTGGTATCTAAGGAAGCCATAAGAGGGTTTCAGATCCCTTGGAACTGAAGTTTGATAACTGTACTGGGTCCTGGGTCCTCCAGAAGAACATCCAATGCTCTTAACCATCAAGCCATCTCTCCAGCCCCCATGCTACCGGTGCTTTACCTCAGTTACAGAAGAGTAACTAATACAGATGGCAGCTAAGAATCTGCATTTTTAACAGATTCCCAGAATAATTCCTAAAATACACCAACATCTGAAAATTACAGGCCTGAACTCCTCTCAGAGGGGAGGGAGAGGCAGAGAAGACAAGGTTCAAAGCTGGAGAAAAAAAGTAAGGGAAGGGAGGGGTCCTCAGGAGAGAGAAGGGAGCTGGCAGGGGAAATCAGACAGGCCTGAACTCTGAGCAGCTGGACAAGGGTTCTCCAGGACTAAATGGAGTGGGGCTACCCCTAGGGGACATGATTTCAGCACAGTCTAACAAGCCGCCAAGTAAGCAGGACCTGCTGCCAAAGGGAGGGTAGTGAATGAGTGACAAGTTCTTGAGTATCCTCCCATGGGGGAGGGGCACCCCCAAAGACTGCCAGAAGCCCATCCTGCCTTTCTAACTGAATCACAGCTCACATGAGACTTATTTCATGTCTCTAGAAAAATAAAGAGATGTGGCATGTCTTATTTCTGGATACGACCAAAGGACTCATTTCTGTTACAAATTTCAGCAAATGACAGTGAGCAGAGAATAGTATTCACCTCAGCCAGATGATATTTGTGCCACGTGGCAGTGGCAGCTGAGCTAAAAGGCAGGTTGGAAAGGCAAGGTCATGCAAGCGACAGATCTTCAGTATTCCTACAGAAGTGGGTGGGGCAGCAGATGGAGAAGGAGCCGGAGACTCCCCCAGGCCACACAGACAGGTGTGCCCTTCACTAGTGAAGCCTGGCAATGACAAGCCAACCCCGCATGCAAGAGGGCTGTCTCTGGTCAGGGAATGGAAACTTGATCAATCAGAAATGCTGCCACCAGTTAAGCAGCCCTGCAGTGGATTCTGGCCACATTAGAGTTGGAGAGCTGGGGGTGGGGGGATACCTGGAGGGACCATAAAGGAATAACAAAAGCACAGGTTGGTGACAGGACAACCCACTCAGAGGCTGTTGCAAAGATCCCAGGAAAAAGGATGGAGAATTGAAGGCAGTAACCAGGAGAGTGTAGAAAGGAGTCAGGGAAAAATAAAAATAAAAATTTAGCAATTAAAAATGCAAGATAAGTGACATGGAGAACAGATTGTAGAAGAGTGGGGGCGGGGGGGGCAGAAGAACCCCAGCTTTGTGGCTTAAGAAACTTAGCTTTCCATCAGGTAGAAAGAAATGCAAGCTCTTATATAAGTTACAGATCAATTTGCCATCTGCCTCCAAGTTGAGACACTCCAAATCTGTTTGTAAGCCAACTCTGAATCTTCCAGATTCAGGAAGACAGTATTTTAAATACTTTTATGAAACAGCACAATTATGAAACACACCCATGTGCCGGCTTCAGAGACATCCTTCCACCAACCACTCCTCTCAGCAATGCATCTCAGAAATAGAAATTTGTCCAGATTTGAAAACCTGGCAAGAAGAGAAAAGCTATAGAAAAATTACTCCAAAAACCCAAAGCACAGCCATTTGCAGAGGAAAGTATTAACCAATTCTTTAATACCCAGAATGATTGAGTGGAAAGAGCACACCATAGAGTGTCCAAAATGAAGTATATGTTAAAGGCTTCTCTGCCCAAGAGTGTTATTTACCTATATTTTAGGACTCTGGATATCTGTGAGAAAAAGTCTAATTTAATTAACTATAGCAAATACTTCCCAAACTGTTCTTTTTTTTTTTTTTTCTTCGTATAAGATGGTTTTCTACTTATTAAACATGGGTGTGCCTGGTATTTTGGGCATTCTCTTTGAGAAAAGCAGAAAGCTTTGCTCTGAGGATGTGACTCAGGGGAGCTGGGAAGTCGCCCAATGTCTGGCCCCTGTTTCAATGCTTCAGTGGCTGAGAATGTGTTGCACCGTCTGGCAGGGCTGCCTCGGGTGCATCCTCAACTATGCAGTCTGCTAACAGGTTTATCATCCCTCTACCGGTCCACACTCTAAAATGCCATGTAACCAAACAGCAGAAATTCAGGGCTGGGAGAGGATGAGTAAGGCCTGCTCTTTCACAGAGAGGGGGTAAAGGAAACATCACATCCTTCCCTGGTCCCTCGCAGCACTCCTAAGCCCACCCCCTCAAACACACTGCCCTGTTCTTTACACCTCCTTTGTATACATTCCAGAGTTTCATTACAGTAACCCAAAATTTAAACGTAATACTGACTGTGCTTTAGAGGAAATAATTAATATGCCAGAAGCTGAAGACTGGGTATATAAGCTAATAAAGACCTGTTCATAGCTTATATGGTCTCTCACTTAAAAATAACTATACAGGCTGGGCCAGCCACATTTTAAGCACCAAATACTAGTGATTCTTTTGAGCGTTATGAGCATCCCATAAGGGATTCTGGAGAGATGGCTCAGTGGTTAATAGTATGGGCTGTTCTTCCAGAGGACCCTGGTTCAATTCCCAGAACCCATGTGGTGGCTCACAACCATCTAAAACTCCAATTCCAAGGCATTCAGTGCCCTTACCTGTTCTCTGTAGGCATCAGGCACACTTTAAACAGCGCACCTAAATGCATGGCAAGCAAAACTCAAAATCATTTTTTCAAAAATAAAACACCAAAAAACAAACAAACTCCACAAAGCAGGGAAATACTATATCCAACATTTTCCTTTTCCCATGTGGGCAATAAGGCACCTGGGACTTGGACCTAGGCAAACTGGCCTGAGGAGGACTTCCTCACTTCTAACTATGATGAGCTACTGTTAGCAGACCTGAGGTGTGGTTTGGTTTCCCTACTCACTGCCCTTGATGTTCCTTACCCAGCTATTGTTACTAAACCTACGTGCCAACCTCCTGAATCCTCAGGGGTCATGCCAGTCCACAGCTCTACTGTTCTCTAGTCCTGGTGGTGTCTGTAGTCCCACCCCCAAAGTCCCACAATGCTCTCCTTCCTAGGCATGGTTCAGGGACTGTACCTGGCACCCAGAGCCCAGTGGACAGTCTTCGGTATGAATGACGTCTTTAGAAATCCTGAAGCCTCTCCTCAAACTGAACAGTGGATAGAAATACTGCAGTCTCTGACAAGAGTTACATGTCCAAGCCCAAGATTGACGGAATGAGTGAGCCTCTCCCTAGCTCTGTGAGCCTCACCAATACCTCATTATGTATAAAGAGCTCTTGTATTTGGAGACTACATAGTCTTTTTCAACTTAGAAACACAGCAAATGCTGTTGCATCAAATTTTGTTTTTTTTAAAAATCATTTTTTTCCCAGATTGAAGATACATAGTGTAGGCCTGTCTCAACAGCAGCCCCCGCTCTTGGTCTGCTCTGGACGGAGTGCAAACAACTGGCATCATGCAGTATGCTGGACCACTAAGCCCATGTTCAACTGGTTAGGTGTGTCAATGCATTATAATAGATTTGCAGATGAACCTTTGTAAAAATCGTCTTAGAATATGGCTGAAGTTGGGGCCACCACCTGCAAAAGTGATAAAAGATTTTTAAAAGAAATATGAAAATTTAAGACCAAACTGCAAGGCTTCTTAGCACACACACTGAAATAGGGTTTTTTTATGAATATTTGCTGAAATTTTCTCTGTCCAGGCAGACACCCTGCTGAGCATTTCCTTAAGATTCCATAGATGAGGAATCTCAGAGTACTCTGAAACTGTTCACCGGGAACCAGGAATCCAAAGCCTTGGCTCAGAAACCACATTCTTTCCTGGAGAATAGAGGCAAAAGAAAGCTTATCATCTTAGCGAGTCAAACAGTGAGAACCCACCCTTTCCAATGAATGAACTGCCTGGGAGGGAACCCCACTACTCAGATCTGACAGGCTGCGGCCACTCACACTCGCCAACACGTTCGTCACGTCTTAGAGGTTGTGCTCTCAACATCAGCCCATCAATCCTGAGCTCCACAAAGTGCTCCCCATCACTCTTTGGTGAGCACAGAACAAGAGGCTGCTGTGTTCCAGAGGAAGAATGGAGAAAGCGAGCTGGGCCTTCTAACCTAAAAAAGAGGTTCCGCTGTGGCTCTCAGAGTGGTGAGTACAGACTAGGCCCGGTATCCGTAACCTGAACACTCGGAAGACTGAAGACTGGAAGATTACAAATCCAAGGCCAGCCTGAGCTACATACACATACACAAATCCAAGGCCAGCCTGAGCTACATACACATACTAAAGCTCTGCCTTTAAATTTTTAAATCTTAATTTATGACGTATACGGAAGGCAGCCCAACCAAGCAGAGCGTGGGGAGACAGTTTCAACAGTTAGGGAAGACTCCTAGCAGCCACAAGGTCCTCAGAATGGATCACTTCAGCATCATGAACCCCCAGAGCTGTCTCCATGAGAGTCAAGGTAGACAGACATCAAGGATGAACTGACCATAGTGTCTTTGAGATAGGAAGGAGGGAGGATCCAAGAAAGGCATCAGCAAAAAGGGAAGGGAATGAGAAAAGAAACAATGAGAAGAATAAACCACAAGGAAAACAGGAAAAATGGCTGACCAGGGACGTGGCCATCTAAAAGTTCTACTCTAGAATCCTGTCACTTCCTACAAAGGGCCATGTGCCCCTAGTCATCTTAAACTTAAGCAGCTTTTGGTAAGTTCAAGTCAAATCAGCGAACTCATCTATCTGCTGAAGAAGAGAAAGGATTGGCGGGTGGGCTCTCACACACACTGAAGTCACTCATGATGGAGCACACCAGAACATCGAGTCAGCATCTTTGCAGCCACTATCTAGCCACCGCATATTTTCCAAACTTTACCCAGTATTAGCACCCACCCATCCATTAAAATAGGTGATATTGTTCAAATAGTTTCTCTACTCAGGCACCCACTGACACTTGGGACTGGACAACTTCGTGTATGGCGCTACCCTGTCACTACAGGACGTCAACAGCATCCCTGCTCTTTATCTTCAAGATGCCAACACAACTCCTGTCTTCTAGTTATGACAACTTAAACTGTCTCCAGACCTTGTTAAATGTCCTCTGGGTGGGACAAGCCCTCCGTAGCTGAGAAAACACGCAGTGTGGATGTTTAGTTCCCACACTCCACAGCCACAGGCTTCACTATGGACCAGATCACCATCTTTCACAGGTCTTAACACGGATGCTAAACAGGAAAATCTGCCACTCTTCATGGAAAAACAACCACTGTGTCCATAATCTATCCAGGATGAACTAACCACACCACACAGAGTGACGAACAGTTCACAAAAGAACAAAGTGTATGGCACAGTTTCTATCTGTACCATCAGAACTAAGACTATGTCTCAAATTTACACCTACCTTAAAAACTGGGATTTCTGGAAGATAATTTTCAAAACAGGGTGTCTGTACAAGAACCACGGTATTTCAGGCCACGTAGACCATGTCACTGATTTTAAAAGACAGAGCCACAACACAGAGGCCTGAGACATCAGTGGCAGCCTGGAGGCTTGTTCACATGTATCCTCCCAGACTTCACTGCTGCCTGCTTTAACAGCAACACATTTTAGCTGGAAATGATCTGTGGCAGCTCATAAACAGCTCTGAATACAAATCATGCTCAGAGGAGGTATTAACAAATTTTCGCTTCTCCAGTTCCCATATGAACAATTTTCTCCTCACTCGGACAAGAAAAATGTTTATAAAGAAAAGCAACAAACAGTTCTGAGATCTTTGGGCAATATTTTCCAAATAAGTGCACCACCAGATATCAAACAGCATCACGGCAGTTCAAATCTCCACTAATGCCTACACCTGCTCTATGATGCTCAGGCCATAGGAAGACCACCTATCCTATTTTATACTTTATTTATTTGTATTTTTTTTTTTTTTTTGCAGTTGGGGATAAGTATTTCCCACCACTCACATGACACCCACTAACTGACCCTTTTCTTAGGAATAAGGACCTTCTATTCCAGGTAAGCATGTACACCGGCTTACAGGGTGGGGGGGGGTAAGAGGCTGTTTTCACAGTATTACTGAAGCTAACACCTATAGGGTACTGTACTGCTGGAGATGGTGTTAGGGTTGATTTGTAACCTGACCTGAGTATCCAGCACTGTTCTTGCCAGCTCTACACAGCTGCTAGCGTTCGTCGGCTTTAAACCCATCTGCCCTAGTAAAATGCTGATCACAAAGCAAGTTCACTTCAGAAACCTTTTAACTGTCTTAACTCAGTCCTTCTCAAACTTTAAAGTGTACAGGAATCTTCTGGGGATTTTGTTCAAAAATGGGTATTGATGTGGGGTCAGGACTGGGACCCAGATTCAGTTTACAACCTGGACCCAAATGGGTGATCTGTGATCCCAGGAGGAAAAAGTTCAAAGAGCAGAGCCAGGAAAGAAAACTTCATTTTTAAAAAGACTATTGCCCAGTTTGGATTAAGAGTCCCAGGCTTGGCTGAGTCTCCAGTCTCAATGACCTAACTGGGAATGCAGAGAAGCATCCACTGTCTGGGTTTGGGGCCCTTATTTAAGAAAAGAGCGGTTTCCACATCCAAACAGCATGCCTCAATATCAAGAGGGTGGACTTAGAGACAAGCTGTCGACACTTGCCCCCCTTCCCTGCTTCATCCAGAGCAGCTGGTGGACCCGAATTTATCAACATATTTAACCACATCTCTCATTTTCAAGGAAATAATGACATTAAAAACTTGTGTGTACACAGTACTCCTTCTGGAAAATCAAATCTTTTTACAGTGAGCCTTTCCTGCCAAGAAATTCACCTTGGTTTGTGGACAATCATTAACACTGCCAATGTCCTAAATAAGTGGCAAATCATTTTCTCTAGGTTACTAAGTGCAAGGGTGGCAAAGGCGATGTGCTCAAAAGCAGGCCAGAAACCAGGCTATAAGACTAACACCGATGCTACATTGTCTTTTTAGAATAAAATGAAACCCCTCCTTCCCCACCCTTCCCCTGTAAGATAATATACTACCACTCCAGGTACCGAGAAAGACTCAGATGTCTTCATCTTCCACACATCACCATCCCTGCACCTAATCAACCTTACAGCAGCTGCTCCCATGGTACCCATTCATGTCCCCGTCCTCACTGTGGAGCAGTCCCAAGAGACCCTTCTCTACACTGCTCTTCTCCCAACTAGAACATTTATCATTTGATCCCAGGTCCCGTATGATCGGCATAAATCACACACCAACACAGATGTGTGTGAACATCTGGCCTCCAATTACCTTGCTCCTCTCCAGCCATAAGGCTTTGAACATTCTAGGCAAGCTTTTGTTTAAACCCTTACAGAGTTCTCTTGGCCTAAAAATCTCAATCTACCCATGTGGATCACTCCTTGTCCAAATGTCACCTTACTGATGGTTTCCTGGACCCCTACATATCAGACCCCATTTTTATCAAGATCAGAACTTTCTTCTGGTATGTTCTTGTTACCTTCTCTCCTCCCCATCCCAACACAAACCTCAATGTCATGGAATATTATTTTAAGGTATGTTACATTTGTGTATGCTGTGGAAATGTGTTTAATGATGCAAAGATGTGCATCTTTCATGTTGCATTTGCTTTAATGCTGTGAAGCCGTGTTACTCTGTCTAGAGCACCTGACTGGTCTAATAAAGAGCTGAACAGCCAATAGCAAGGCAGGAGAAAGGATAGGCAGGGCTGGCAGGCAGAGAGGATAAATAGAAAGAGAAATCTGGAAAGAGAAGATCAGAGAGCAAAAGGAAAAGGAGAGTAGGCCAGCCACCCAGCTACACTGAAAGCCACAGAGTAAAAAGTAAAGAAAGGCATATAGAAATAGAGAAAGGTAAAATCCTAGAGGCAAAAGACACATTGGATAATTTAAGAAAAGCTGGCTAGAAACAAGCCAAGCTAAGGCCGTACATTTATAAGTAAGAATAAGACTCCATTTGAGTCTTATTTGGGAGATGGGTGGCAGGTACTCCAAGGAGCCAAAAGAGTAAAAATAAGACAACATTAGTTCAGCACCTAAGAGGGACTCAGCAGGACCCATCCATCAGGACTTCTCAGTGTAAACACATGCAGGCAGTTCCAGAGGGCATCTGTACAGTCCCAGCCTGGCACCTTATACAAGTTGAATGTCTCCCTCTCCCTCAGCTGTTTCTGGATTCAGCTACTTACCACTGACTATCCCACACTGAATTTGACACCAGACCCCTTCTTCTGGAGACAGAAATGAATGTGTCTAGTTCTAGCATCATAAAACTTAACATTACATCGTGAAGTTCTGCTATTTTCAGCTATTGATATTTTATTTAGGATTAATTTTTTTTTAATTCCAGTTCATGTATGTCAAAGACTACACAAGAGGAAATACATTTTATAAATATATGTGACTATGCCTGGTTATGTGTACATGAATACAGTGCTTTGAAGAGGCCAGAGAGAATATTGGATCCTCTAGAATGGGACTTAAAGGTGGTTGTGAGCTGTCATGTGGATCCTGGGAATCAAACCTAGGTCCTCTGGAAGAGCAGTCAGTGCTTTTAACCACTGAGCCATGCATCCAGGCCTTCAGATTAAAATTTTCAATGTGAACTTTTTTCTTTTTTACTTTGGTTGACAATTGGTCTTGTGCTGCTGGATAAACCCCTGGGATTCATGTTCGCTCAGCAAATACTATACCACTTAATACATCCCTGGTCCCTAATTTTTTCTAAGGTTTATTGCATATGAGCACTTAGTTTCCTAGGGTCACCTTTGCTCAGAGAACAAACATGTTTAAATCTGGAATCACCTTGAATGGCATAAAGTAATGAATTTATCTGTAGGAGTAGAGACTCTGAGGCTGTAGGCCAGCTATATTCAAGCAGAGCTATACTGAGACAATTACCTTATAAGAAAGAAAAGCCTGTTTGGTTCCTAGTCTCAAAGGCTGCAGTCTATCATGTCTGGCCTTGTTGCTCTGAGTCAGTGGCTACAGTCACCTTCCAGAGCAGATGATGAAGGCCAGGAAGAGAGGTGGGTAAGAGAGTCAGAGAAATGACTCAGTGAGCAGATCTTGTTGAGTTCAGTTGCCAGAATGCACATAAAAAGTCAGATGTGATAACATCTGTAATCCCAGCAATATCATGGTGAGACAGGAGACAGAGACAGGAACACTGAGTAGAACCACACGGACCAATTAGGTTTGCAGCTTAAACAAGAGAGACCCTGCCTCAAAACATGGTGTAAGATCAGTGTGCTGGCTGGCTTAATGTCAACTTGACAGAAGCTAAGGTCATCTGAGAAGAGGGAGCCTCAATTGAGAAAAATGCCTCCATATGACAAGGCTACAGGCCCCTTTCTTAGTACCTTGGCCTTACAGTGTAGGGCACTTTCTTAGAGATTGATAGGGATGGCCCAGCCCACTGTGGATGGGACACAATGGTGGCCCTTGGTTTCATAAGAAAGCAGGCTGAGCAGGCCACGAGAAGCAAGTCAATAAGCAGCACTCTTCCATGGCCTCTGCCATCGGCTCCTACAACCAGGTTCCTGATGTTTGAGTTCCTGCCCTGACTTCCTTCAATGATGAACAGCAATGTGGAAGTGTGAGCCAGATATACCTTTTCCGCCCCAAGTTTCTTTGCTCCCGGTGCTTCATCACAGCGATACTAACCCCTACTTACGACAATGGAACTGCAGAGATGGCTCAGGGGGTGTGCACTTGATGCACAAGCATGAGGACCTGAGTCTGGACACCACCCTCCCAGAACCACATAAAGCCAGATGTGGGAGCATGCATCTGTAATCTCAGTGTGCCTAAAACAAGATTAATTGTGAAGACACAAGAAGCCCTTCAAGCCTGGGTGCCAGCCAGTCTGGTATAACAACCATCAAACGAGACCACGATGGGGAAGGTCAATTGGGATCATATGAGGGGAGTGAGCGAAAGGAGGTGGGAAGAGAACATGAGAGAACTGGATGGTTGAGTGGAGGAAGCAACAGAGAGGGAGAGCAAAGAAGTGGATGTTCTGATAGAGGAGCCATTGTGGGATTAGAGAGAAACCTGGTGCTAGGGAAACACCCAAGAGCCCACAAGATGAGTAAACGAAATAGTGGAGAGGGAGCTTAAACTGACCTTTCCTATTATCAGATGAAGGACCACCCTAGCTGCCAATATGTAACCTTTATCCAGCAACTGACGAGGAAGATGCAGAGATCCATAGATAAACATGGAGTAGAGCTAGTGGTCCAGCTAAAAAAGGGGAAATAGAAATTACATGAGCAAAGGAATCAGGATCATGAGGAGGAGATGCACAGCGTAGGCTGACCCCTGCTATTGGGAGCTCACTGCCTCTGAAATGACAGCTGACAAACCTTCAAGGAAAGGATCTAAACCCTCTGAAAGTAGATGACAGTGTAACTATATGGGCAGCTTGTGGAACCTCTTGCATTTAGACAAGAGTTTATTCCTGGTGCATGAACTGGCTTCTCAGAGCCCACTCCCTGCAGGGGAACATCTTTCTCAGCCTTGATACGTGGGGGAGGGACTCGGTCCTACCTCAATTGGATATCCAGACCAAACTGACTCATGGGATTCCTTGCCCTCTCTGGGGAATAGATGGGAGGAGAGAGGCTGGGGGAAGACTGGAAGAAGGGGAGGGTAAGGGAGCAGCAGTGGTTCTGGAAAAAAATAAATTTAAAAAAAAAGAGAGAGAAAAATCTGAGCTTCCTCACAGCATAGACTCTAGGTGCCATTCATTACCCCCACCCCTACCCAATGCCACAAGTTTGATTTCCTTGGCTTACTCCAATAGCAATTCTCCATGTATACCTCTGAGTCCTCAGTTCCTAACATCTTCCACCACTTAATGGCAAAGCACCAAACAATTGGACGTCAGGCTTATGTCCAGGGGTGCAAGCATCCATTAGGTAGAGAACACCTGCACATAGATGAACACAGTCTGACGTTTGTTAACTCCTAAGAACTAAAAGGCAAGGACCGTCTTGTGGCCAAGGACACTCCACATTCCAACTAGGAAAGCTTCTGGTCAAGTTGGCTTAAAAGAATAAAATAAAATGGAAAGGCATGGTGAACGCTGATTGCTGTGCCTTTAAGAGAACACAAGAATGATTTCTCTGCATTCTCAACTTTCATTTTCTTTCAACACATTCCTATTTCTACTCCAAACTTTCATTTTCAGAAAGTCCTTCTCATGACAAATTGATTCCTGTTAGTGGCATGCATCATAATGGATATATATATTTAAAAAAAAAAAGAGCCTTGCCTGGGGGTTCCAAACAAGCCATAAGACAGCATTATCAGCTGTGCAGATCTTAGTAACCCTTGGGCTTAGGAAACTTCTCAATTGTGTAGGAAGGAAAGGGTTTAAAGTATCATTCTTCCTAGATTCACACTGCATTTCTAAAAAGAAACTCAGTACACAGCACACTTAGCTAAATGGCCTAAGCATGTGTGTGTTCAGAACAGCAGAGCGTACAGAAGCATCTGTGTCCCCCCACTGAAGCACCAATCATATGGAAACTCTTGCAAGGGCCCCAGTCAGGCTCCACATCCTAATTCCCCCACAGCATGTGGAAGTGTGATGTCTGACATTCAACCCCACCTCTATCCCTTCAGTCAACTCCAGAGTTCAGACAGTTCACCAGCTCAGAGCTCCTCAGAGAACAGGGCTCAGACCCACAGAAAAACCTTCAAATTGGGAACAGGGGATGTGTGCCCAAGGTAAGGCAAGCCTGGACCTTGATCCCTGGGGCCCTGGTTTTCCAAGATCATGCGTCTGTCTCATGCCATCTGTTCAATGAAGCCTTGTGGTATGGCCAGTGGTTTGGAAAATTAGCAAAGTACAAGATGCAAAAAATAAACAGAAGGACAGAATAGCACAACTATAGGGATGTTGTCCTAGGAACGGCATCCACTCTGCAGGGAGCTCACAGCCAGCTAGCCCTACACAGAAACAACTCTGGGCGTGAAGGGACAATGACAAATGAGCCTGTTTCTAAGTGGCCCACACGTCGAGGCCAGATTCTAATACAGGTTAACAGCATTTTAACCTACCTTCCTGACTTCTGACTTTTCAAGGGTCCATCTTCTTGTCTTCACATCGACAACAGCCCCACCAAGCCAGATACCTCACTTGGGACCAACTGCCAGTGGGTGGATCCCTCCATGGCTGGCGGTCCTTCCCATAATTCTTTCATTGTTTCTACTTGTATGTAATTATCCAATAATGACTCTTGGAATATCAAAAGCTATCTGAGGTCAGTCACTGGATCAGACAATAGGCCTGAGACACTGCCCTAAAGCCTCCCACAGCACACCTATTAGCACCTACAGAGGTGTTGAAGGAGTGACTATGTATGTGCATTTGAGCATTGTCAGCAATACCACATCTTCATTAAAAAATTAATTTATGACAAAGAGATATTCTAATGCTGGATGGAAAAATAAAATCCCCTTCAAACAAATATACAAATAATAACCTCTCTTTCTTTCTCTCTGTCTGTCTCTCTCTGTCTCTCGTGTGTGTGTGTGTGTGTGTGTGTGTGTGTGTGTGTGTGTGTGTGCGTGTGTGTGTTTTGTCACTGACACAGAGCAATCATATAAATTACTGACATATTTTGAAGGTCAAGAAAAAGGACATCCTCCAGGACCTCTGCATTTGAATTTGTTCCCAGAACTAACTCCTTAAAATGAAAATAATCCCGAGGGGTTAGCAGGTGAAGTCACTGAGAGTGTGGTGTGAAATGGCTTAATGATTAAAGTCTGAAGCCTCTGGTCCACTCATTCATTTATTCAATAGTAATTTCATAATAACACCAACAGGATATCATCCCACTAGCACCAGCAAGGCATAAAAATAAAAAATTTTCTGAGGTAAGCAGAATGTGCAGTGCAAGGGTAAATCCAGAGGTGGTATAGGACCCTGACACCTAAAGAAAGCAGAAGACATAAGACAGTCTTTCCCAGCAGGACCGTGGAGGCTCCCTCCTTTAGTCCCAGCACTGGGGAGACAGAATTTGAACTCTGTGAGTTCAAGGCCAGCCTGGTCTACAGAGAGAGTCTGGGGACAGCCAGGGCTACACAAAGAAACACTGTCTTTAAAAAATTTTTTAAATAGTTTTTTCCATTTTGACAGTTCACTTTAGAATGGCTTTTGCAATATTTATCTCAAAAGAGTTGGGGCTACATGGGCCCAAGAGGGTCCCAAACCTCCAAGGAGAACTGAATACTACTCAGCAATCCAAAGGGATGAACAAAGGCTTTGGAGTGAGTTTTCCAATGAACTTGATAATATATCTCTTGCATCTAATGCAATTTTCCTACCAACAAACAGAGCGAAGTAGGAAGCCCAGACAATTCTCCCCATCACGTGTTCACACCAGCTCCTCAAGCAGATTATCAGCAAGAGACAAGAACAGAGCTTGCAAGCCTTGCCACTCGTGCTGTTGACTGCTGAAGGTCACATAAACCTGACAGAGCCACTGTAGTTCACTTAGAAGCAAGAATTGCTTAGGACACAGAAGTGAGATTGACCATACTTTAAAGAGAAGGTCATCAGCTGGGATTCTCTGGTATTCTCTCTTGAGAGCTTGAATTTTTACAGTAGATAAACATCAAATATAAAATTGCTTGAAGAATAAATATGGTGAGTATCCTGGTTAGGGCTCCCATTCCTGTGATAAAACACCATGATCAAAAGCAATTTGGAGAGGAACGGGTTAACTTCAACTTCCACATACATCCTGATCACAGTCCACCATGAAGGGATCTTGAGAGCTTGAATTTTTACAGTAGATAAACATCAAATATAAAATTGCTTGAAGAATAAATATGGTGAGTATCCTGGTTAGGGCTCCCATTCCTGTGATAAAACACCATGATCAAAAGCAATTTGGAGAGGAACGGGTTAACTTCAACTTCCACATACATCCTGATCACAGTCCACCATGAAGGGACGGCAGAGTAGAAACTCTAGACAGGAACCTGGTGGCAGGAACTGTAGGTGAGACTACGCTGACTTGCGTTTGTTCAGCCAGCTTTCTCAGAGCACACAGAACCACCAACATAGGAACGGCGCCACCCACAGTGGGCTGGACACAATCACTAACCAAGAAAATGCCCAAGGCTTGCTTATAGGCCAATCACATGAAGCCATATCTCAAGTGAGAGTCCCTCTTCACAAATGACTCCAGGATGCATAAAGCTGACATAAAACCAGCACAGTGACTAAATACAACGTGGTCTATGTCTCTCAGAAAGGAAAAGGGTATTCATAGAAAAACTGAAGAGACCCAATCCAAATCATGTCTATGTTCTTCAACAGCAGTTGTATGTAAGTGTGATTTTTTTTTTTTACTGTAATACTGCTTAAGTGAGACACTGATATTAGGAGAAGCAAGGTGTACAATCTATAAGAATTTCCTGCATTATCTTTGCAAGTCTGCTATAAACCTCACAGATGCTAAAGGGAGGTTAGGGATTTTTTTTCTTTTTCTTTTTTACAGAGTTTATTAGTAAATAAAAGAGGGAAGGGTATTTTAAAACAAAAAGACGTGTGTGTGTGTGTGTGTGTGTGTGTACATATATGTGTGTGTATATATAAGCATGTATACACACACATATATATGGAGAGAGACGTAGAGAATGGAAGTTGCAGGAGACAGGAAAATAACTAAAATGCATTTGATACATTATGAAAATATCATAAAACAATTTTTATTTTCTAAAGAAATTTCCTTTTCACTTTTACAGTCATGTGAAAGGACAACCCCAAACACTGCTGCCTCCAGGTCCCCGAAAAGCTGGCAAGGACCATTTAAATTCTTTCCTTGCTCTAGCCTGCCACCTCCTTCGGAGCACACCCTTTCTGCTCCCTCACTTTGATGCTAGTAGTCACATGTCTGTCCAAACACAAGAAAACACGCCCCAAAGCGGTACCCTCCAAACTGTGATACCCACTGGCACCAGTTGGCAATCGAGCTAGGACCATAAAATCCAGTAACCCCCAAGCCAGAGAAAATCTTGTGAACGTGTGACAGACCTCAGGCCCCTTTTCAAAAGGAAAGGCTAAGCGGTGTTTTACATCAGTGAGAACGGGAGCTAGAAACTGGTCAGAAGTCTTCCGGGAGACACCTTGAAAATGAGTGGGTTTTCTCAGCAAGAAGCTGGAACTAGTTCGAAAGACCCAAAGCCCAGCTCCTAAATGACTTTGTCTCACAGCCCATGTTTGAACACTTGGTCCCCAGATGGTGGCACTATTTGGAGAAGTTTTGGAACGTTCTGGAAGTGGAGCCCTGCTGGAGGAAGTACTAGAGAGCAAGGTTTGAGAATTTATAGCCACACCCCACTTCCAATTCTGTCCCTCTACTTCCCATGTGACAAAACATGGACGTCAGCTTCCTGCTCCAGCACCTGTTGCCATCCCACCCCCACCATTATGGATTCTCCCTCACATTCTGAAGGTGTGATAGCTCAGCTTCCGAGTCCAGCCACCCACTGTCATGCCTCCCTGCCATGATGGACTCTTATCGTTCTGAAACACTAAACCAAAGTAAATGTTTCCATATGGAAGTTGCTTTTGATCATGGTATCTGGTGATACTTTCTTTGTGTTCTACCAAAGTTCACCCGAAAAACAGAGGGCAGCAATAGCCACTCACTAGTTAGCCATAAAAACCAGGAAGTGGTAGCACACATCTTTAATACAAACACTTGGGATCCCTGCCTCTGATCCCAGTACTTAGGAAGCACATGCCTTTAATCCCAGTACTGGGGAGGTGGAGACAGGAAGTGATAAGGCTGTATGAACAGAGGAATAGAAGGCGGGAGGAGACAGAATCCCAGTCTTTTTGGCCTGAGGATTTGTTCAGTAGAGGTAAGAAGTTTCTCTAGTGGCTGTGGCCTGCTCCTTTGTCTCTCTGAAATGTCAGCATTTACCTTGATATCTGGCTCTGGATTTTTATTATAAAGACCAATTAGAATATGCACTACAATGGTATCTATCCATAGAAAAGTAAAACATCCTCTGGACTCCATTTTTCCCACATCAACCATCTCTGAAATGTTCCAAGAACCTCTACTCTACACAGTTTTCATCCTTGGGGTATTGTTCTGGACCAGATGGTTGTGTACTCTGTTCAGTATGGATCCATTTTACCAGCCATTGTGGTTTAAATGAGCAATACCTTCCTCAGGCTCATGTATTCAAACATTTGGTCTCTGGTGGGTGATACTTCTGGGGGAGGTTGTGGAACCTTTCAGGCTTGGCTGGAAGAAGTACATTACTGAGAGCAAGCTGGGGGGGGGGGATTATAGCCTGACTGGCTTCCTGTATGCTGATGAAATGCGATCAGTTGCCTTCCTGACTGCCAAGCTTGCTTCGTGCTCCTGCTGCCATGCCTTCCCCGCCATGATGGACTCCATCTCCTCAGTACCTAGGAGCTGAAATGAGCTCTTTCTTTCTCAACTTCATTTTTGTCAGGGTCTTCCATCACAGTCACAGAAAAGAACTAATACACCTGCTCATACTGATCTAAACAAAATGCCACATTTTCAATATAGAGTCACCAGTATGCTTTTTTTTTTCTGCTGCCTAAACCATCTTACTCCTAAACTCAAAAACTAAAATGATTGGCCAATCGTGGTGGCACACAGCTTTATCTCCAGCAGCACCCAGGAAGCAGAGGCAGACTGATCTCTAAGTTTGAGGCCAGCCTGGTCAACACAGCACGTTTTAAGCTAGTCAGAGCTACGTGGTGAGACCCCCATCTAGATAAGAACTGACAGCCTTAGCCATACTAACAGGAGCATAAGAGGAATCTTCCTAATCCTCAAAGAGAAAAGCTGATGCATCTTCTGTGATTCCACAGCCCAGACTAATCCTGTGAAGAAAGAATTGAAATACTTCCAACTCCAAGGCATCCTGGTTCTTCTCTAACCAACTGATAATAATGGAAGAGAGTTTCACAGTCCCTTCTAGACAGTAACTATGCCCCTCAATCACACGGGAGCTGGTAGATTATCATCCTTCAGCCCTAGAGGGGGTGGATAGCTGAAGGTGGAAATTAGAGCAGAGAGTAAAGTCCAAAGAGCTTTTCACAAAGGTGGTAAAATTAGCTTATGCAGAAAACCAGTTGTCCAGAAGAAAGGCCAGATGCCCCTTCCTCATTTCCCCCCAGTTCCTCATGAAGCCAACTAAAGTCAGCCACTTTACAGGCACAAAGGCATTCCAGAGTGTCTGAAGGTAATCTATGACTCATTAGAATACTGGGTGGAAATTTAAGATGCTAACAGATGCATAATGCATAAAGTTCTATATAGAACCACATAATATAGACAATGCACAAGTTCACACTGTGCACATGAGCCAAATGTCCTCACTATGTGCTATAAAAGTCCCTGTCCTTCCTACAGCATGGCCATTCAAGCTACTAACTCTTTTCCAGCCAGCTTACTCCTCCCTTAAGAAAAGTTAAGAGGTATAACCTTTCTTAATACAGTCTCTCGTTTTGCTATCTATAAAACAAATAAGACAAGAATTGGAATGCAAAATCGTTTAAAATGTAAAATTGTTTGGAAACGGAGGCTATAAGTTTATCCAAAATCATTTTTCTTCTTAGCACACCATCACTGTATCTGTGGGCAATGAATATTCATTTTATTTTAGAAATTTCAAAAAAAGTATAAATATAAAGTCATAGACTACCAGCGAGAAAATTAACCTAGCCTTATAAAATAATAATAATAATAATAATAATAGTAATAATAAACAACTACTCCTCATCTTGACATGTTTCTAAGAAGACAGATGCCCTGACCTACAATGGTTCAACTTACAATCTTTGAACTTTATGATAATGCCAAAGGATAAGCTGTACTTTTTCTTTTCCCAGGCTAGTCATACACAGCTAATCTTCCAGAATAATGGCTGGTGACAAGGAATACTAATTGATAACCACGTGATATGATGCTTACAAGCATTGCTCCACCACAGTAAAAGAAACTTCTTTATTTACTTATGAGGTTAGTGGCAAGTCTTCCCAGGTCTACATATGGTTAACAGGAAAAGTGGCCTGGCCATTAGGGGTTTCCCCATACCTACCTTAGAGTCACAAAGAGCTAAGACAGACTGGGACAAGGCCTGCTCTGTACAGGCACCCCCTGGAGGCCAGTTTCCAAGTTATTGACAAAATCAGGAAATACTCTGCCCACAGATCATATTTCCTTCACTCTACTACCTGCTGTAGTGTGTACACAGCTATTCAGGCACCCAGTGGGGCCACGGTGTTTGTCCTTTGTGTGGCAGTCAACTGCTTGAAGAAAACACGTGCAACATCTCACTGATAAGGGTAAACAGCTGTGAGTGACAGTCCCTTGTCTCAGCTCCAATCAAGCTTTTCACAAAAACCTGACCACAGCCTCCAGAAGTGGCATCCAGTACTGTGTTGAGTCCCCAAATCAAGAATGCTGAAATGTACTGGTATGTGTATTCCTAGATACCAAGGATCTCAGAGCAGAGTATTCTCAGCATAGCCAAAAGCTGATGGCTACAGACTGTCCAGACCTCTGCAGACCGCCATCAGCTCTACAGTAAATGCTTAGCAGAGATTTCTGACAATATGGGCTATCTGAATTTATCATTGTTCATGCACTTTAATTAGCCTCTAAAAACACAGGGACCCAACCTTCATGCCAGTCTTTGTTCACACATTGGATCCATTTTTAACAATGCATTTTTAATTTGCTCTCAAGCATCCACTCATACATCTATCAGTGCCTGAAATTCCTGGGAGAGAGCAACTCAACAGAAAGGCAGAATAAAAGCTGCTTTGAGCCCTGATTCCCATTCCATAAGACACGGGCTGAGCATTTGACATATTGGTTGCCCATAATCCCATGCAGGGTGACCTCAATATTTTCATTTCTCCTCATTTCCCTTGAAGTAGAAATGACCTATGCTACCTATTGTTCCTCCACTGAAAAGTGCTGTCCAGATTCCCTAAGGACTTCTCGGTCATAGCAACATAGACAGAGAGTTGTAGAAGGTCAAAGATATGAACAGGGAGCTGGGGAGATAACGCTCTGCATTCAGAAGAACCTGAGTTCGGACCCCCGACACCATCATTCCTTCAAAATTCAGAAGCAGTGAAACAGGTCTGTAACCTCAGCACTGGAGGGCAACCTCTGGCCTATACATTCACCTACACAGGCAAGCCCCCCCCCCCCACACACACACACACACACACACACACGCACGCACTGGGAAGAAGCCCCAATTCACTGAAGCTGGATTGACTTGGGCCCATAACTTATTCCCACTGAGTCCCAGATTCTCATTTGAAACATCAGGATGGCAATAATAGACATTACAGAAAGCATCTGGAAAAGTCCATGTGAATACTAATTAGTTGGAGTAAGGATATCTGCTGGCAGCCTCCAAAATTGACATGTTACGCCCAATGTATGAAAAAAGTTTCCCCTGCCTGTCTGTCTCATCCCCCATTATTTATATAATGAATAGATTCTCATGAATGGTGGGACTTGGAAGAAACCCTCTGGATACCCTCTGAGCCTGGCAAACTCTATCTGAGCTCCTTCGAAACTCAGAACCACCCCTACTCACTCCACATTTCACATGACAGTCACTCCGAGGATGCTTCTCTCTGTCCTCACATATCGACTCACAGCTCCCACTTAGGCAAATCTGCCAATTCTCCAAATGGAGAACTGGGATGCCAAAACCATCTCATGTATATGAGAAGGCATGCTGCAACCAAGCTACAGGGACCACAGACAGGTCATTCACGTGTTCACATGTGCTTGTCTGCTCCCCCCGGAAAGCCTAGCCAAGTTGCTAATGAGGTGTGCGATACATGTTTTCTCAATATTTATTAAATTGCACTTTCAAATGAGCAATTTTGTCTGTCCTTGAAGACAGAAATTCCAACCATGTGTTCAGTCATGCGATTTGTCAGTCCATAACCTCTGCCAAAAGCTCAAACTCCACATAGAAACATTCAGGAGACCTGCTAGAGGTAGAGATGTGTGTGTGTGTGTGTGTGTGTGTGTGTGTGTGTGTGTGTGTGTGTGTGTGTGTGTGTCTGGCTGCCCTTCCATCCATCCATCTGTCCGTCCATCTATCTGTGAGTCATAGGGAAGGGAGGAGGAGACACCAAAGCCTCTAATGACCACACTTGCAAATGTAAATGTAAATAAGTATAATATTAACCACCACATCAATCCATGTGGATCAATAAATATGCTCAAAGATTTCAAAGGTCAATTAGCAATTACAAAACCCAAAGAAAGGCATAGGCAGATAAGAGGGGGAAAATAACCCGAGGGCCTTTATCTTAACATTAGCTTTAGTCTGGAAATTATGTGATAGGTTGGAAGATAAATGACTGGATAGACAGGAGGGAAGGGCAGCTAGGGACACATGTTGGTGAAAATTTTTAAGCACTGTCCCCATATTCTGTCTCATTATTCCTTGCCACAGTTTGAGACGTGCTATTATGTCCACCTCATTGAAAGATACTTAGGTGCCCAAGGTTAAGAGCCAGATGAGGGAGCGGGAGAGAAAGTCTGTTTCTTGAAGCCCTACCCTGACACCCCAATGACACAAGTGCTCTCCACAAATACATGATCTGATTGGGAAGCGAAGAACAGCAGTGAAGAGGTGCAGGGGAAGGGGGCGGGCACATACCTCGGTGCTTTCAATAGGAAAAAACAGCCCAAATGGGTGCAGAACTCAGAAAAGCAACAGGGTACAAGATCCCAGAAGCACCAAAAAACGCTAGCAAAGAGAGGGTCCGTATAAAAAAGCTTATCGACAAGCCAGAGAGATCATTTAGATCCAACCTAGGTGCTAGTTGCTCAAGAGCTGAGAGCCTAGGCTGGAGCCACAGGGGTCAGAGCTGTGTGGGAAGTCAAGGCTGCTGGGGAAGGTTTTAACAACTGCTTGGAAATGACTTTTAGTAGAGTGTAAGTAAAGAAACACAACTTTTTTAGTGTTTCCTATTTCTTTTTCTATATAATATGCAGACTTCACACCATGTTAAAGAGTAAAATTTTATCCATCACCACACTATTCTAAAGAGTCCACTTCCGTAATGAAAACCATTAGTGAGTAATTACAGGTAGTTTCTCTCTCCCAGGATACACTCTACAAAGCACTTGTCTGCCCTACCCTAATTAGAAGTCACTCATCGCCTGAATGCAGCTCCAGGCCTAAAACCAAAACACCCCTAAGAATTAAAAGCCTCTTTGCAAGTTCCTGAAACCATGTCCCTTTACCAATAGGAGAGGGAAAGACAGCAAAGCAAGCAGTAGGTAGCCTGAAGTTTCCTACTAGTGAAAACTTGAAATGCTAGGTGTCTAAACAAAAGTGCTTTGGTGGACTTCCCTGGGCACGTGAAGTCAATGAAGGTTCTAGGAAGTCGATGTCTGCAAAGAACTTCCTTCATGTAACCAAGCCCTGCTGTCACAGTTAGTTTCCTGCCACTGAAACAGAACACTCCAACAAAAGCAACCTACAGGAGAAAAGAGTTCCAGGGACCATACAGTCCATCATGACAGGGAAGGCCTGGCAGCAGGAGCCTAAGATACACACACACACACATACAGAGAAGCAGGAAGATCACATTACATACATACATACATACATACATACATACATACATACATACATACATACATACACACACACAAAAAAAAAACAGAAAAAGAAAACAGGAAGTGTAACCAGGCTATAAAATGTCAAAGCCCACCCTCAGTGATGTTATTTTTCTAACAGGCCCTACCCCCTAAAGGTTCTACCAACAACTAGGGGCCGAGAGTTCAAATGCATGAGCCTGTAAGGGACAGACCTCATTCAAACCAAAACAGCTGTTAAGCTCACTTTTTCTGTTTGTCCTGAATTATTTTATTACAGCCCTGTATATGTACTACAATAGCTTACAAAAGTGATGTGGTGATATGTTATATATTTAATAAAATCAGTCTGGAATATCAGAGAACAGATCCACCCACAGTCAGTCCAGAAGGATCAGAGAGTGGTAACTCACACTTTTAATCCCAGCACAGGGAAAGACCCAGTGGTGACCTACGCCTTTAATCCCATAAATCCAGAGACAAACTCACTTTCTGTGAGTTCAAGGCCTAACTACCAAATAATAGTATCCCATGCCTTTAATCTTAACCTTGATGTGAAACAACCGGCAAAGGAGGTATTTAAGGCAGGTGTAGAAAGATTCATTCTGTAGAATCGACAAAGTGCAGGGCTGAGGAAGCTGGACGATAGCTGCGTGAGATCTGTTTCCTCTCTGATATTCCAGCTTTTCCCCGACATCTGGCCCTGAGTTTCATTTGATACAACCAGAATTCATGCAGCAAAGCGAGTTGTATAAAGAAACAAGCAGGCTGGCCACAGTTGGTGACAAAGAAACCACTCTGTCCTGACCCCGATGTATATGAGACAGCATTTATTTTCAATAATAAGAGGTTAAATAACACCCAGCAGTATAGCAGTCATTTAATTCAGTCTGAGGACACCAAATGCTCTTCCCAAAGGCTCTTGTGAAAGTAGCATCCAGAATGTTCACCCATGAGGGACAATGGAAGCAGGTGCCAGGGGAGCAGGGTTTCACTACTGAAAGAACATCCTGAAGTGCTAAGGTTAGTCTGGTCACCCCTGCTGTGTCACCAACAGTCTGCCAGGAGGAGGAGGCTATCAAGCTTCTCATCATGGCCACAGCAGCTTTCAGCTACTGCACCCTGCTCCTGTCCATCCCGAAGACGTGCCCTGAGATCCACTGTAAATCCAATGAGATCCAGGTCAATGTAGCCCATGTTTTGCTATCTACCTCCAGGCAGGATCTTGCCCCATCTCAAGTCTCCAAATAGCAAACAGGTTTTTGGTTTTGGGTTTTTTTTTTTTTTCTTTTAAGTGATGATGAATTTCAGAATTTCTAAAGCAATCCACGAGGTCATCCTGGAAGACACAAACGATGGCATAGAAGGATATAGCGAGCATTAGGACCAGAACTGAGTTTGGTGCATCTTTGGGTTTTCATAAACTAGAATCCTTTGAGGTACCAGACACAAACATCGTGAAATACAGTCTTTTTTTCCCTAGACAAACATGAAAGTATAATTCAGCATGTCATTGTGCTCTGAAAGCTGCCGCTGTGAGTTCACTTATCCACACATTCAACAGTTACCCACCATGAGTCAGGCACCAGCAACATGAACATTGACAATATAATCCCTGATTGCTCAGTACGCGTGGCCTACAGGAAACACAGGCAGAGTCACAATTATAAAGCAATATCGCCGACGTGCAGAGAGTGAGAGACTTTGAAATATTCCACCCTGAATGGTATGCCAGCATCACACCTCCTCCAAAGGCTTGGGGCTCAAGGAGGGGGGTAAAGACTGTAAGATCTAGAGGTAGTGAGCAACTTGAAGGAAACAGTTCTTTCCAGACACAGCAGTTGTAAGACCATGCGCAAGACCTGTGCAAACTCAAGCCAGATAAAACTATAATATAGAGGACAGGAAGTAGACACAAAGACCCACTCCTAACAGGAAACTATTCACAATTGACAGCTGCTGGGAGAGAGAAAATCCGTTTTCTTCAATGAAGGGACACTGAGTATATATATATCGTCCACATGCCAGGGCAGGCCCCATGCTCAGGAGCAGCTGGCCAATACAAACCAAATGCCATGCTTTTGTGTGTTGGGGAGGTAGAATGTCTTAAAAAAAGAAAAAAGAAAAAAGAAAAAAAAAACAGAGAGAGAACATGAAGTTGGGTGGGGAGGGGAAGCATCTGGGAGAAGCTGGATGAGTATAAAGAATATGATAAAAAAAATGACATCTTAAAGAATGTAATTTTAAAAACTAAGTAAGCTATCTTAAAGAAAGCAATGGTGCATGTAGACATACATACATGCACAGGAACACACGAATCTGTGCACATATTCAACACACCTGTACATACTCTATGAAAATACTCAAGAGAAAGCAGAAGCCAGTACTCTCTTGGAACAGCTAGGGGTAGAAACAGCACCTCCCAGTTGAAAGACCCCTCCCCCAGAAAGGCCACTTTGAGAGTTCTGAGAAAGACCTGGAGCAGTGATCGGCACACAGAGGGAGGAACAGTATAAAGGTGCCAGGACACTGAACTTATAGGCTGGCAGCATCTGCTTAACCAGAGAGGTGGACATTCAGTGGGACAGAGGACATCATAACTGTCCACTTGTAAGTGAACCTATGACCCCTTGCAAAATGCCCCATCATGTATGTCCATAGATGACATGGGTTGAGAGTTGACTTTCCCAAAATGAAGCAATGAATTTAGACCTAAAATACATACTAAAACAAACCAAAATCAAAGAAACATTTATAGAGGTGTGAATTTGCTTCATAGGCTGAGTGGGAGTGAGATTCCCAGTGACTGACATGGAGTAGACTGCATGGCTCAGCACATTGCCAGGGGGTCCCAGGAGCCTGATGAGGCTGGCCCTGGTGAGATGGCTAAACTCACTTCCTCTGGTTCCATGAGGCACATCACATCATGGGTGCAGGAATAAAGGCCTGCCAGCAACCAGCTCTGAACTCTGCTCCCATCAGGACCATCTAAGACAGTCAGGGCATCTTTATCTTGTCCCCGGAACATGCAGTGACCAGTGAGGGTTTCAAAAAGGCAGAGAATGGAGTATGAAAGACAGTAGAACCTTTCTTAAACTACTGAAAGTCTCTTCAGGCCAGATAACCAGGACTTTCATTTGCTTTAAGGCAATAATCATTAGTACCTGTAACTCATTCTGATTAATCTGAACTCATACTAGTTAACTGGCTAGCTAATTAGAATTTAAAGGGTGCTATTACCATTCAGGCAAATTCATTTAGAGCTAATGAAATCCCTATATAAGGCTTCTGTGAAAATGAAGAATGCTTCTGTTTAAATTTCTAAGTGGCCTCTTGGATGCTCTTCTTTCAAATCCTTGCACTCAGGAGGCTAAACTCACTAGATTTAACATTTCCAGTTCTCTGACCCAACACCACCAGCGGCCAGTGCCCAGTCTGGAACACAAATGTCCCCTACCACAGTTGCAAGCAGCCATCTTCATGACAACATTCTGATGAGAAACTCTGCAATCCTCACAGCCAAGGCAGAGGCTAAGGCCTGTGAGGACTGGTCACACTGTGTCTCCTAAGGCTCGCCCAGGAGTCCATTTTATCAACGTGTATTTCCACAGTTAAAACTCTAGTCACACTAGTCACCATTCAAGGTCCAGCTACCATGTGCATGCCTCTCCCCGGGCATCATTACCTGGAATCTCTCTGGGCTCCTAATGAACAGTACACCTTTATCGCACACTTCACAGAAGTGTGAGGCAAGATGGGTAGGGTCAAGTCTTTCCTCTCAGACACTGCTTCTCAGAGCTGAGATGTGTCTGGTTCCACCTCTACATATCTTCTCACCTACTCATCCTTTTTCTGGGAAGAAAAAAAAAAGTCAGCTTATAATAGGAAGCCGCATGCAAAGTAAAATAGAGAAGGCTTTGCTTTTGTTCCGTCCTACAGTGCTTCATATTCAGGAAGGAAAAGAAAAAACTGCACAGCATGGGAAAGTCCAATACTCTTCTGGTTGACCTAAGGGGGGCGGGGGACCAACTAGAGGTGACACACTAAGGGTGCAAACGTAAAAATGACATTTTGAGAATTTCTTCTACCTCCTTTCATGAGAGATAACTTCTATCCAGTCAGTAAACTCTGACTTCAGTTTCTATGTTAATCATTTCAGGTCAGATCTAACCCGACGTCCTCGCCTGGACAAGAGTGGATCATGTGGTCCATGCTGTTCGAATCAGAAGCTCCCAGTAGCTCCTGGAGTGTTGGGTAACTCCTCAGAACAAGCCTGAGGCAAGCAGGGATGGTATGAGAACAGTCCTTATTTCCTTTGCAATCAGCCTCACAAAAAGTGATCCTTGAAGACACAATCACTTAATTCAAGGAGGAGCCGAGGAACCACCAGGCTCGACCTAGCCTCTTATTGTACAGACTAGCTCTTAACAACAGACCAACGGAGACCTAAGACCAACTGAGAAATTCTCTAGACCCTATTTCTCCATTTGAAAAATAAGAGTGATCATGATACTTCCTAATCTAATAAATTAATTAAATGAATCAAATTAAATAATGCATTTAAAGAGCTTGATAGCAATAGAAGTATGAAGGGGATTCTCAGTGGGGAAACTGAGGCCAGGGGGTTTATGTGACCATGGTGTCTAGCACAGCTTAATTATGTAACAGTGTCCACTGAGAGAATGAACCTTGGGTTCTTTGTGCTATGTGGACACAGCAAGAAACAAGACACCACGTTGCTTGAAAGTCTTCTAACGGCTTCCCCCTTAACCAGGATTCTGTTTGGCCTTAGAGATGGAAGCAAACATACCATCTCTGCCCCTAAGGGCATAAGAAACTGGCACCCTGGCAGTCACTGTCCACAAGCCCATGGTCCATGGTCTTTGGTATCAAGCACATGAGCAGCAACCTTGTACAAACAGCCCATTCATGAGCCCTTCATGAAGCCCCCTCCTGTCTGATCACAAAAGGAAGTGGGCACAGTTCCCCTGGAAAATGAGAAGTGCTCTTCATGTCAAAGAAAACACTTGACGTTCCATCCCATGGTCACCATCAAGCTACAAGCCATGTGAATGCCATCATCCACCCCATGCCACCCCCACTTTCCAGATAAGGAAACAGGACTCCATAGACCATTTTGGACAAGGAAGAAGAACCTTCCAGACTGCAGACTTACCTACCAAATCACACAGGTGACCATGACATACAGCAGAGTCAGTACAGAGAAAGGACTTGGAATTTTTCTCTATTACTAGATCAAAGTTAGATGGTGGTCTCAGGAGTATGGAATAGTAATTTGACGTGTAACTATTTCCGCATCTAATAACAAATTCTGTCCCATGGAGGACCGCCCAGCTTGGCTCCAGGAGCAAGACAAAGACAGATGGAACCACTCTGTGGAAAGTAACTTTCCATCCCCATAGCAACTTCATCCCTTCCTCCAAAACACTTAAAAAGATACACATCTAATTGTTTTCCACAATTTTTCAGAAACTGACTTTCAATTCCACACCCTTTACTGGGAATGTTCTCGTTTTAAAAACAGAAACACAAGATCATTTTAAAAAAAAAAAAAACTTTTTTTAGATCACCCTTAGCACCACATTTCAAGGCATCTATTTTTAATGTTTATGTATATTTTCCTTCAGTCTGTCTTTTGAGTGTGTAGACTGGAAGTGAGGAGGTATTATTCAAACCAGATTCTCTGAAAAGGTAAGGGCTACTGCACAGCTTTTGCTCAGGCCTTCCTGGCTCCAGGCAAGACTGCCCATGTGTCCCGCGTGAACAGGAAAAGAAATTGCCTTGTCTGTGGCCGCTTTTCTCCTAGGTAGGCATGGCTGGTGGTATGGTCTATTAGACAGGGGCCGAAAGCCACTGGTGGAGAGGATTTTTAGAATTCATCTTTCCCATACCCTTGTCCTCTTATTCCATGGGGCGGTTGATTTTCACAATCTCTGTGTGTTGATTTTTAAACCCAAGACAACAAAATAAATCAACTCAGAAAATCCCCTGAAATACCAGATTAAAAGTGTGGTTAGACTTTGGAAAGCATTTCAGATTTCCAGGAAATGGTCAAATGCTCGGTCTACTTTGAAAAGACGGAACAAACAAGATTCGTAGACCTTAACTGTCTCCACTTCTAATTTTTCCTGGTAACAGAGAATATGGGGGTGGGGAATGGGGTGAGACTTTCATAAGATGATTTCTAGAACATTTATTCTAATTCTAGTTCACAGCTTGATGAATTTTCTCTAAAATAACAGTATTTAATTGGACCATAATTTATGTAGCTAGAGATTTAAGCCTGAGAAAGAAGAGGTCTAGAGTGACTGGAGCCGGTCTAGAAAACAATTGCTTCTCCTGACTTGTAGAAGGCAGTTTACTTTGTGTGGGACAGTATGAGAATTTAACAGGAATTAGGAGTGCAGCTCAGTGGAAGAGGGCTTACCTAACATGGATGAAGTCCTAAATTCAATTCCAATCCTGGGGGGGGGGGGGGGGGAATGTAGGTGAGTGGAAACCTAACCCTGAGAAGAGGGATGAGAACATTGAGTGACGTGTCCCCAAGCCTGTTCCTGTACTTTACCCCTTCCATCAGAACTTACTGTTTGCATTGAGGCTTGACCTAACGCACAGTAGCAGAGGTGAGATGGCCTTGCACCCACCCCCGGCAGTCATCTAGGCATCGACAGGCAGACAGAAGCCCATGAACTGCTCTGTCTCTGAACCAGGGCTTCACCAAGCCCTGCGACTCATGAGGACCTTCTCTGTGCCCCTGCCAAACACGGCCTCCCTAGTTCCCATACCCACTTGTTTGTGTAACTAGCAATACCCAATTGCTGCTAGACAATGGACAGGGAAGGGATCTGTCTGCTCTCAAGAGTTTTCTAGGATATAACAGGATGCTATAGCTGGTGTGGAGGTCACCTGACTAAGGCAGGACACCTGACCAAAGGCCTTAACGAGACCAGGAGCACTGACGCATCAGGATGAAGTTACAGGCAGGGAAACCACAGAGGCCTGGAATAGGAACCACTTGTGAGGTATGGTGAAGGAAGGCAGTCAGACCCCAGGGGGAGCACCCAACAGGGAGATCCGTGTAGAGTGGTAAGGTCTATGATAAGTGTACAGATAAGCAACAAGATTTATTCAAAGATTGGACGAAGGGAGGGGTTAAAGATGCCAGGTGTGAGGCCTGCATCACTGAGCAGGTGGAATTGCCAACGATCAAAATGAGACAGTGAGAGACTAGAGGACATTAGGAAGAAGACCAAGGGGGCATCAGTGAACACATCTTAAGGGGGCAAGGATGGACAGGAGAGATCTCCATATAGTTGGAAGTGAGAGGTTTTTTCCTTTCTTTTTTCTATTTTTCTTCCTCCCTCCCTTCCTTCCTGTATCCCTATGTCCTTCCTTCCTGTATCCCTATGTCCTTCCTTCCTTCCTTCCTTCCTTCCTTCCTTCCTTCCATCCGTCCTTCCTTCCTTTTATGATGCTGGGGACTAGACCGACCTAGGGCCTTGGTAATTTTCAGCAAGTGCTTTACCACTGAGCCACACCCCCGACTCCATTTCATTTTTGTGCACTTGGAAATGAAAGTGACCAGCAGGCATTTCATGAAAATCAGAGCAAGCTCCCTTTTGTAAAAACATAACCACTCCCAACAAGAGCAAAAGGATTTTGCCTCCATCTAGAAATCTCTCTACACATGAATAAAGTGGAGCTTCTGTTTCCTCCTGACTATGATGACAATTATGCCTTGCTGGCAGAGGTCACAGCCAATCCCCAAGATAGCCTTGCCTAGACAATGTGACCCTAAATGACGCCGAAAGTAACAACTAGGTCCTAAAAGAAATCTGCTTCAAGAAAGAGTATGCTAAATTCTCCATCCTACTTTCAAGGAGAGTTCTTAGGTTCTTTCCTGGCTTTGCTGAAATATCCCTCTCTAGCACCTCCAGGAGCAAGAAGAGATGCCTCTTGATGTCTTACCATATCCAAACAACAGGAAGAGAGAAAGTGAGTTTCATGGATCACAGTTACCACTATGTATTCCGATGGCAGACAGTATATTTGAATGATTGACAAAACAAGTTATCTATCGAGGCAACACATGCCCAGTTCCTAAGCAAATGCAATGAGTGTGTTTTATCTACAGTTTCCTGCAGGGAAGACCCCTTACCATTTTATGACATGCCCCACACCAACTCGCTATGCATAACTACAAGAAATGCCTTCTGCAGAAAGTTATTTAGTGCACATTGATCACAGAAACTAATTGCCAGAGATCAGAAAACACTTCATTTGCCACCGAAACTATTGATTGGTGACCTCAAGCACTGTTAATAGGAGCACCTGTCACTGATGCTCTCCTGAGAAACTAAGAGAGACTGGCCCAAGGAAAGCCAGCAGACATGCCAGGCTTCGGTCTTTATTATCAGCTTCAGAGACAGGCTGGGGGTCTGCTGCAGACGTCCCTCTTCAGCAGCAGCTTCATGTAGTTGCAAGAGCTCATTCACCAGAAGCAACATTTCCTGGGGCTTCCGGGGAGAAAGCAGAAAACTGTGGAAACTCGTGTAAACAGAAGTGTGAATAGCTTACACTTGGAACACAAGGAGGAGATCAGAACACTTGGCAGAGGAAGACGAGCCAATGACAACAGATGAGCAGGAAAAAAGGATAAGGCAGCTAGGAATGTCACCTCTGCCAGGACCGGATCAGCGGCCGGGGCCACACAGCAGGCTACAGGACAAAGCACACAAGCAGTTTTTGCTAAAAGGGTAGAAACAGGGCTGAAGTCAACTAGTAGCCACAGCAGAACACCCTGTACCAAGACAGAAGCCAAAACTATGTTGGAGGTCGTGGGGAAGAGGCTAGACTGTGGACGGAAGTCTGGACGAGTGGGGACACAGACCCAAGAAGGGCTGTACTGGTCAGATCCCACTTCAAAGACAGCCAACAGTCTTTATGTTTTCCAGAGTCGGTGGTGCTTTTCTGAGGCCCTTAAAGAGCTACCGATTTCCCCAGAAAACACTTGTTTAATATGGAAAGGAAATGAAATCTGTGTGTCTCCAACTCACATTTGCTGTGGGGATGCCTCTGTTCCCCACAAGCCCCCTGGGAAGAGCTTCACAGTTTGACACTCCCCCCCCCCCCCCCCCCCGTTTACTCTCAAATTCAATTGCTAGAGTTTTACCCTAACCTCTCAAAATGGCATATTACTATGTGTCTGCCCTGCTACCAAATGTAATCCCTCAGACTCTATGGCTCTCAGGAAACAGCCTGCTGTGTGGCTTGGACAGTAACAGGGGATTGCCTTCCAATTTGGTTTTGCACGTTAAAATTTTAAAAAAGAAAAACAAACTGAATTCCATTCTCAGCTAAAAGGCACATTGACTAGAGAAATAACAAATTTATTAATTACATTACACCTCTATGTACATTTCATTAATTATTTGTTCCATAAAGCCAAGGCACATTTAACTAGATGCTGTCTGGGAAAAGCTTTAAAAAGTTACAAATGTTTTGCAAATAGAAAGCCTTATTATTCCCACATGAAAGTGATGGCTCCGCATAGCTAAGCACCCAGTTGAGCTCCTGGTCCAGCTGAAAAAAGAGAGGAGAGGGTCTGTGAGCAAAGGAGTCAGGATCATGAAGAAGAGACCCACAGAGATGGCTGACTTGAGCTCACTGAATTGGAAACAATTGCTGAGGAACCTTCGGGGAAAGGAACTAAGCCCTCCAAAGGCAGACGACTGTCAAATGGCATGGGCAGTTTGTGGAGCCTCTTGCAGTAGGATCAGACTGTGTTCTTGGTGCATGAACTGACATTTCGGAGACCATTCCATACAGAACACCTAACCCAGCATTAATACCGTGAGGAGGGACTCGGACCTACCTCAACTGGATACGCCAGACTGAACTGACCCACCTTGGGATTCCTTGCCCTCTTTGGGAAATGGATGGAGGGATCAGGTAGGGGGAGGCTGAGGGAGGACAGAGAGGCACTGGGAGGAGGGAAGGGAGGAGGAGCAGTGGTAGATATGGATAAAAAACTTTTTAAATAAAAAATTAACAGTTAAAAAATAAAAAGAAAGTGATGGGTCTGGCTTTCTCGTGTGAACTGTTTAGGTTATGAAATTTAGTCATTGTTTCTAAATGTGAATAAATGGAAAGTATTAGACAATAATGGTAAAATCCCAGCCCACAGTGCAAATAACCAGATATGACAATAGACCAAAGGTGCTATACTGTCTATACCGAATGCTTCCTCCCAAAAGCTTGGTCATCAGAGGGGAAGTCTGGGCATGTAGTACAGCCTTTCGCAGGCGCAATGTCTCTAAGTCATTGAGGGTTTGCCCTTGGAGGCCACAGTAGGACTACATCAGCAGAAAGCCTCCCCTTCTCCCCTTTTTCCTCCAAAGGCATGGTTGCTACAGGGGAAACCTCTGTCTTCTACCAGTTGGGGACAGATCTATGTCTTTTGAAATTTGCACTCTTAGAAACTAGTGCTTGCACAGCATCTGAGATCTAGGAGAAAAAATGAAGCAGAGGTAGACCAAGGAAGAAACCTACATTTCTCACCCTTTGGACCTACTGGCCTCTCTCTCTTCTGTGCATGACGCTTTTCTGAAACTAGACTTGATTATAAGGCTGCTCATGGAACTGCCCTTATTTGCCAGTTGTCTCCTCTATTCCATTTCTCTCTTAGTCTCTAAGTCCCCAAAGAGCATGAACTGGGCGTCTGACCACATTACAGTTCCGGGCAGGCACTACACAAACACTTCACATTTGGCTTAATAGCTTCCATTTAGGAAGCAATGTGTTGCACGAATAAAGGAAACTCAGGGCCAGGTCTCTGGGAAAGGCAGAGATATCAGAGAGTAAACCCCACAGTCAGATCTCACCCAGCTGTCTTCCAGCTTCCTCAGCCTCCCTCCTCATGGCTTCTTCTGCCTCCTCTGTCTTTCTATGCCTGCCTTAAATACTTTCTTCACTCATTTAAGGCATGGCACCACCACTGCCTGCCTGGTAGCCTGGAACTCCTTCTGTGAACTAACGTGACCTCAAACTCAGATTGGATTAAGGGCATAGGTCACCACTCCCAGGATATTCCCTGTGCTGGGATTAAAGGTGTGAGTTACCACTGTCTGATCCTCCTAGACTGACTGTGGGTAGATCCCTCTGCTATCTCTGAAGGTTTTTATTATATTACAAAATATCCCCACATATCCCTTTTTGTTTTAAAAAAGGTTGTAGCTAACATAAGAAAAACCATATACAATAGGTACAATAATTATATACAATATATACAAACAATAAATGAGTAATGTCCAGTCTATTAACAATTGATAATTCAAAGAAAATATTTCATTAATTATCCTATTTTGATGAGTCCAAAGGATTATACTTAAGTCACTTTCTTTCTAACTTGTATTACTAACTAAACACTATCATTTTGATGTCTCTTAAACTTATACACTTTAACTTCAAAGTTTCTTTTCTAAAACTGTCGCTAGAAAACCATAACTATCTAATCTTCAACTACCTCAGAGACCCAAGAAGGAAATAATATCTACCCAAGTAAACAAGAAGTGCGAGCAACTTCCAAAATCTAGAAATGACAGAGATGACACCTATCTGTCTGGACAGTCACCCAAAGTTCCTTTATAAAGTTGGGGCATCCATTTTCAGCCTACAAGCCCAGAGTCTTTTATCATTTCAGTGAAGCAGGAAATCTGCTCTGCCCATTCTGGTATAGTTCATCAGTTGCTTCTCCTTGTGTCCTGAAGAATATCTGACAGTTTTCTCTGAAAAGCAGGAAACTGAAGGACCATCTTGGCTTGTTCTGTCAAAGTTCAGAGGTCACTTTCCTAGGGAACCTGTATGTCCAGTTTAAACAGCATACTGTCAAGCAGTTAATATAAGAACAGGTTCTTGTCCAGTGGCTAACCGTTGCCACAAAGAGAGTAGACTCCATATAGAGTTTCTTCAATGCTCATTTTTCTCTTGAAGTAGATTGGTGCTGTCAGGAGCAGACCTGTCTCACTGTCCAGAAAAGTCTTAGTTCTTAAAACATTTTAAATGTCATATTCTATGGATCTCTGAAGTGTTTGAAGAAGACCTATTCAACCAAAATATATTTGTTTGATCTTGAAAACATATCTGACTATGTTTGAATGTAATGTCTAACTATAACTTGCATTACTTTATATTCTAATTAGTTGGTAATAAAAACCTTTATGGACTAGCAACTTGTGTTACATTGTTAGATGAACTGAATAAGTATAATATCTTGAACAAGCATAGGGATATTTATACAGTAACACAATTAATCTCAATATACACAATTTGTATAAAAATATACAAAAATCCAATCCAATGTAAAATATTTAAAGCTAGTAAATCATTTTAAAAGAATATTCTAAATATTCAAAAATCTATCCTTATATCATATATATCTGTATCTCCTTTTTCTTTCTATTTTTTTAAACACAAGTCTTGAATCTAATCATTCTTGTTTAACTTTTTTCTAACCATAAGCATTAACAATTTTTAACCAATTAATCTAAACAATGACATTCATCCATAACCCATTGAAGGACCAAAAAATGCCCACCCCACCTCTTGGGAATGTGGGCACCATGTTCTTAAATTTACTTCCTGTTGTCTGGGGGTGATGGCATCTTTTGGGGATCCTGAAAAGAAAAGTGTTGTTAAATGTCGAGTCCTGAAATAAGTAGCTGTGTCATTTGTTGTCCAGTCTCTGCATAACAGGAAAGTGCATGGCTTGTCTCAAGTCCTGGCTGTAGTAGTCTGTGAAGCTGGTCCATCTCAGCAAGCCACCTCAAAATTGTCCTGAGCAGTCTGTAGTCCAAATCAGATCTTTGGTTGGTGTTTGTCAGCCTAGTGGCTTTGTCAGAGTCCATGTGAAATTATCATTGTGGGGCCCCATCTTCCTTTTGGATACTTCAAGTTTGCAATTAGGCCTTGTCCTGGGTCACTGCAGAAAACTAATAAGAGACTAAAACCCAACACAATGTACAAGAAGCTAAATATATAAGCATTTTTTTTAGCATAGGATTGGTAACAATAGAATATTCCCTTATTCTTAGTTATTCTTCTGTCCTGTATCAGGTGGCTTTTCTGATATGATGCAGAGATTTTGTATTTTCCTTTAACAAGTATGCTTGAGTGTAGAGAAGGAGAGAGCCACACTCTAACTCTAAAGCCAGCTTTAAATTATTATTAAACTGGGACTTCAACTTGCAAAAAAAATATGTAGAATATAAGCAATGAGATTTTATCCTATGAAGTATACTGGTATCAATAGGTCTGATATTCTTTTGCTTATAAATTTTCTGGATAGCCTCCCTTTTGCTTTAGATGTCTAGATGTCCAAGGTCTTTTTGCTTCTTGAAGATGGGTACTTCTAGTTTTTATTATCAACTAATTAGAATATAAAGTAATGCAAGTTATAGTTAGACATTACATTCAAACATAGTCAGATATGTTTTCAAGATCAAACAAATATATTTTGGTTGAATAGGTCTTCTTCAAACACTTCAGAGATCCATAGAATATGACATTTAAAATGTTTTAAGAACTAAGAAGAAAACCTGCGCCGACCCTTTGTTTTTCTTACAACTTAAAGAACTGTAATATGGGTGGATGAGCTATCAATTCTTAGTTTCATGAAGTTTCTCTTTATTAATTTTGATGGTACCCATAACTTTTCTTTACCTGTGGAAACAAAAGCAAAACCCCTTCCCCAATGTAGCACATATCCTGGCTTCCATTCAGAGGTTAGTACATCTTTGAAGTAGACAGACTGATTTAGTTCAGCTGTTTTTTCTATAGTCCAATGCCTTTCAGCAGCTTTTGTTCCTTTCTCATTAGAATTGAGAAAATTCAAGGTTACTAGAGCATTATGGAGTCTATCTCTGGAGGTTTTTGTTATTTCTTTTTGTTTATTTAACATTTCCTTTAGAGTTCGATTTGATCTCTCTATGACTGCTTGCCCTGTAGGATTGTGTGGTATTCCTGTAATGTGCTTTATATTATAATAAGCAAAAATTTGCTTCATTTTACTAGAGACATATGCCGGAGCATTGTCAGTCTTAATTTGTACAAGTATTCCCATGATGGACATATCTTCTAGCAAATGTGTGATTACAGAATCAGCCATTTCTGAACTCAAAGCAGTTGCCCATTGAAATCCTGAAAACATATCTATTATATGATGGACATATCTTAATTTCCCAAATTCTGTAAAATGAAATATATCCATCTGCCAGATTTCATTCTATGTATGCCTTTACAATTACTTCCTGCTGGCAATAGAGTTTGGTTATAGAAAGAACAGGTGGGACACCTTTTTACAATTCCTTTGGCTTGTGGCCAAGTGATAGAGAAATCTTTTTTTAATCCTTTGCTATTGATGTGATGCTTTTCATGAAATTCTGAGGCTTCTAGTACATTTCCTATTAATAATTTATTAATTTCATCATTACCTTGTGCTAAAGGACCCGGCAGACCCATATGGGATCAAATGTGTGTTATATAGAAGGGATGATTCCTAGTCCTGATTATTTCTTGTAACTGAATAAATAATGAAGTTAATTTTGACTTGTCATAAAAAAAAATCAGTCGTTTCAATGTGTAGAGCAACTCTTTCTTCATATTGAGAGTCAGTGACTATGTTAAGAGGTTCAGTAAAATCTATATACCATCACTATAACATATAATTCTGACTTTTGAACAGAATTATAAGGGCTTTGAACCACTTTACTTATACGTTCTGATTTGTAACCTGCCTTTTCTGATTTGTTTGCATAAGTATAAAATGTAGGGGTTCCAGAAATCGGTTTATCTCATACAATATGAGGAAGAATCCAATTAGTTTTCTTTAGAAATTCAATTCTTTTGCTATGAGAATATTTGTTGTTAATATCTCCCAAAAAATTACTGCAGGCTCTTTGCCAAGGTTCACTTTCTACCCATAATTGGTCAATTTCTTCATTAGTTAAAGGTACAACAATTTCTGCTGGGTCCATTCCTGTCAATTGACGAAGTCTTAATTTTCCTTTAAAAATAAGTTCAGAAATCTTTTCCACATATGTCTTTAACTTCTTGCTTGGTTTATGTGGAAGAAATATACATTCCAATATAACATTTCCCCTTTGCATTAAAATTCCTGTAGGAGAATGCTTAGAGGGCAAGATTACTAGAATGCAATTGAGGTCTGGATCCACACGACCCACATGTGCCTCTTGTAATTTTTTTTCCACCAAAGCCAGTTCTTTCTCAGCTTCAGGTGATAACTCTCTCGGACTACTTAAGTCCTTGTCACCATTTAACGTTTTGAACAGATTATCTAGTTCATCATTTTCAAGTCCAATAGTCGGTCATAAGTCGGCAATGTCTCCTAGTAGCCTTTAGAAATCATTAAGTGTCTTTAATCTATCTCTCCTAATCTGTACCTTTTGGGGTCTAATTTTTTGTTGACCTATTTTATATCCTAAATAATTAATGGACTCCCCTCTTTGTATTTTTTCTGGGGCAATCTGTAATCCCCAAGCAGGCAAAATTCTTTTCACTTCTTCAAAAAGTTTTTCCAACGAATCAATATTTGAATCGGCCAACAAGATGTCATCCATATAATGATACATTATAGATTGTAGGAATTTCTTGCGTATTTGTTCTATTGGCTTTTGAACAAAATACTGGCACAGAGTAGGACTATTCAGCATTCCTTGAGGGAGGACCCTCCACTGGAATCTCTTTACAGGCTGAGAATTATTATAAGTGGGCACTGAAAAGGCGAATTTTTTTTTGTCTTGTTCTTGTAAAGGTATTGTAAAGAAACAGTCTTTTAAATCAATAACTATAATAGGGCATTCTTTAGGTAACAGAGAAGGCAAAGGAATCCCAGACTGTAGAGAGCCCATTGGCTGGATCACCTTGTTTATCGCCCTTAAGTCTGTTACCATTCTCCACTTCCCAGATTTCTTTTTAATAACAAACACAGGAGAATTCCAAGGGCTGGTTGATTCTTCTATATGCTGAGCATTTAACTGCTCCTATACCAACTGCTCTAAGGCCTGCAATTTCTCTTTTGTTAGAGGCCATTGATGAATCCATATTGGCTTCTTTGTTAGCCATTTTAGAGGTAGTACTGTGAGTGTTTTTGAAAGATCAGCAGCTGTTTTGCCTTGTTTCTCTATAACCTGAATGGTCTGTGACTGTTTCTCATAATACCTTCTAATGTTTTTTCTGGAACCATGTGCTATTTTATGGCTTATTTCTGTGTTTGGAGGAATATTAATCTGTGTGTTCCACTGTTATAGTAAATCTTGTCCCCATACATTTATAGCAATGTTAGCCAATTACGACTTTAATATTCCTTTCTGTCCTTCTGGTCCTATACACTCAAGCCATTTTGTACTCTGGTTTACCTAGGATATTGACCAAATACCCAAAAACTAAACATTTACCTCCTGAAAGAGCCAACTTGGATGCCATGACTCTGGTGAAATTATTGATACATCCACACCTGTGTCCAATAAGCCTTCAATAATAACATCATTTATTTGTACTTTTAATTTTGGCCTTTATTCATTGATAGAGGCTTGTCAAAATATATGCTTTATAATTTTTCCTGAATTTCATTATTTTTTACAGATTTTCTATCATTCAATGTAGTATGTCTTTTTTAAACAGGTTTTAATTTTTTTAATTGTTCTGGGAGGGTTCTTCCTTCACAATGGCAGGGTAAGATTAGATTGGATTTGATATGGGGCATTTGAAAGCCCCCTTGGGGTGCTTCCAGAGAGCAAAAACTTACCTGATATGGGGGCTTTTTAAAGCCCCCTTGGGACGTTTCCCAAGGGCAGAAAGTTACCTTATTGATCTGCACTCATTAGTCCAGTGTCTTCCTTTTCCACACCTTCTGCATACTTCAGAAGGGAGAGATGTTCTCTTGGGATTATTCCTAACAAAAGCACTGTTTCTGGAAACCCCTTGTTTACAATCTCTTTTTATGTGACCTTGCCTTCCACAATTGTAACATTTAACATTTTGACTTTCTTATACCTCTAGAAATAAGTTCTCCTACCCAGTTATCATCACTGTCATAACACTCTAGATTAATTGTCTCACAAATCCAATCCTCCAAAGGTGCTGACCTTGCTTTTAAATGTCTAAGTATTTTTCTACATTGTGCATTAGCATTCTTAAAAGCCAGTGATTCAATTATTTGCCTGGCTTCTGAGTCCGGTACTATTCTGTTTACTACTGCAGTAAATCTGTGCAAAAAGTATGTAAAAGTTTCTTTTGGGCTTTGAACTACTTTCATGAATGATTCAGTTTTCTTTCCTATTTCTTCAAGCCAGTCCCAGGCATTTAAAGCTGCCATGCGACATAAATCCAGAGTATGTTCATTGTATAAAGACTGCCTTTCAATATCAGCATAATCTCCCTCCCCAAGAAGTCGGTCTTGGGAGACTTCTATGCCTCTGGTGCTGCTTCTTTGTTCTATTGTTTTAGCCTCCTCCCTCCACCATGATTTCCATTGTATAAGCGGTTCTGCCTCTAACACAGCTGTAACCATATCTAACCAATCTTTAGGGGTGACCAGTTACAGCATGATCAACTGTTCAACATTTGTTTTACAAATGGTGAATGCATTCCTTATGTTACAATTGCTTCTTTTACTCTCCATAATTCTAGCATTTTTAATGGAGCCCAACTAGCTTCTCTATCATCTTTATCATTGTTCAATTTTTGAAAGGTTACTGGATATATTAATGTTGCCTGTTTTGTGTAATCTTAGACAACTTTGCTGAAATTGATTCTTTATATTTCTGTTTGAACTTGAACATCTTTGTGTTCTCTCATAACAGGCTTTTCTAAGACTTTTTTCTTTGCATTTACATTAATTGACTTTTTAAAAGATAAAACAGAAATCAAACAAAAAAATTCATAATAAACATTGTGATAATCCCATCTACTTTATTTATCTTTTCCCTTGTGGGTTCTAATGTCAAATCATCTAAAGAAAGTCCGAACACCCTCCATTGTCTTAAAAAAAATCCCCCTTTTTAAAAAAATTGGATTTGCCCACCAATTTGTTGTCTGTGATGATCAAATGACTGTTACATGAATAAAAGAAACTCAGAGCCAGATCTCAGGGAAAGGCTGAGATATCAAAGACAGAAAACACCACAGTCAGATCTCACCCAGCTGTCTTCCAGCTTCCTCAGCCTTGCTCCTCGTGGCTTCTACTGCCTGTCTTTCTACGCCTGCCTTAAATACCCTCTTCACCCAGTTGTTTCACATCCAGGTTAAGATTGAAGATGTGGCACCACTATTGCTTGCCTGGAAGCCTGAAACTCCCTCTGTAAACCAAACTGGCCTCCAACTCAGATTTGCTGGGATTAAGGGCATACGTAGGTCACCACTCCAGGATATTCCCTGGGCTAGAATTAAAGGTGTGAGTTACCACTGTCTGATCCTCCTAGACTGACTGTGGATAGATCCCTCTGATATCTCAGACTGTTTTTATTATATTTGAAACATATCCCCAAACCCAGATCTTAAAAATTGGATACAGTAGAGTGTGGTGGCCCATGCCTTTAATCACAGCACTCAGGAGGCAAAAGCAGGCAGATGTCTGTGAGTTTGAGGTCAGCCTGGTTTACAGAGTATGTTCCAGGACAGCCATGGTGACAGAGGAACTCTAACTCCAAAGGGGGGGGGGGGAGGTGACACATGATTTTCCTGAACTAAATATACTATGCAAAGCTTATTATAATTGCATGTCTTAGTTAGGGTTGTTATTGCTGTGAAGAGACACCACAACCAAAAGCCAAGGTGTCGAGGAAAAGTGTTTATTTGGCTTATGCTTTCACATCCACAGTCCATCACTGAAGAAAGTCAATAGGACAGGAACCTGGAGGCAGGAGCTGAGACAGAGGCCATGAAAGAGAACTGCTAACTGGCTTGCTCACATGGCTTGATCAGCCTGCTTCCTTATAGAACCCAGGACCACTAGCCCAGGGGTGGTGCCATACACAATGGGCTGAGCCCTCCCTGATCAAACACTAACAAGATCTTTGTAGGCATTTTTTTTTTCAATCAAGGCTCTCTCCTTTCAAATGACACTAGCCTGTGTCAAGTTGACATAAAACTGGCCAGCACACACTGTATACATACATTTTTTTTAATTTTTAAAATTCTTTTCAGTTGAAAAAAGATAAAAACACAGAACCACTAATTTAAAAGTTTTTTTAAAAAGTATCATAATTCAAAGACCAATAAGATGAAAGCTAAGCATTCTAAGGGTGGGGCAACAATTTTTACAGCCAAAGTAGCGGTAAAACAATCATTCAGCCAAGCCAACTGAGAGTCAACTACACATTGGACATCTTGCAGCTAAAATATTCAAAAGGCATTGAGACAGCCAGTCACCACCGTGAAAGAGCAAGCCTTAACTAAGGACAAGCAAATAAGAAGCAGCTGCAGGAAAGGGAAAGTTACACTTCGTTTAATTTTCAGACACTAGGACACTGAGTGAATATTCTAGTACCTATCCAGTAACACTGAGCACACAGATCATAGCCACCTCATCTACCAAAAAGTGATGTCATTTGAAGAAACATGGGCCCCAGAACATGCCAAAGGACCATGCTAGCCAGGCTTCTGGCATGGCAATCACTCATAAGACTCCACCTCTAAGGTCTTGGTACCATCCACACTGCCCACTACACAGGAGATTGGGTATGTACCTAGAGAAGGATATGGCATTCACTGACCCTCCAGACATACAGAAGAACCTGCCCTAAGGTCTGAAGCTCAGGCAGATGGTATAAAGTGACTCCAGGAGCAGACATCCACCCTAGCTACACTGCAACCTGTCCATGCCTATACCAAGCTTGAACACTCACATGAAGGCTTCACTCCAAACAGAACTGCTTACACAATCCCATAGACCCTGCCTACTGTCTACCAGGCAATGCATACTGAGTCATGGCCCCAACACACTCCCACAGAACAGATGATTCCCTTGCACTGTACACAAGTTCCCCCACCTCAGGAATGAAGGTGTCTATGGTACTATAGTACCATAATTACAATCAGTCCTGGAATAGTGATGTCTTCCTTCAACTACTTCAGTCTGCGGCTCTAGTTTTTCCAACCTTTTGATAAAAAGCTGACTTTTATTAAGAAGACCCCACTCAAATGATTTTGATTTCTGTCAAGATGTAGGAGCAAGCATAAACAAAGCTTTGTTGAATAGCATATAGATCTGGAAGAACTGAGACCTTTGTTGCTTGAGCACAAGTTCAGAGAATATGAAGTGCCTCAGCTCAGCATTTAATTTTTGCTCTGCAAAGGACCCATGTTCAGTTTCTAGAACGTGGTTGGCTCACAACCACCTATAACTCCAACCAAGGAATCGTCTGTCACCTTTTTTCAAGGGCACATATGGGAACATACCTACACACAGATACACATATATAATATTAAAAATATTTTTCTGAAAATCCCTAAAGGTGAATATTATATACTCAACATAAGAACATTTTGGGAGCGGTTTGTGTCCTGTGCTGTGAATGTACCATCTGGGAGCTGAGCAGAGATCATGCTGATCTGAGAAACCAGAACAAGATTGAAAAAATATTTGTGATCACATTTTGACAACTAAAGACCCAAAGCCTCCCTCCCAGTTCACAGCTGAAGAGGTGAATGGCACCCCAGCCCTCAGACCAAGCAGATACTGTGATCTCCAAACCCCGGCTGGAGGACACTGCCCCCAACACCCCAACCACACCCAGCTCCTCCCTAAAGTAAAGAAATCTGAGAGAGCCCCCACCAGCCCAAGCCCCAGCAAAACACAGCTGGAGGGACAGCCCATGGGCCAAACCATGCCCAAACTTCAATCTGCGTCATCAACAACCTGCAACTGGAGACCCTGAAGCCTCCTGGTCCACAGCTAAGAGCTGACTAAGACCCAACTAGCACCCAGCCAAGAACAATCCCTGTGACAACTGGAGACACATAGATGCTTGGCCTCCAGCCAACTATGAGCCAACTAAGAGCAGCCCCCGCAATTACTGCAGACACACAGCCCCTGGGCTCACAACTGACTAAGAGCTGACCAAGAGTGAACCAAGAAAGCTCTAGGCAGAAGCCAATGCAAGAATCCATATAACAATATAAAGAACAAGAAGACACCAGAGATGCAGGGATGGTTCATCATACGAAAAACTGTGAAAGTCATCCATCATATAAACAAACTGAAAAAAAAAACCACATGGTCATCTCATTAGACACTGAAAAAGCCTTTGACAAAATCCAACACTCCTTCATGATAAAAGTCCTGGAGAGATTAGGAATACAGGAAAAATACCTAAATATAGTAAAGGTGATATACAGCAAGCCGACAGCCAACATCAAACTAAATGGAGAAACACCAAAAGCAATCCCTCTAAAACAGAAACAAGACAAGGCTGTCCTCTCTCCTTATCTATTCAATAGAGTTTTTGAAGTTTTAGCTTAGACCATAAGAGAACAAAAGATTAAGGGGATACAAATTGGAAAGGAAGAAGTCAAACTGTCTCTATTTGCAGATGATATGATTGTATACATAAGTGACCCCCAAAATTCTACCAGGGAACCCCTACAGCTGATAAACACCTTCAGCAATGTAGCAGGGTACAAGATTAACTCAAAAAAAAAAAAATCATTAGCCCTCCTATACACTAAGGTCAAAAGGGTTGAAAAAGAAATAAGGGAAATATCCCCCTTTATAATAGCTGCAAATAGCATTAAATATCTTGGCATAACTCTAACCAAAGAAGTAGCAGACCTGTTTGACAAAAACTTTAAGTCACTGAAGAAAGATAGTCTCAAAGAAATTGAAGAAGATACCAGAAGATGGAAGGTAGGATCATGCTCCTGGATAGGTAGGCTCAACACAGTAAAAATAGCAATTTTACCAAAAGCAATCTACAGATTCAATGCAATCCCCATCAAAATTCCAACACAATTTTTTACAGACCTTAAGGAACAATACTCAACTTCATATGGAATAACAGGAAACCCAGGATTGCCAAAACAGTCCTGCTCAATAAAAGAACTTTAGGAGGAATCACCATCCCTGACTCCAAGCTATACTATAGAACTACAGTAATGAAAACAGCCTGATACTGGCATAAAAACAGACTTATGGATCAATGGAATTAAATTGAAGACCCTGACATTAACCCACACACCTATGAACACCTGATTTTTGACAAAGGCCAAAACTATTCAATGATAAAAAGATAGCATCTTCAACAAATAGTGTTGGCATAATTGGATGGTAGTATGTAGAATGCAAATAGATTCAAACCTATGCACAAAACTCAAATCCAAGTAGATCAAAGACCTCAACATAAACCCAGCTATACTGAACTTGATAGAAAAAAAAGTAGAAAATACCCTCCAAAGCATTGGCACAGGTGACCACACCAGTAACACAGGCACTAAGAACAACAATCAATAAGTGGGACCTCCTGGAACTGAGACGCTTCTGTAAGGAATAGGACACAGTCAATAAGACACAATAACAGCCTAGAGAATGGGAAACGATCTTCACCAACCTGATATCTCTAATACATCTAAAATGTATAGAGAACTCAAGAAACTAGAGCCCCAAAACCTAAATAACCCAATTAAACAATTGGGTTCAGTCCTAAGAGGAGAATTCTCAACAGAAGAATTACAAATGGCTGAAAGACACTTAAAAAACTGCTCGGCATCTTTAACTATCAGAGAAATGCAAACCAAAACAACTTTGAAATATCACCTTACAGCTGTCAGAATGGCTAAGATAAAAACACAGATGACAGCCTATGCTGGAGAGGATATGGAGCAAGGGGAACACTCCTCCACTGCTGGTAGGAATGCAAACTTGTACAGCCACTCTGGAATGCAGTATGGCAGTTCCTCAGAAAGCTGGGCATCAATCTCCCCAAAGATCCAGCAATACCACTATTGGGCATATACCCAAAGGATGCACATTCATACTCCAAAGGCATTAGCTCAACTACATTCATAGCAGCATTATTTGTAATAGCAAGAACCTAGAAACAACCTAGACAACCCTAAACTGAGGAATGGATTAGCAAACTGTGGTACATCTACACAATGAAGTACTACTCAGCAGGAAAAAAAATGACATCCTAAAATTCACAGGCAAATAGATGGATTTGGAGAATATCCTCCTGAGCGAGCTGAGAGAGACATGCTATGTACTCACTCAAAATTGGATTTTATACAAAAAGCAAAGAATACCCAAGTTGCAAACCAAAACCCCTGAACAGCTTGGGATCAGAAGGAACTTAAGGGAGACATCCAAAGATTCCCCCTAGGAAGAGAAAATAGAGAAGATCACCTTAGCAAATTGGGATCGAAACAGGTTGCAACCAAGAAGAGGTGGGAACAAATCATGAGAGGAGATGGTTGAGTGAGAGGAGCAACAGAGAGGGGAAAAAAAGAGATGGATATCTTGATAGGGGAAGCCAAAATGGGGTTGGAAAGAGACCTGGTGCTAGGGAAATGACCAAGAACTCACAGGATGTCCCTGGCTAGGTCTCCAAACAAGAGTGGAGGGGGTGTCTAAATAGGACTTCCTGTATAATCAAATGAATAACCACCCTAAGTGTCATCACAGAACCTACATCCAGCAATGAATAGGGGTGGAGGAAGAGCTCCTGGTCCATCTGAGAGCAGGAGAGGAGCGACTGTATGAGCAAAGGGATAGAGATTATGAGGAAAATTCCCATAGTGATGGCTGGCTGGAGCTCTGGGTGGCTCACTGAATCAAGAATAGCCACTGGAGATCCATTGGGAAGAGGAGCTAGGCTCTCAAAGGGTAGGCAACTGTCGATTGGCATGGACAGTGTGTGGAGCCTCAAGGGGTGGGATCAGATTGTGTTCCTGTGTGTGGGCTGGCACCTTGGAGCTCATTCCCTGCAGAGGAACACCTAACCCAGTCTTGATTTTGGGATGAGGAAATCGGACTTGCCTGGAGTAAATGTGCCATGCTGAGCTGCCCCACTGTGGGACTTCTTGCCCTTTTGGGGGAGGAGATGGGTGGATGGGGAGGGGAAGGCTGAAGGCTGACTGGGAGGGGTTGGGAGGAGGGAAGGGAGTGGGAGCAGGGTAATACATAGATTAAAAAAGACTTTTTATTTTAAAAAAATAAAATGAACATACAAAAAAACTATTTTGGAACAATTTTTAGATCACATTAAAAGTGCTCATAGTTGAATACAATGTTTCAAAAGAAAATAATATATAAATTTTGTATATAATTTTACAATCAATTGATAAATTCTACATATAAGTTTATATTCAGTCAATAAACTGAACAGAATCAATCACTTATACTGATCAGCTCTAGAGATGGTAGACTCACAGGCAATTTCAATAAATTTTTATCTTCCTTCTTTCTTTCTGTATTTCCTATTTTCAGTAGTAAATAAATAGGAAAGAAATCTTAACAGGTACAGCTACATCTGGACAGGCCCAAGTTCTGGGTTCCCAGAGTCTAGACCAGGATAGTCAAGGAGAGGCCTCATCTCCCCAACCAGAACCTTCCAGACCAGCCTATGAACCAACTTGACAAAACACGCCCTGCAATGAGCAGGTGCCATATCAGCAACCATCCCAGATACCAGTTCCAAAGAAATGTCTGCTTAGACTTTGAGCTTAGAAGCTACCTTTTGCTGTCCTATGGCCATGAGAAGGTTTCCAAACAGAGCAAGAGCTATTCAGTCAGGCCCAATTTTATACGCACATCTCTCAGATTATAGGAAGCTTATCTCCTCCTATAATCTCAAACCTACATAGACTCTGTGTTGGTCCCAAGACACACAAGTATTTACAAGGAGTATATGAGTATCTCTATGTAGCTAATTGATTGATACCCTGTGGTGCTAAGTTCAGAATCTTTAAGATGTGTTTTCAAGTTTCTTCAAATGTGACCCATAGGGAGAAGTGTGGTACTCCATGATTCTAAACAGAACAGACACTTCAAGTTTTCCAGCTTGGGCCTGTTTTATCCCTAGGAAGTGGGTGGTCATGCTCCTCCAGCCAGCTGTGGAAAGAGGAAAGCATGTAGTTTTGAAGGGCGTGGAAAAACACTCCGTTGGTTTGTGCCTTGCCTTTCTTCCAAGGAACTAAAGGTGCAATATGACGAACACAAAGCAGCTGATGGTCCAGCTCTCAGAACAGAGGCTCTCACCACGGACCAGACAGCAGCGGAAGAATCAGAGCATGCGGGTGAAGCGGGTGAAGAGGAAACATCAAATGAGGAGGCAGACAGACGACCCTGAGTATGCTAGCTGGCTAGAATCCTACTGGGGCCTACACAGAGACAAGTAGAGAAATGGTACCACATTCCTTCTCAAACTCACACAGCCTCTGATGAAGAGTGGCCTGTCTGTGTAGCCCTTTTCCAAAGCCACACATCACATCTCTTAGCCAGATGGCCTAAGCTCGTCAGGACTCCATTTTATTAGTAGTAGTATTATTTGCAACTTTATATGACTTTGGATAACTTCTTGACTTGGGTCCATACAACACGGATGTCAGCTGTGTGATGTCACAGAGCTTCTGTGAAGATTATATTAGCTGATATATGTGGAGCTCTGAGAAGAGAATCCAGCAGAGACCACATGCCCATAAGTCGAATTCCTGCCACCATGCTCTGACTGACTGCCAGGGTCTATGCAGGTCTGGCCAGGTTCAAGGAGCCTTTCAGAAAGCAGTGCTCTAGGCTTAGACAGTGAATTTGCCACCCCAAATCAATGCACAAGTTGCCAGTTCCTGGGTCCACATGCAATAGGAACTGCTCAGTTGTGCCTCCCAGTAACTGCCTGTATCTGGAGAGAAGGGGCCTGCAAGCTCACAGGAACCAGCACAGTTTGGCAGGAAGCCTGCATTCTGCAAACCCCAAGGGCAGGAAGTCCACACACACCAAAGGGTCCCCACCACACCCAGTGAGAAGGAAGGGCCAGCCAGAGGGGATGGGATGGGTTGTTTCCTTTCCAGAGTAAGGCTTTGAAGAGACGCCCCGGGGCAGTTAGAAGCAGGGTGGCTAAGGGCACACACATGTTTCTCACACCCACCCAATTCCTGACCTTAATGTCATTTAATAAGGCAGGCCTGGAGTCCTATCTGCAAGGAGAATTGCAAATCACTTGGCTTGGGCTCCACATATGAGGTGGCTTTGTAATCTGAGCTGTGTGTCCACAACTAGAGCAAGACCATTAAGTTCATTACACCTGTCACTCTGCCAGCTGAGTGGCCAAACTGCCATGATAAAAGTACATTATGCCCAAGGAGTGCCACCCAACCCCCTTCCAGACAACTTACACCCATCTACAGCAGACAGTTTGCTCTTGGTGTCTGTACCTGCATAAAGAACACAGCTGTAAACAGCTTGAACTTGGCTGTGGAATACCTAGGGCTCTGAGCAGCTATGAATGTTTTGCTTTCCTGGGAAGAAGAATGTGAGTATAGTTCAGAAGACCAAGATGGAGAATAAGCAGCCTAGTTAAAAAAGGGGGTGAGGGGAGAGAACAGAGATTTGATTTGTTATGTGGATTCTGCTGTATAGACCAAAATAAAATCGACAGACACACCCTTTTCGCCTCTAAACCAAGTTCCAGCACTCTGGGCAGTAGGGAGGCCTGTGTGCAGCTGTACTTCCAGCAGGCCCCAGGAGCAGCACATAGCCAGCTGGGCTGCACAGTGGGGTTTGCAGGGCAAGCGTGTTGCAGACAGCAGTAATGTATTTACCCCTGTCATGTAACATTAGCAATCTGTCTGGAGCTTGGCAAGCACCAACTTGCACTGTCATATAAACTGTCTGACAAACCTAAAAGTTTCATAAATGCTTTTCTTTCCCCAACAGACAACAAAGCATCATTTCTTAAAAGTTGACATCTTTTCTGTTCCGTCCATCTCTTCCTCTTTCAAAACTAAGAAAGAACAAAATAGAAAATCAGCCACCAAAGGACCAAGCAGTCGGAAGGGACCTGACCAGTGGTCTCCACTGTCTGTTTTTCCTACACCAAGTAAATAAATGAATGAGATGGGGAGCAATATGGGGTCAGTTGTGAGGGTAGGGGGTTACTGAAGCAAAATCTGCAAAACAAAAATACAGTCGTTAAAAATTAATAAAGGGTGTGGACATCCAGCCCCCACCTCATTCTACTCATGGGAATTTGAGCCAGACATTCTGCGCCCTCATTAAGTGGATGCTGGCAGGCTGTCAGGGTTTTAGTGGGTTCTGGGAATGCCAATATATTAACCAGAAGACTTTTTGCATACCCTTTAGAGTTTTTATTCTAGAAAAGTCAACCATTTGGCACAGTAGAGCCTTATTTTTGTCCAGGAAAGCTCTCAGCTGCCAATCAAGAGAGAAATTCCAGTTACATTCTTCATAATTTCCAAGACCTAGCTAGAAAACAGGCTTGGTGGGGTGAAAAGTCCTCACAAAAACAGCTTTAAAAGGCCAAGGCACCATTTTTAGTAGGAGTTCAAAGAAAAGCAATCCATATTTAAATCAAATGGATATGAATCAAAACAGGCATTATTCTTGTCTTCCAACAACAAAGGAAAACCAACATTAATTGGAAATTTGAACCCAATATAATCTATAGCCATGAACAGAACAAGAATTTGCTTATTTTCTTTTGTTGCCAAATATAAATAGGAGCAATGGGATACATGAATGCATGAGTACACACACACACACACACACACACACCTCTCCCAAAAATGGCAGGTCTTTGGGTTATAAATTTTAAATGTTATGCAGAATTTCTATTCCTATTTGTGTAGGGTGGGGACATGCATATGTATGTGTTTATGTGGGTGTGCACGCATGCGGGGGTCAGAGGTCAACACCAGGTCTTTTTCAATCTCAGTCTCTGCCATATTGTTTTAGTCCGGGTTTCTCACTGAACTTGGAGCTCACCAACTCACCTAGACCAGCTGGGTAGCAAACTCCGAACCTTTAGCACTGGCTTTTACGTGGGCATGAAGGATCTCAACTTGGGTCCTGGAGCTTGCACGTCAAGCATCTAACTGACTGAGCCATTTCCCTGGGCCTCTGTTTTCTTTTTTTTTTTTTTAACTCAAAATTTACTTCTCATATACAGTCATAATATAGGTCAAGATGTAATTCCTGCCCAGCACAGCCCATGCTGGCAGAAAGTAACTCTGGCATCAGAGAAACAGTGGATTCTGAGAGATTTTTCTACAAAAGGGAAGGACTGGGGAAGCAGAGAACTAATGAGCCAAAAAGAGATGAAGAACGGGAAGAGAAGCATAGGAGCACTGCAGTCCTCCACCACTAACCCTGCATGTGTCCACATGAATCGTGATGAGTAACTCTAACATTTTCCAGGTTACAATGTTACATTTTTCAGGTTACAATGTTACATTTCCCAGGTTACAATGTTACACTCCTTTCACTGCTCTTAATTTCAGAGTTTTGCAGGTCAACTTTGACCTGGAAAGAGATGCATAAGCTAGAGAGTCCACAAGCCCAGATTCAGCAAAAAGAAAAGAGGAAACATGACCAGGATTTCTATAAAGATTTAACCAGTCTACACACTTTTGGGTATTCCTGCACAGAATCCTGTGAACTTTGACTTTATGTAGTGACATAGGGACAATCCTACATACCACACTATAAAGTAACTGACAATGTGGGGGTACATGCACAGGGATCCAGACTCTGGGGTCTTTACTTAGCAGACAGACAGAAACTACCTACAGGTAGTCATCCTTTCCTCTCTTTGCCTCCCTGTCAGGAGAGAAATCCACTCCTCCAGCAACCCGGATAAAAAAACAGACAGTGACCCATGAGCTACAGGGCTGCTCTGCCAGGCTGCTAAGTCAAGCAAGACTACAGCACAGACCCAAGCTGTAAACACCTCTGCAGACAGGTCCTTGCTCTCAACATGCCAGGCAAGAAAACTATTCTTAGAACAGTTAGCAGTTGGGGGAAAATAAATATTTGCCTATGGATGTCTATATTCTAATGGAGAAGGGTAGGAAAAGGACTGTAGAACCTCAAATGATGTGCCAAGAGATTGCCACAGACTCCCTTAAGAGACACCTGGCACTGGGCGGGCTCACGGCAGGATCATGGTCATGAAAAGCAAGCACCCAAGAGGATTGAAAGATAGCCTTAAATACCTGCTGGCAAGAGTCTTCTCCAACACAAACACAAATCTACAGGAGCTAGAACCAGAGCCCAGAGCAGTGAACTCTTCCAGGGGTGAGAGCTGAATGCTAAGAAACTAGGGGTTCTTGTTGTTTAAACAAGGGGAAAGAGAGCTACAATTCCATTACAGTAAATCCCTTACCGACATTTATAGTCCCGGCTCTAATTCTTGTGTTCTACATAAATAGCAAAGTTATTTCATAAAACGTTGGGTTTTCACAGGGATGACAGAGAACAACTACTAAAGTCCAATAAATATATATGGGCAATATTCAGACCCATTCATTGTCCATGTAATGATTCAAATTTGATATTGTTCCTTTATAGAACATATATTCTATATTCCAAGAGGAAGCAAAGCAAAAGCAGATTCACAATGCCAGTAAGCCAAACTTAAACTCTAAGGGAAAAAAAATTGTAACTTCTTCCAAACAAAATGCCAGCCTGGCTTGGTGTGTATATACTTCATAGAACCTTTCATGAAATCCAACAAACAGTCCCCAAGGCTCAGGTTAGCTAGAGACAAGATGAAAAGGTTTGAGGCAACCCAAACTAATTGTCATTTGTAAGTGAGCCTGGCTGTGTTAACTCACCAGAGGCCCCTACTTTTTTGCTAGGTCTGGAAGCCAGGGCCTCAGCATCCTAGGAAAGCCAGCTGCCACTGAGCGCTACCCCTTCACTTTGAAACTCAAGCAGGACTCACCATCTCCATCTCAGACATGGTTTTTGAGATCAACATCTCACTTCATACCCCAATGCCGAACGCAGAGAAGGTCACCAGTAAATACCACAGTCATAATTAGTTCTAACTTTCAGTGAGACGCTCAGGGATGGAAAGGTGGCAAAATAATTAGAAAATAAAAAAGAAAGAAAGAAAAAGACCGAAGGAAATAGACACAGAGGGGGAAGAAAAAAAAAAGCCTATCAAAATAATCCGTTCTAGCTCATTAAGAATCTGTATGGAAAAACAATACACTATGTTGACTGATGTGGCCACTGACACTCAGCAGATACTCCCGTGCTGGGGCAGACTAGGAAGCCCCACTTGTTTTAACGAGTTTCTCACTGTCCTGACTGGCTGAGGCAACGCCTCTCCAGGTAACGCGGAACAGACGCCCGGGGTGAGCTCTTGGAATGACGCCCACCCACCATGCGCCCCAGGGGTCCTGAAACCTCTGCACACCGAGAACCCTCCAGTTAAAAATAAAACAAAAACAAAAAAAGTTTAAAAACAAGCAAGCAAATGCTCTCTGTGGCACCACAGCGAGTTAATGCACAGAGAGCCTTCTGTCGCCCAGCAGCGTACTCACAGGGCGCGCCCCCAGCGGTGCCCAGACGGCACGCCGGGCAGGGGTCCCGGGAAGCCTCCTCCAGCCTGTAGAGCCCACAACAAAGGCAAGTGCAGGGCCCGGCTGGGTGCTCTTCGCTTCCTGTTTATTCCACCGTGAGGGTCAAAGAGAAATTCAACACACGCCTGCTTCCTCCCGGGCCCGGAGACCCAGCCTAAGTGTAACAGCAGCCGCCCCAGACAATCGACTTTGCCAGCCAATGCCAGCAGCCCCGGGCAGCCCGCGGCCGACGTCAAAGCGCGCGGGAGGGGGGAGGGGGGACCCAGGGAGACCGTCTGAGGGCTGGGAAGCCTGGAGCCCTGGAGCCGGGGCGCAAGGTGCAGGGAGAAGCTCCCGCCCCGCCGTCTCCCTGCTGACCTCCAGCCCCCCACGACTGCAGCGACTCGCACACCGGCCTAGGAGCGTCGCCGCTTGGGGCAGGCACCCCTGCGCCCACCCGGGCCACTGGGCACTGCAGGGTGAAGCAGCTTGAGCGGGACGCTCTAGAGCACCGGGTCCCAGTCGACAAGACTGTGCCATCCGAGCGCTCCGAGGATGGCCAGGCGCCCCGACCGCCCTCCGAGCCCACCCGCGACACAGCCACACAGACCTGGTGCGCGGGTCTCGGGGACACCAGACCTGGCAGGACAGCGGTCGCCGGCGCAGGCTGGCGGGCATCCCAGCCCCTTGCCGGTCCCCTCCTCCCGCCCCGGCTCAGAGGTGAACTCTGGCTAGACGCAGAGACCGCGGCGGGTGGCACTCACCTGCAGCAACCCCTGGATGGGCGAGCGGGACCGCCCACCGTGCAGTTGGGCCACCGGCCCTGCGGGCTGCGGGGGAGGGGCAGCGCTCCGGGTGGCACGACACGGCGCGGCGTGGCTCTTTAAGAGGACCTGCCACCGGGCTCCCGGAGCTCCCCGCCCCCCTTTCGCCTTCTCAGGACTCGCAGCCTGTCTGGCGGCCGCCACGGCTCCTCCCCGGCTCGCTGGAGATCCCCACCGGCTGACGGGAGGGAGGGAGGGAGGGTGGGAGGGAGAGCACCAGTGCTGTCGGGCTAGGGGACGGGTCCCGCCACCGCCGCCACCGCGCCGAGGCCGGGTCTGTCTCAACTCAGCCTCGGCCGCTCCTCCCTCGGCTCTGCGGCGGGGACCCGGCGCGCGGCCAGACGGCGGGGGCGGGGGGCGCCGCCGGGGATGCGGCCCCGCCCAGGTGCACACCCGGTGCCCCCCAGGATGCAGGATGTGGGCTCCAGGGGTAGATCAGCGCACACCCGGGATCCTGATCCCGGTAAAGAGCCTGGAGCTGGGTGCGAGGGGAGCGCTCGCTGCGGGTAGGCCACGGGCGGTTTGGGAACGGGGGCACCTACTGCCTCCGGGGCTGTGGATGCCCACCCACTGCAGAACTTGGTTCTCCTCGGCTCTCAGGCACACAGTAGGACCACAGGACAGTTCGTGGGAATGGTTAAGGGTTTGGGGAGCTGCCGCCTCCAGACTGGAGGGGATCCTCTGAACTTCCTGGTGGCATGCCCTCTTCTAGGGAAATGGGTCTGGACTAGGCAGTGGGGAGGATCCTTCCTTTAGGAGCTATGACCCTTTTGCCCTTGAAGAAAGACCTCCAAGTCCCATGAAAGCTGGAACAGGCCCTCCACAGAAGTGCACACAGTAGGTCATCGGTTCTCCAGGAGTACCAGCACAGCCACTGGTCTACCCAGCCATGTTTGATGGAGATTGATTACTGCCACCGCCAATTTTATTGCAGTCAACATAATTAGAGAGTTGAGTTCCTCTCTGCCAAAATTATCCTTCCTGCAGACAGTCAAGATACAAGAACCCGGATTTCAGGTTTAACAGAGATGGAAATTTAAAGAGGTAACAGTTTTCAACTCTCCCCCATTCCCACCTCATAATTTAATGATACCAGAGAAATGAATATTTTGAAAGATGCAGTTAATGTCAGTAACTTTTCCGCTAGTGGAATATTCATTCAGTTTTTCTTATGTCTTCAAGTTCTACTCAGCCATCATAGCAATCCGAGTTTGTATGTGATCTGGCAATAGCTGCTTACAGTGGAGAGTCGTGCATTGAAGCATTTCTCACAGGTTACTTTTATTTAATGCTCACGGTGACGTTTGTCAGCCCTGGCAAAAGAATGAGAATGTCCCTATGTGAGTTACCACTACAAATGAAACATTTGGTGACGTGCCCCATCCACAAAGATAAAGGTTTAGCTAAATGGCGGCATGGAACACTTGAGTGTTGAATTCACGTACTATACTGCCACCTACCTACAACTATCACATCCAGTTCAGCTCAACCCAAGAGCAGCTGAGACATACTATGCTATATGCTGGACTATCTTGCTATGCTGGCTCCCAGGTAGGGATGCTCGGGTCCCAGATAATGGAGGAGCGCTGTAGGGGAGGAGGGACTTGGAACCCAGCTGTTAGGGCAAACTTTTTTGTTTTTCATTATAGCTGTTGGTGTAATGATGATCCTTACACGTGTGTACAGCACATTACAGTAATGGGAAAGCTGGGAGGATTTAGATGGTTTGCTTTAGGTAAAATTCATTGCCGTTCTGTTAGTTTCAATTAGCTCCATCCTAGCCCTGTATGGTCCACTCCACTGGATGCCAGAGCTCAGGCGGGAGCTTAGGAAACCAGGGACCTTGCTTTGCTCTGAAGGAGAATGGATGTTCCTAATCACAGAAAAGAACGAAATTCTAAGGACTCAGAAGACTTGGGGGAATGAATGGAGCCTAGCAATGACAAACAAGTAAACAGTATTGAAAGATGGTATCCATTAACTAGATTGAAATAAAATAGTAAATTTTTTCCAGGAAAAGAAAATGGGGGTGGGAGACATCTTTTTTTAACTATAGATCCATTACAGTTTATCTTGTGTAAATGAGCCCTGTCCAAATTTAGTCCTTCAAGATTACTAGCCCACCATTCAATGAGATAAAAATAGGAAAAAAGTTGAGCAATTGATCTCCCCAAAAAAATCTAAGGGCCCCAAGTGACCACAAGATGAATTTGAGTCAGAGAATATGATTGTTATCTAGACTCATATATAACATTTAAATGAAATATAAGCTGTCAAAAATAACCCTAATCTGTTCTTTGTGCCTTTTAAACTAGAGAAAAAAAGTTTTGAGGTTTGGGCCTGGACTAGCCCTAGGTCTGGACCTGCCTGTGGCCACTTCCACCCCCCAAAAAATGACTTAGACGCTTATATTTATTTTGTTTTGGCCTATGGCTTAGGCATATTGTTAGTTATTTTATCTTAATTATTTTATTAATTTGTCTTGCCACGTGTCCCGTGGCTCACTTGTGTTTTCTATAAGTTGTTTTTTGGGGGGGAGGGGAGGTAGTTGGGTCAATCTCTTTTTTTAATTTTGCTCTCTGTCATTTATTTATGCTTTGATCCCTCCACCCACTGCTACAGTGCCTGTCCTGGTCAAAACAGTCCTTTCTTCACAGCATATAGAAAGACATTCCCACATCAGGTAACTCCTGTCTTAGAGAAGTGAGTCTACATACTCAGAACCAGAATCTATGGATGATCAGGTCCAGGAGTGGCCCTTGTGCCTCAATATCAGGGTTTCATCTTGCTGCCCATGGTGGTCAGGGCTCAGAGAGCAAGCTGTAAACTGGAGATAGTCCCTTTTGAGATCTTCTGTGACGCTGGCTATCTGCACACACGTACCACTCTGGCATGTGTCTGCCTCCACACTTCAGAGTACACACACCTGCAAGATCCTCTTTTTCGAAATTAAGTTTAAAGTCTCTTAGTGGGCACAAAACATACACTTTTTTTTTCCCTTAAAGCTGCAGAGAAAGAAAGGAAAAAAATAATTAAATGGTGCCTCAAAGATAATCCGTATAAATCCATGTGTATATGGCATCTAGGCATCATCAGCAAAAGAATGCGAGTACTCCTAAGTGAGTACCACTACAAATAAACATTCCAGTACTAAGAATCCCTTCGGTCAGCCTCAGAGTTCCACATGTCCTCCGTCTGCCAGGGCCACAGCTGCCTTCTCTGGTGCCCGTCTGGCCATGTGGGACCTGTGCTTTTAGAAGTCCATCCTGGTGAGCTCCAAGGTCAAGGATAATAGGAGAGAAGGGCTTGTGATATCTGGAAGAGAAAAGTACGGCATGGTTCTTTGTGAAGCTGCCTCTCTCCCCCTTGACTTGAGAGTCCCCTTTCCCCACCAGATACTCCTCAGTGTCACCAGAGTCCTACCCAGGGGAGTGGAGCTATTATAAAGCCTTTCATTGGGTCTGAAGTTGGTCAAACAAAAGGCAAGAAGGCTTGTTTGTCCCTTTAATTGCTCCACATTGCACGTCCTCCCCCCCACCCCCCCCCATCCCCCCCCCCCCCGTCCCCGTCCCCGTCATCCCCCCACCACCCCCCCACCCCCACCCCGCCCACCAACAACTTCACAGTTTCTCATTCCATCCACTAGCCCCTATCTCTCTCAGCAAATCCAGTCCACATTCTTTACAAAGGTTCTGCTTTTCTGGTCAAACCCTGACAGGATAATGCCGCTGTGTGCCTGTCTCCTGTCTTAGCTGAAGACTGGGTAGAGCCTGTCTCTCTCTGTGTCGGCCCCTTTGGGGAGGATGTCCCATTAAAGATGGTGAGCTATTTGAATGGTTAGTGACAAAGAATTCTAAATGGCCAATAAGCACGTGAAAACGCACCCAACGTTCATGAAAAAAATAACCACTAAAATGGATAACTCTTTTTAAAAAAACTGATCTCTCTAAATGTTAAATAGATTGGGACCCATCAGAATTTGCATACCCAGCAGTCTCTCTTCCAGGGTGGTACGGGAGACCTGACTAAAGAGGACCAAGAAAAGACAAGAAGCAAGAAACTTTCTACCAACCTGTTCATTAAAATGCAAAAGGAAAAACGGGAACCAACCTCGCTGTCCTGAGTGCGTGAAGGATAGACAGTTTTAGGTGCATTCTATAATCAAAGATTAAGTGCAGCTTAATTTAGAGCCACTGATAGATGCAACAGGCATGAATGGAACATGTATTTGACCCACAGAAGACAGACCGGAAACATAATACTTGTGGTTTTATCTTATGAATATGATATTGTAAAGTGTAAGAAGCTAATTGTTGGTAACAGGACATTCGGGGCTGGGGAGATGGCTCTGTGGTTAAGAGCATCCTGGGTTCAGTTCCCAGCAACCACATAGTTTACAACAGTCTGCAACTCGGTTGGCAGGGAGGATTCACTAACCTTTCTAGCCTCCTCAGGCACTGCATGTACATGGTGGGCAACGGTATAAGCATATCTAAAACACCAGTAGTTGTAATACTTAAAATTGGGGTGGGGGAGAGAACATGTGGGAGATGTAATAAAATTTTTAAGTGTGAGGAGAATTAATTATGTGTAGGAAGACCTGAAAAGATAAGGCCAGTCTGCAATAGGCCCTAATCTTTCCAATAAAAAAAAAAAAAAAAAAAAAGCAGAGAGCTATGTACGTGCTATGGTTTGGATATGAAACATCCCCCCAATGGCTTATTTGTTAACAGGTTGGTCCTTAGTCCAAAGCACTAGTGGGAAATGGTAAAGCTTTTAAGCGGTGTGGCCTAGGGGAAGAAGTTACAGCACTGGCAGCATGCTCTTGAGGGGATATTGGGCACGTGACCTCGTCTTCACTCTTTGCCAACGGTTTGCAATTTGTCACGAGACCGCATAAGGGCCACATATCAGATACTTACATTATGACTCATAACAGTAGCAAAATTATGGTTTTGAAGTAGCAACAAAAATCATTTTATGAGGAACCGTATTAAAGGGTTGCAGCATTGAGAACGTTAAAAACATGGTTCTTTGCTTCCTGGCCTCCTCTACAACATGCTACCACCATGATATACTGTCCCTGCATGGTACAAAGCAGCAGGGTAAGGTAACTATGGACCTAAACCTCTGAAACCTAGAGGTGAAATCACCTCCTCTCCAACTGATTTTCTCAACTTTGTTGTCAAAGAAATGGAAGGCAAACCCAGCACCCTACTGTACCCACCAAATGTCTGGCACCTCGTTCCTCTTGCCACAAAGAAGGTGTTGACTCATATGTATGGTGTGAAGGAACAGAATGCTGCTAGCAGGTGATGCTCACATGCCCAGAAGAAACTCCCAGCCTGGCATTGACTTGCCTCCTCTGTGTTCATACCAACACCATGTTTCTGTACCTGTCCCTTGAAAGTTCCTTGGTAGCTTCCCGGATGTTCCTTTCACCTTGTACCAACTGCAAGGGTAGAAACATGATATGCCTAGGACTGGATCCCAGACTCCATCCTCAGAGTTTCCCTTATCTATCTGCTTCATGGCATAAAACTCAAGAACCAACGTTTTGTTTCATTTAATGTTGAATTATAAGTTGGCCGTCAGTTAAAATGGCAATCAGGATAAATATGTGAAGTAAAAAGTCTAAAGTGTCTACCATAAACAACTATGTCAGTGCTACTCATATGTATGGCTAGGCTGAGCATCTTAATTCGTTCATACTATGACATTAAAATGCCAGAGATTGTATAGCTTATAAAAAAGAAAAAAAAAAAACGTATTTCTTAGTTCTAAAGGCTTGGAACTTCAAAATCATGGTGCCAGAAGATTTGATGGCCTGTTTAACACAGATGGCATTTTCTGTGTCTTCATGAGTAGAGAAGGCAAAAAGAAATCAACTCCCTCTCCCCGCCCCTCCCCCTGCCTTCTGTCCGGACGTATATATCGTATACTAGAACAAAGTTCTTAAGGCCTGACTGCTTCTGTAATGGCTCCTCCTCCTTGTTACACGGGGAATTAAGATTCCGTGTAAATTTGGAGGGACACTGACTCCCAACCCAGAACACTGACATATGTTTGTATCAGTATAATGCCTACAACCGTCACCTATCTATCACCATCTATCTATCTTCTTTTGAATCTACCTAACTATTCTAGAGGCCTACGGTCTTGAACATCACAGGTTCATAGGCAATTCCTACTTTATGCCACTCCATGTTATTAAAGGATCTTTCCTGAGATACCATGCCACCCTTTGCATGATGGAGTATAAACCCCAGTGCAAAAGATAGACATTATCTTCTGTAACCAGTGTAACTTCTGGAGCCAGCTTCCCCTCTGCAGAACTGGTGAGAAACTGACATTTATTCTGTAGGGATGCACTCTAGAGCGATGGTTTGAATAAGAGTGTCTCCCATACTCTCAGGCATTTGGACACTTGGTCCCCAGTTGGTGGCACAATTTGGGGAGGCTTGCAAGGTGTGGTTTTGTGGGAGGAAGTATGTCACCCGAGGTGGATTTCTAGAGCTTAAAGACTTACATCATTTGTAGTTTCGCACACTGTGTGTGCTTCAGGCTTGCAGTTCAAGATGAGCGTCCTCAGCATCCTGTCATGCCGGGTGTTGGTTCTCAGCTTCCTCACCATAACAAACACTTACCCCCCTGGAACCTTAAGTCTGAATAAAGTCTTCCTTCTCTAAGTCAATTCCATCATGGTGTTTATCACAGCCATAGAAAAATAACCAAGATATTCTCTCCCTAAAGCTTGGCAATATTTTGGGATGTTTGGAAATGCTAGGGGTGGTCCACACATTTCTGCTGTGGTTACTTCCCGTCACTATCAGTGTGGTCATTTGAGATGCATCATCTCACTACTGTCTGTCCCTTAGGCACGGAAATGTTTTAATAAGCACCTGTGATTCTAGTTACTCAATTCCTTTTTCAGGGATCTGCCACCAGTAAGGAAGTTATTCCAGGAAGAATGGCCCAAACAAGCTCTGAGTTCTCTGGACAGGAAATCCCTTCTCATCTCAGTTCTGTAAATGCAATCATCATAAAATAATAATAAAATAATAAAATACAATCATCATTTAAAAATAATAAAATAAAATAATTTCTCCTGCTCTACATCTTCTGGGTATCTTCAAATGCTCCTCTGGGGTTTTGCAGATCTGAAGTCAGGGAGAAAGGCTCTTGGGCTGTGTTCTTTCTCCTATCCCAGAAGCCTTGCATCTAAGGCAGCAGAGTACAAAATAAGTTGTCTATTTGGATGAAGACAAGAAAAAGAATCTGTGAAGTCAGTGTGGCAACCGAATCCTGAGTTAACACTGAGTGATCCTGGTCCTGTACCCTCACAGCCTTTTATGGGCAATGGAGCTGGCACACAGAAGGAGAACAGAGCCAGGTAACCAGGTAACCAGGTTACTGCACATGACTTTCAGGCACCTGAGTTACTCTTCTGTACCTTTACATCTCTGGTTGATAGCAGAATAGGAGATCGGAGAGTCACAGCATAACAGTGATTGAAAGCCAGGGAGTACTCCCATGCAGCCTTTGCAAATGGAGGACAACCCATGCCAGGAACGGGGGCAGCCTGTGGGATTGAGGAGAAAACCCAGGTGTCAGTTAGTAAACACAGTCTTCACAGGAGGGCCCAGGACACTCCCAGGAACACAAGAACCTCAACCACATGAGCCTATATGGATATAAGGATACACCACAGGCCTGGCCTTTCTACCCAGGTCTTTATGTTTGCAGAGCAAGCACTTTACCCGTAGCACTAATGCCAGGTGTTAAATGGATAGTTCACTTTTTCAAATGCCCCCATTCCTGCCTGGCCATCGACTGGGTTTGATTTATCATCGAGGACCTTTCCATGGGCCCTCCAGTTGCTCTGGCCTCTTCCCTGCATAAAGAGTGGCATAGCCAATGAATAACCACTTTTTCTAGACAGGGTTTTTCTGCATAACAGGCCTGGCTGTCCTGGAACTCACTTTGTAAACCAGGCTGGCCTTAAACTCACAAAAGTCCACCTGCTTCTGCCTCCCAAGTACTGGAGTTAAAAGGTATGTGCCACCATTGGTCCAGCCACTTTTTCCTTAAGAAGTCTGGCTAAAAGGCTGTGGAGAACTCTAACCTGGGGGTACCATACATTCACCTATGATCTAACCACTAAGGCTGGAGGTAAGGCCTTTACTGGGTCAGGGCCAAGTCCTTTACTGACCCTTGTCTACCCTGTTCCTGAAAGAAAAAAGAAGAAAGACGGAATGCTGATTAGGAAGGGCAGAGGCTGGTACACCTGCCCTGTTTAAAGCTGGGACTCTCAGGTGTCCATCATAGGCATAGAGTCAATTTCACCCAGAACCTGCCCCCAGTGAAAGAGCAGCCTCTCAGTAGAGATGAGCACTGACATTATAAAAGGACACATTTCCTCAAAACATCAAAAAGTATTTGACATCATTTCTAAAACTGAGCTATAGCCTGTTCTGCTGACTTAGCAACCCATGTTTAACTGTTTCTTCTCTGTAATTAGGCACACACAAACATTTGTTTAAAGTACCTGTCACTGAGTAATTTATAACCAAAGAACCACAGTTCTAGAGACATCTAATACCAAGATGCCAGTAAGATTTCCTTCCCTACTTCAAAGCTGGCACCATTTTGCTACATCTTTACATTACGGGAGGGCCTAGGACACTCCCACAGTTTCATTCATGAGGGTCTAAACCCATCAGGACACCAGAAGCCTCACGACTTAATCTGTTCCTGGGAGGCTTCATAGTTCTGTAAGATGAGTATCATGCTCCACTGAGCACCTTGAAGGAGCATTGCATCAGCTTTCAGTCTTGATTCTTAAGTGGCTTTCCCTATAACCTCCCCCTCAGAAAAAGAGCTCACAAGACCGTCAGACCAAATAACTGTAAGGTTTCATTCAAAGAGAAATAATGTTAGTCAAATTAATCCCTGCCTCTGACCTTTCAGGCTTCGATAAACTAATTAGAAGGTGCTTGGGGCATTCACATTTCTGTCAACACTCTGGGGGAAGCAGCTTCCTCTCCAAATCAATCCTGAAGTATACCTCAGCCCCCCCCCTGCCCCCCCCCCCCCCCCCCCCGGTCAACAAAAAGAGACAGGTGAAGAGTGAGCCATGTAGCTGTGTCCATTGTTGACAGTGATACACTAGAAGTCCCAGAACTTGGGAATTCTAAGATGATCTCTGCAGGACTAGAAGGAATAGGCCAGGTATGTCACAATAAGTCTAGGCAGTTACCACTTTTGGGGTAGTATGAGCATATGGACACTGTGCTGAGAAACTAAATATTTATTTCCTCCTGAAGACTTTGGAGCCCTGGAATGGCTATTAGTTTGTAAGGGAAAAACACCAATAAGATCAAAGATACTCAACAGACATGTAGCTTCTCTAAATTTGTTTTGGAAGGGTTATTCTTTTTTAAAAAAAAATTCCAATTATAATTAATTTTAAAAGATGTTAGTATTAGACAAAATAAAGACTGGCTTAATAAGAATTTAGTTGAATGAAAACATGAGTGTGAATACCCCATTCACCTTTACAGAGTTAAATGCTGACATTATAGGAGGTCTGGAGCCCCCGTTCTCCTGAAAGCCCATTCCTGTACCCCAGAGAACATGCAGGACACTGGTCACACCACCCTGAACACCCCTAGTCTCACATGGTCTCAACAGTACGGTGGAGCAGGCTGGGAGCTGGCAGGTGGATCTGGGGCACATGCACAGTTCCCAACATGTTTTTCCACAAAGAGCAGTCGGGAATTCTTGCAAAGTCACTGACCCTGCATTAATGGGAGTGACAAGCAAGAGGAGCCTAACGTATCTGTGACTGGTAGAGAATTTCTATAAACTATAATATATTGCTAAATAAAGCAAGGAACCCACTCTAACCAAACTGTGATGCTTTGCATACAGAAAAGAATGCATCCATTTTAACTCACTGACATACACTTAAATCTGTAAGAAATTATGAAACCATAATTAATTCCAAGTGAAAGTTCACAATTCTAACTAAACCAATATCAGCAATCTCCAATTATATAAAGATAATTAGGATAGTCTTAAAATATAGTCAGTATTTATGCCCTTTTAAAATTTTTAGGGGGAAACATTGACACTGTGTGTAACACGAGGTTTTTGGCCTTGGTTGACTAGAGTCTAGACCTATGGACCTGTAATCTCAGACACCTAGTTGCTCGCCGCTGTTTAGGACCCTTAAAATGACTTAGATGTTTATATTAATTTTATGTTGTTGGGCCCACTCCTGTTACAACTGTGAGGATGAAATGATTCTGAAGCTGAGGGAAAAAGGCAAGTGCACAAACTGGTAACTAAATGAAACTTTTATAAACAACTTTTTAAAGAAATTCTTCTTGCCATATGATCCAGCAATCTGCTTCTCGGTATTTACCCAAAGCATCCGAGTGTTTATAGTAGCTTTATTCATAATTGCAAAAATCTGGAAGCAGCCAGGATGTGCTTCACAGGTAAATGGGGTCAGCAAATTACAGCTCATCAGACAATGGAACAGGAAGTGGACTATCAAATCCTGAATGGAGATGGAGAGCAGAGGCCCACATCATGAAGAGGAAGGGCAGAATCTGGAAGGCTGTGTGCTGTGTGACTCCAACTATGACATTCTGGGGAAAGCAGAGTTGAGGAGACAGCAAAGAGAAGGGTGGGGGGAAAAGAAGAGAAATCAGTGATTGCCAGAGTTGGGACATGGGAGGGCTGGGTGAGCACATCACAGAGGGTTCATGGGAGCAAAATGAAATACTATTCTAAAAGAGACAGAAGTTTCTAGATCAACATGAGTGATGTAGGAATCTAGACAAGGAAAGAACTGTCAGAGCTGTCAGAGGCTGCAATGGCACTCGAGCAAATGGTTGGTTACTGGGAGTGGATGGGGCTTTGGCGCCCACAGCCTCAGAATGTGACCCTTGCCAGCATCAGAGTGTGCTGATAAAAGACTTCTGGTGTCTTTCTCTATAACTGTTATTGCTAACCACAACTGTCCTAATCAGCAACTGTAATTCCTGGCTACCAGCAGAATTGGGCCATAAAGGCTGCAGCCTGAGGGAATTCTGTTCCCTCAGGCACTGACTCTTTCAAAAGCTACAGAGGGAACTTATCTAAATCTCTGTCCCTCTAAAGAACTCAAGATTCAAAGGCTGAGGTGAAATTTTGCTCCTCAGAGAGGTTGAATAGCAAGTTGATCACCTCCTCCCCTTGTTCAGTCACCCTGCAAAGTCTCCACCTGGCTCCTCCTGACCACTTCCTGTCAGCTAGTTGCTGACTCAGCCTCCTGACTGGAGGTGAATTTTATTTAATCAAACAAATGTTACACATATTTGCATCATTAAACAAATGTTTTAGAGCATAAACAAACACAATACACCTTAAAATAATATTATTTTATTCTATTATATATTTATTATATAATATTATTCTACAACAGAGACAGACCATATTGATTACTCTACAGTACAGTATACTCTGCAACAAAAGCCAATGCAGGTATACATTCAAAACTTCCAGTTCCCATTGTTCCTTACAATTTTTTAAATTATGAAACATGTCATGGAAATAAAAGTATAATAGCACTTGTATCATCTGCAAATCAAAACAAATATAGTACTGTGCCTGTCTTCTTATTTTTTAAAAATATAATTGGTTTTATTGTTTTTAATTATCTGTATATATGTTTGTGCACATAAGTGCAGTGCCAAGTAAAGCCAGAAGAGGGCACCAGATCTCCTAGAGATGGAGTTTTGTAGGCAGCTGAATGCTGAGAAAGTAACCTGGGTCCTCTGGAAGAATAGTATATACACACTTAACCTCTGAACGTCTCTTTTTGTTGTTGTTGTTGTTGTTAAAATAAAAAAAGAAAATGGTGAGCAAAGCATGGTGATGCAGAGCTTTAAATCCCACCACTTGGAAAACGGAGGCAGGCAGATCTTTATCCATAAGTTTGAGGCCAATCTGTTCTACCTTTGAGTTCCAAGACAGCCAGAACTATAGAGAGACCCTGCCCCCTCCCACCAACAGCAGCAAGGGTGAATGGGCACCTGGATAGATGGTTCAACAGTTAAGGATTCAGGCTGCTCTTCCAAAGGACTCAGGTTCAAGTCCTAGAGCCCACAGGGCGGCTAACTATTATCTGTAACTCCATTCTAGGAAATCCAATGCCCACGTCTGGCCTCTGTATGTGTCAGGCACATACCTGGTGCATAGATTTACATGCAGTTCAACAAGAGGAATACCATCCCTGGTACTGGAAACTGAAATCAGTGCTAGTGAGATTGTGGTTATCGGAGCAGAATCTAGAATCACAAATTTATTAAACCCGAGCAAGAATCTATACACATTTGACCTTATACTCACAGGTAAGTGTAGTTAGTCATCAAGGAAATTCCTCTTTACAGTAGACAGAGAACACTAAAGAAAACTACAAAATTCAGAATTATGAGTCCAGTCACAATGGATACATCTACAAAACACTCCCATACCTAAAGCTCAGGGTACATTGCTGAAGAGGAAAAAGGAAGGTTGTTAGAGCCAGAGGACCAGGGACTTTGCTGTGAGAGTATGTCTCGTTGCAGTGTCAGAAGCTATAACTATGAAGTCTGATCAATGGCTGCTCAAATGTGAGGGAATAAGGATGATGGAACATACCAAGCTGGACAGGGAAAAGCCCGTAAGACCTCAATCCTACACAAAGGACTACAGGCTGGAGGTGTAAATTTCTGTTCCACCAGCAATTTCCAAATACCTGGCAACCACTTCCCAAATAATTGACTTTGAGGCTTATAAATGCTCAGCCAGTAGCTCAGGCTTATTACTAACTAGCCTTAACACCTAAATTAACCAATAATTCTTATCTATGTTTAACAATATGGCTTGGTTCTTTCTCTCAATAAGTATTCTCATCTTGCTTCCTCTGTGCCTGGCTTGTGATTCCTGACTCTATACTTCTTCTTTCCAGAATTTTCCTAGTCTAGTCACCTGAACTATACTTCCTGCCTGGCTACTGACCAATCAACATTTTATTAAAACAATTTGAGTGACAAATCTTTACAGTGTATAAGAGCATTATCTCACAGCATTTTCCCTTTTGTCTCATCAAAAAGGAAGGTTTCAACTCTAACATAGTAAAACTATATACAACAAAATTTATCAAGAATTACAGTAACAATACCCCATCCATTTGTATTTGACAAAATTAGAGAAAATGCTTAATTATCTATCTTATCTTGGCAAGTCTAAAGGTTTGCATCTAATTTACTTTCTATTATAACTTTATGCAGCATGAATCCTAATATGTCTTAATAAAAACCTAGATCCAGATAGCAAGGTAAATGCTGAAAGATCAGAGAGGCAAAGGAACCAGCCATTAGAGAGACTTTTTACCTCTACCTCCTGTTTCCTTCCATCTTATACAAAATATCTCCACAACAGGCAACTGAATAAAGCTAGGAATAAGAGAGGTGGTTCTTCTCAGAGAAGAGCACATCAATTGGTTCTCCAGTGCCAAACAATTAGCCCTGAAAATATTCATACAAATAACATAACATACATACAGTAACTCAACAGGTTATATTTTGGAATATATACATATAAGCATGCAAAAACAGGTGATGGACAAGAGCATGATTGAAGGAAAGTGGAAAGAGGTATATGAGAAAGTTTGGAGAGAAGAAATGGAAAGGATACATTTTATAATTAAAGAAAATCTCAATAGTTGCTGCTGCATCCCCCTGTCTGTAGCCATGGCTACCTACAAGATAGTGCTGATCCAGCATGGTGAGCGGGCCCATAAACTGAAACCTGGAGATCTGCTTCAGTGGCTGGTATACTGACCTGAGCCTGGTGGGCCATGAGGAAGCGAAGCAAGGTAGGCAGGCATTATGAGATGCTAGCTATGAATTTGACATCTGCTTCACCTCTGTGCAGAGGAGAGCAATCCTGAATGCCATTGAGATGTGGCTGCCAGTCGTCAGGACCTGGTGCCTCAATGAGCAACAAATTTTTAAAGAATCCTAATAGAAAATTCTCCAGAAACAGAAAAAGAGATGTGGGGCTGGAAAGATAGATCAGTGGTTAAACGCATTGACTGCTCTTCCAGAGGTCCTAGCTTCAATTCCCAACAACAATATGGTGGCTCAGAACCACTTGTAATGAGATATAGTGCCCTCTTCTGGCTAGCAGGCATACATGTAGGCAGAACACTGAATACATAGTAAATAAATAAATCTTTAAAAAGAAAAAAAGAGAGAAAGAAAGAAAGAAAGAAAGAAAGAAAGAAAGAAAGAAAGAAAGAAAGAAAGAAAGAAAGAAAGAAAGGAAGAAAGGAAGAGAGAAAGAAAGAAAGAAAGAAAGAAAGAGAGAGAGAGAGAGAGGAAGGAAGGAAGGAAGGAAGAAGAGAGAGAGAGAGAGAGAGAGGAAGGAAGGAAGGAAGGAAGGAAGGAAGGAAGGAAGGAAGGAAGGAAGGAAGGAAGGAAGGAAGGAAGGAAGGAAGGAAGGAAGGAAGGAAGGAAGGAAGGAAGGAAGAAGAAAGAAAGAAAGAAAGAAAGAAAGAAAGAAAGAAAGAAAGAAAGAAAGAAAGAAAGAAAGAAAGAAAGAAAGAAAGAAAGAAAGAAAGAAAGAAAGAAAGAAAGAAAGAAAGAAATGCTAATCCAGATCCAAGATGTTTTAGGACACCAAGTAAATAAGATCAGAAAAGAACTACTCATGATGGTATAATTAAAACACTAAATATCCAGAACAACAAAAAGTATGCTCATGGAAAGCAGTAAGAGAAAAATAACAAGGCACATCTAAAGGCAAGCCTGGTAGAATAACAGAAAGTATCCAATTGAAATTTTAAAAGCCAAGAGGGCTCAGGCATATGTATTTCAAGTTCTGAAAGACAACAGCTACCAATCCAAACTACTATAGCCAACCAAATATCATAATTGTAGGAAAAACAAACACGGGCTTAAGGAATGTATTAGCACCCATTCACCTCTATAGAAAATACTCCAAGGAATCCTATGGAGAGGAAAAAAGGCAAATCTATCCACAAGAAGACCAGAAAGAATAGCTCATGCTATAATAATAGCCGATCAAGATAGGAAGAGGAGAAAAAATAAACACCACAGAAAGAACAAAATGAGAGGCATCAAAAATTACTTTTCCATAATAATCATAATATTTATGGTCCCAGTCCCTTAATCCAAAGACACAGCCTAGGCAACCAGATCCCAAATCAGGAGCCATCTAAGCCATCTACTTACCACCTTCAAGAAATGCTCCTGATGCAAAGGGCAGATACTATTTCAGGGTGAAAGGATGTATAAGGTGGATGTACAAAACAAGCAGGTGTCAAAATTCTAAAATAGACTTCAACCCAACACTAGTGACAGCCAATAAAGATGATTACTTCATAGCAATTAACAGAATCATTTATCAAGAGAACATTAAGATCCTAAACATATACTCCCCAAATATAGATGCATTCAATTCCATAGACACATACTTTTAAATGGAAAGCTGAACATATAACATTCTGCCCAAACACCAGAGTATACCCTCTTCTCAGCATCCCAGGGAACTTTCTCTAAAAGTGACCACATACTCAGTAATAAAATAATATATAAACAAATATGAATAAATATTAAAAAATGGGAACTACCCCTTGTTTCCTATCAGACCATCACAGACCAAAGTTATAGTTCAACAACAACACAAACCACATAAAGCCTACAAACTCATGGAAATTGAACATCTCTCAATTGACCCACCTCTGGGTCAAGGAAGAAATAAAGAAAGAAATCAAAGACTCCTAGAATTCAATGAAAATCAATATACAACATATCCAAACCTATGGGACACAATGAAAGCGGTGCTAAGAGGTAAATTTATAGCACTAGATACCTACATGAAAAACTTAGATAAATCTCACACAAAGGATTTAAGAGCACAGCTGAAAGCTCTAAAACAATTAGAAGCAAACTCACCTAGAAGAAGGAGACAGCAGGAAATAATTAAACTCAGGACTAAAGTCAATAAAACTGAAACAAAAAGAACAATACAAAGAATCAATGAATCAAAGAGTTGGATCTTTGAGAAAGTCAACAAGACAGATAAACCCTGATCCATACGAACCAAAAGGCAGAGAGAGAATATCCAAATTAACAGAATCAGAAAGGAAAGAGGGAATATAACCACAGTTACTGAGGAAATCCAGAGAATCATTAGGTCCTACTTCAAAACCTATACTCCACAAAATTGGAAAACCTAAAAGAAATGGACAGCTTTCTGGATAGGTACCACTCACCAAAATTAAATCAAGATCAGATAAATGACAGAAGTAGACCTATAACCCCTAAGGAAATAGAAACAGTTACTAAAAGTCTCCCAAACAAAAAAAAAGCCAAGGGCCATATAGCTTCAGCACAGTATTCTACCAGAATGTAAAGGAAGAACTAACGCCAATACTCTTCAAATTGTTGCACATATTAGAAAAAGAAGGAACATTGTCAATTTTTATGAGGCTACAGTCACCTTGATACCCAAACCACACAAAGCAGCAAAGAAAGAGAATTACAGATCAATCTCCTTCATGAAATATTGATGCAAAAATACTCCAAAAATACTGGTAAACCAAATTCAAGAACATATTAAAAAAAAAAATCATCCACCATGATCAAGTAGGCTTCATCCCAGAGATGCAGGGATAGTTCAACATACAAAAAACTGTGAATGTCATCCATCATATTAAAAAACCTGAAAGAAAAAAACCACATGATCATCTCCTTAGATGCTGAAAAAGTCTTTGACAAAATCCAACACTCCTTTGTGATAAAAGTCCTGGAGAGATCAGGGATGCAGGGGAAAGACCTAAACATAATAAAGGTGATATACAGCAAGCTGAGAGCCAACATCAAACTAAATGGAGAAACACTCAAAGCAATCCCACTAAAATCAGGAGCAAGACAAGGCTGTCCTCTCTCCCCTTATCTATTCAATATAGTTCTTGAAGTTTTAGCTAAAGCAATAAGAGAACAAAAAAAGATCAAGGGGATACATGTTGGAAAAGGAGAAATCAAACTATCACTATTTGCAGAATATATGATTGTATGCATAAGTGACCCCGAAATTCTACCTGGGAACTCCTACACCTAAAAAACACCTTCAGCAATGTAGCAGGATGCAAAATTAACTCAAAAATATAATAGTCCTCCTATGTACAAATGATTTTTTTTAAATGCTGAAAAAGAAATCAGGGAAACGTTAAATATCTCAGAGTAATTCTAATCAAAGAAATGAAAGATGTGTGTAACAAGAATTTTAAGTCATTGAGAAAAAAATTGAAGAAGATATCAGAAAATGGAAAGATCTCCCATGCTCCTGGATAGGTAAAATCAACATAGAAAAAATGTCAAGCTTACCAAAAGCAATCTACAGGTTCAATGCAATACCCATCAAAATTTCAACATAATTCTTCACAGACCTTGAAAGAACAAAATTCAAATTAATGTAGAAAAACAAAAAGCCCAGGGTTGCCCAAAAAATTCTGTTCAATAGCGAACTTTGGAAGGATCACTATTCCCTGACTTCAAGCTATATTATAGAGATACAATAATTAAAAACAGCTTGGTACTGGCATAAAAGCTGACTTGTGGGTCAATGGAATTGAATAAAAAAAAACATATTAATCTACATACATATGAACACCTGATTTTTGACAAAGAGGCCAAAAATATGCAGTGGAAAAAAAAAAAAAACATTTTCAACAAATGTTGCTGGCATAACTGGATAGTGGTATGTAGAAGAATGCAAAATCTAAATCTACCACCCTCACAAAACTCAAGTTCAAGTGGATCAGAGACATGAACATAAACCCAGTTTTAGTGAACCTAATAGAAAAGAAAATGAGAAATAGCTTTGAATGCATTGGTACAGGAAGCCATTTTTTAAATATAACACCAATAGCATAGACATTTAGAACAACAATTAATGAATGAACCTCCTGAAACTGAGAAGCTTCTGTAAGGCAAAGGACACAGTCAATAAGATAAAATGACAGCCTACAAAATGGGAAAAGATCTTCACCAACCTTACATCTGACAGAGGACTATCTCTAAAATATATAGAGAACTCAAAAAACTAGTGGCCAAAAATCAAATAATACAATTAAAAATGGGGAATTCTCAACAGAAAAACTTCAAATGGCTGAAAGACAGTTAAAGAATTGTTCAACATCCTTAGCCATCAGAGAAATGCAAATCAAAACAACTCTGAGATACCATCTTGTAAACCTGTCAGAAGGGCTAAAGTCAAACACAGACAACAGCCTATGCTGGAGGGGATATAGAGCAGGGGGAACACTCCTCCATTGCTGGTGAAAATGTAAACTTGTACAGCCACTTTGGAAATTAGTATGGTGGTTCCTCAGAAAACTTGGAATCAATCTACTCAATGATCCAGCAATACCACTATTGGGCATATATCCAAGGGATGAACATTCTTATCCCAAACATTAGCTCGACTATGTTTATAGCAGCATTATTTGTAATAACCAAAATCTGGAAACAACCTAGATGTTCCTCAACTGAAAAATGGATTAACAGATTGTGGTACATTTATACAATGGAGTACTACTCAGCAGAAAAAAAAGACATCCTGAAATCTGCAGGCAAATGGATGGATCTAGAAAGTATCATCTTGAGTGACATGACATAGACTCAGAAAGATATACATGGTATGTATTACTCGTAAGTGGATTTTAGATGTAAAGGATAACCAGGCTACAATCTATTATTCCCAAGAAGCTAGGTAACAGAAGAAACTTAAGAGAAATATCCATGGATCCCCCTGGGAAGGGGAAATAGAAAATATCTTTTGAGTAAATTGGGATCATATGATGGGAGGGAGGGAGCAAGGTGAGGTGGGAAGAAATCATCAGAGAATGGGATGGTTGAGGTGGGGATGGGGAGCAACAGAGAGGGAGAACAGAGAAATAGATATCTTAATAGAGTAAGCCATTATGAAGTTAGAGAGAAACCTGGTGCTAGGGAAACACCTAAGAACCCACAAGATGACCCCGGTTTGAACTCTAAACAATAGTGGAGAGGATACCTAAACAGGACTTACCCTATAATCAAATGAATGATCATCCTAATTGCCATTATAGAACTTTCATCCAGCAACTGATAGAGACAAAAGCAGATATACATAGCTAAGCACCAGGTCAAGCTCCTGGTTTAGCTGACAAAAGGTAAGATTATATGAGCAAAGGGATCTGGAGCATGAGAACGAGACCCACAGAGATGGCATACTGGAGCTACTGGGAGCTACTGACTCTGAAATAATCACTGAGGAACTAAACCCTCCAAATGTAGATGACAGTTGAACAGCATGGGCAATTCATGGAGCCTCGTGCAATTGAACCAGAGTTTATTTCTGGTGCATAAAATGACAACTCAGAGCCCATTCCCTACAGAGGAACACCTTACACAGCCTTAACAATGGGGGAGGGGACTTGGTCTTACCTCAACTGGATATGCCAGACTGAACTGACTCACATTAGGAGTCTTTGACCTCACTTGGGAATGGATGGGAAGATGGAGTGGGTGGAGGCTGAGGGAGGACTCAGAGGAGCGGAAAGAGAGGGAGTAGTAGTGGGTATGGTTAGAAAAACTTATGAATAAATGATGTTACTGAAGGTCTAGTAGACATAGGTACAGATGTAACTGAATGAAAGAAAGTCTATAGAAAAGAAAACAAAAAACTCAGGAAAAATTATAAAGCAAATATTTTGGTAAGCTTCTATAAATGAACAAAGGCCAAAGTTAAAAATATGAATAAATGATGTTATTATTGAAGGTTTAGTGGACACTGGCAGATGTAACAATAGTTTTACCAGAATCGTGTCATCCAAATTGGCTCCTTCAGGAGGTAAATGTTTAGTTTTGGGGAATTGGAACATTATCTCAGGTAAAACAGAGCACAAGATGGCTCAAATGTAGAGGGCCAAAAGGATAATGAGGAAAACTAAAATCATATGTGACTAACATGGCCAAAAAATTATGGGGATGAGATTTATTACAACAATGGAATACTCAGATTAACATTCCTCTAATCTCAGATACAAATCATAAACTAACATATGATTCTGGGAAAAACATTAGAATGTGTTATGAGAAATAGCCACTAACCATTCAAGTTGTTTAAAAAAAAAAAAAGGCACAAGAGCTGCCAATCTTTCAAGGCACCTACAGTGCTACCTTTAAAATGGTTAACAAATAAGCCTATATGGGTTTAGCAATGGCCTTTAACAAAAGAGAAATTGAAGGCCTTGGTACAGCTGGTATAGGAGCAGTTAAATGCTCAGCATATTGAGGAATAAACCAGTTTTTGGAATTTTCTTGTATTTGTTATCAAAAAAGAAATCTGTAAAATAGAGAATGGTAACAGATATGAGAGCAATTACCAAGGTAATTCAATCAAGGAGCTCTCTAAAACCTGGAATTCCTTTGCCTTCTCCGTTACTTAAAAAATGGCCTTTAATAGTTATTGACTTAAAAGACTGTATTTTTACTATGCCACTATAATAAAAAGACAAAATAAATGCCTTTACAGTGCCTACTTATAAGAATTCTCAGCCTGTAAAGATATCAATGGAGGGTTCTCCCAAATGACATGTTAAATAGCCCCACTCTGTGCCAATATTTTGTGTGATAGCCATTAGAAGTGATATGTAAACAATTCCCACAATCTATCATTTACCACTACATAGATGATCTCCTATTGGCTGACTCAAACTTTAGAAAGAATGTTTAAAGAAGTGAAAAAAAATCCTCCTTGGTGATTACAAATTGCTCCTGAAGAAATACAAAGAGGAGATTCTATTATTTAAGATATCAAATAGGTCTATAAAAAATTAGACCCCAATATGCACAAATTAGGAGAGATAGATTGTGGACTCTTAATGATTTGCAAAGATTGCCAGGAGATATTTCCAATATATAGCCCACTATTGGGGTGAAAAAAAAATCACAAACTAGATAATTTATTCAAAACCTTAGATGGTGACAAGGACTTAAATAGTCCAAAAGAATTATCAACTGAAGCTGAGAGAGAACTGGCTTTGGTGGAAAAAATTTACAGGACGCACATGTGGATCATATGAATCCAGACCTTAATTGCACTCTGGTTATTTTACATTCTAAGCATTCTCCTACAGGAATTTTAATGCAAAGGGAAAATACTATTTTGGAATGGATATTTGTTCCACATAAACAGAGTAAGAAATTAAAGACATATGTGGAAAAGATTTCTGATTTTTTTAAAGGAAATTAAGACTTTGCCAATTGACAGGAATGGACCCATCAGAAACTGTTGTAACTTTAACTAATGAAGAAATTAACCAGTTATGGGCAGAAAGTGAACTTTGGCAAAGAGCTTGCAGTAATTTTTTGGAGAGATTAGCAACAGATATCCCTAAAGCAGAAGGATTCCATTAATAAATGGAACTAATTGGATTCTTCCTCATGTTATACAAAGAACACCAATTTCTGGAGCCCCTACATTTTATACTGATACAAATAAATCAGCAAAGGCAGGTTAAAATCAGAAAATTTAAGTGACTGAAAGCCCTTATAATTTTGTCCAAAAGTCAGAATTATATGCTATTATGATAGTATTAATGGATTTTAAAGAACCTCAACATTGTTACTGACTCTCAGTATGCAGAAAAAGTAGTTTTACATATCAAAACTGCTGATTTTATTCCTGATGAGTCAGAACTAACTTCATCATTTATTCTGTTATAAGAAATAATCAAGAACAGAAAGCATTCCTCATATACAGCACATATTTAATCCCATATAGATCTACCAGGTCCCCTAGCACAAATTGATAAATTATTAATAGGAAATGTACTAGAGGTACCAGAGTTTTATAAAAACATCACATCAATAGCAAAGGTTTTAAAAAGGATTTCTCCATTACTTTGCAACAAAGCCAAAGAAATTGTAAAAAGATGGTCTACCTGTTCCTTCTATAACCAAATTCTATTACCAGAAAGAAGTAATCCTAAAGGCATACATAGAAATGAAATTTGGCAGATGAATGTGTTTTTACAGAATTTGGAAAATTAAAATATGTACACCATACAATATACATTTTCAGGATTTCAATGAGCAACTGCTTTGAGTTTAGAAAACGCTGATTCTGTAATCATACATTTGCCAGAAGTTGTGGCCATTATGGGAGTACCTGTACAAATTAAGGCTGACAATGATCCAGCATATATGCCTAGTAAAATGAAAAAAAAATTGCTTATTATAATATAAAGCATATTACAGGAATACCACACAATCCTATAGGGCAAGCAGTCATATAAAAATGAAATCAAACTCTAAATACTTCCTAAACTTAATGCTAGTAGCACAGACACTAAGAACAACAATTAATAAATGGGACCTCCTAAAATTGGAGACTGGAGGTTCACAAATCTCAGGCCTGCCAGTATTACCTACCTAGACCCTACTTTTTTTTTTACACCCTCCCCCACAAAAATATTTGTAAGTGGCTTGAATAGATGAATAGTGAGATGTAATTTTGTAAGATGTAACGTGATTGGTATCTGATGTCCTCTCTCTGTCTTCTACATCTCTCTCTTCCCTTCAGTTTAATAGAATATGCTTCATGGGACAAAACACTCTTCTATATCATACTAATTATCTATTAAGACTCATGAACAGTTACTTTCATTGAGTCCTTCTGTTTTAACTGATATTGTCCATAGAGGTTCATTAAGAATCCATATTCCCTTTTATCAATATATAATTGGACAAATTAATTGTAATCAAATTGCTCATATTTCTGTAGGGTTATATCTGAGAGTGAATTTCCTTCGATAGAGTGTGACAAACACATCATTGAAGGACAAAGGTTGAATTTCCAATGTAATAACCATGCCTCTAAGGAAGGCCTGGCCTGTGCGTAGAGGTGCCCCTAAAGGTTGGATAGATGTGGGGAGTCACTAGAGGTATTAGAAATGATTTACCTTGAAGGACAATATGCAGGGCAGGGCGACAGACAGATGTCATTACAGTAGTAGGGTAAGAGAAATTTTGGCCTTCTGTCATTAAATCTGGGCCACACCCTGAGGTGGTTTCTTGTCCCTCACTGTCCTGAACCAAACTCCACTAGCCGACTCTAGTCTTTGTGTCTTTAAATTCAAATCCTCTCCCTTCTGATCCCATCTGCAGCCACTGCGCCAGAAAGCCCACAGTAACAGCATTGAGGGGAGCTATTCATCATGTCACTGGTCCATGAAAACCCAAAAACCTGGTGGGATCTTACTCAAGTCTTCAGGCAAAACAGCAAAAACCTTTATCTATTTATTTACTTATTTATTTATTGTGAAGGGTTTAAACTTTTCCACTTTTACAACTGAATTTAGTGTTTAGTTCTCTGAGAGGGACAAAACAGGTGCCTCTCTCCACAAAGGGCCATTTACCAACAAAGACCCTTACATTCAGGTACAGGGAGAGGCCAGAATCGCCCTCACAATATCTCAAGGACAAATCCTGCAACAGCCAATTCTGAATCATGTCCAGACCTTCCCAAAGATGCTCGAGTATGTCCAAAAATGGTAAAAATGAACCTCAGCCAATTAAAACCATACTAGTGTAACTGCTGCTTGCTTGCTTGAGATGTCCTAACTGTTCCCAAAATCCCCCTTTAAGCGGTGCTTAAAAGGAGCATCCTTTCAAAGGCATTGCTATCTTGTATAGGCGTTTGACCCGGTATGCTGGTAATACATGCTTTTTGTTCTTGTATGCTATCTGAATCTCCCTTCAGCGTTTTCTTGGACCCCTACAGTTGAGCCACCCTGCCAGCCCTGACCTTATCTCATCAACTGTCAGATATACTTCAGGAACCATTGTGTGGTTCATTTATGCTCTCGCTAATCTTTTGGACAAGATAGTTTAAAACCTGCCACTGTGGTACACATGGCTAGTATAAAGACAATGAAGTGTGACTCACTCTTAAAAAGATTCACACTCATGCACTCCAAGAGCTTTCTTCTTTTCCTGAGGGCCTTGATTTCTACCTTGGATAAACTCCAACTCTACTTCACACTGGCTCATCTTGAAATTCTTTTCTTGACTGCAACAAAGAATTCTGAGTGTGTATTGAAAAGAACTCTTCAGACTACTTCAGGAAACAATGGAACTGTGTCCTGGTACCCACTGTCCATAACGAGATCTTACACTTGTTGGAGTTTAGTACTGGCCACTGAGCCATGCCCCTGAGCTCTGGCATCAAGCCCCATTTAAAGCAAGGTTCCCACGTACATCGTTCTCCCCCTCTTTGTCTTCTCTTAGGAGCTCTCCCATTTCTCTCTCCTGTCTTCTTTCTCTTTCTTCTTGTCTTCTCTGCTATAATAATCATAACCTGTCTGTTAATCACAACCATATTCATCTGACAATTAAGCTCTTTTCTACACAGAAACAGGGTTGAGTCTCCTGCTATCTGCTGCTGCCTTCTGCTGTGTTCCCACATTCCCATGTGCATCCATAGAAGTCTGCCACCAGATAACCGGGTAAATGCAAACCATACCAAAATACCCACAAAATCCTAACAGTATTTACGTGCATGTTTTATCTGCAACACAGGGACTACACTTGAGCCTGCCACCATCTTGCTGTTGAGGTCAAAGTCCTGGGGAAGCTTCCCAATCCTCCACCACCACCTGTGCAGCTGCTGAACTGCCTCCATGTTGGGAGCTGAATGATATCTTTTAACTAAGTCTCTATCGTTCTTTTTTTGCCAATAAAGAATGGGAGTTAGATGATGGGGTGAAAAATCTGCTAGCAGAGATGCAAAGAAAGCCTCTGCCATTGCTTCCCCTAAGCCATCCGAGACAAAACCTCCTCCAATCAGATCTCCTCATTTCTACTTCCTGTGCCTCTCTCTCCCCCACCTCCAGACTTCCCCTCACTGTCTATGGTTACTTCAAGTCAACTGGTTTGCTCTGCCTCTTGACTTATAGAATGTTGTTTTTATGTTTTCTTTTTTACAATAAACACAAAGGTCTTGGATTAAAGGCATGTCTTAGGGTTGAGCTACACCACAACTCAGAGCAGGGTTTTTCAGTATATAATGCAATCTTGGAGTTTATGGTGTGATTAAATATCCTGCAAAACATTCTCCCTCTATGTGTTTACTGCATATCTTCTCTCCAAGCTGCAGGCTGGCTCCTAGTGTCTAGTTCAAGAAAAGAAACTCTCTCTTTTTTCTATCTCCTTTTTAGATACCAGTCAGCATCCTAAAATGTACCTGCCCCAACAATCTGGGCATTCTCAAGTTTTTTTCAAGGCACCTCCCACCCCAATGTAGCTGCTCCCAGAAGCATCTCAAATCAGGGTCTGTCTCTTCAACTTCCCGTTCTCAGCAGCTGCTGAAATTTACCTTTTTTCTGTCCTGTTGATTTTCTTTCAAACTCTCCTAGAACAGTGCTTGAACTCCTCCTGGGTGCTTCTTGTTAATGCTGTTAGTTTTGTTCTTAATTTTTGTTTGTTTGTTTGTTGTTTTTAGAGACTAGATTTGTCTGTGTATCAAAGTCCCGGCTGTCCTGGAACTTGCTCTGTAGACTAGGCTGGCCTCAAATTCACAGAGATCTGCCTGCCTCTGCCTCCCAAGTACTGGGATCAAAGGTGTGGGCCGCCACTGTCCAGCACTTTTTTTTTTTAAGTTTTTGAGACACCATGAGAAAAACTCTACAGGTATACATTGAAAAGAGAGACATGGTCACAGAAAAAAAAAAAAAAAAAAAAAAAAAAAAAAAAAAAAAAAAAAAAAAAAAAAACAACATAAATTAGAGGCATCAATGCCTGTCGGCTAATATTGAAGTTCTAGGAATTTGACATGCTACAGGTGCTCAAAGGAATGATTAGTATTCTTCATCTTCCTTACTCTCTCCTTCAACAGAATCCATACCAATGTCATCATCATTCTCTAGGGCAGTCATGTACTCATGAGTGTCAGAGAACTCCCCTTTCTCCATGCCCTTACCCACATACCAGTACATAAGGCACATTTGGCATATAGCAGGTCAAACTTGTGGTCTAGGCAAGAACAGGCCTTAGCAATGGCAGTGGTGTTACTCAGCATGCAGACAGCTCTCTGTGCCTTGCCCAGGTCTCCACCAGGTACCACAGTTGGAGGCTAGTAATTAACAACAACCGTGAAGCCAGTGGGGTACCAGTCCACAAACTGGATGCTGCACTTGGTCTTGATGGTGGCAATAGCAGCATTGACATCTCTGGGAACCATATCACCATGGTACAGAAAGCAGCAAGTCATGTATTTGCCATGGTTACATTTCACCATCTGGTTGGCTGGCTCAAAGCAGACACTGGTGATCTCTGTTACAGAAAGCTTCTCACGGTAGGCTTTCTCAGCAGAGATGACAGGGGCATATGTGGCCAGAGGAAAGTGGATATGAAAGTATAGCACCAGGTTAGTCTAAAATTCTGTCAGAACAATGTTCAGAGCTCCATAAAATCTGAGGGAAGCGATAATGAAAGACACAATCCGGCTAACAAGGCAGTTAAAGTTAGTGTAGGTTGGGCACTCAAAATCAAGATTTCTATGACAGATGTCATAGATGGCTTTGCTATTATGAAGGCCCAATCAGAGTGCTCCAAGATGACATGCATGGGGAGGATGAAATTGTAGGGCTTAATGACATTGGTGGAAATCTGGGGGGTGGAGTAAATGGTGAGCTCCAATTTGGACTTTTTCCATAATTAACAGAGAGCCATGCCATCGGTAAGGAGGTGAACCCAGAGCCAGTTCCCCCACTAAAGCTATGGAAAACCAAGAATCCCTGAAGCCCTATGTGCTGGTCAGCCAGCTTGCAAATTTGGTCCAAGACAAGGCCTATGATCTCCTTGCCAGTGGTGTAGTGGCCATAAACAGAGTTATTGGACACGTCTTCTGTGCTTGTGATTTTTGCTAGGAGAAGACCTATAATGTGGGTATCAGTGTGAGCATCAATAACTGTGGGGTCCAGGTTTATGAACACTGCCCTTGACACTTGCTTGCCAGCACCTGTCTCACTGAAGGTGCTAAAGAGGTCATCTTCCTCCCACTAAGGTCTTGTCACTTGGCATCTGCCCAGCAGACTGAAAGCCGTGTTTCAGACAGTAGAGCTCCCAACAGGCATTGCCAGTCTGGACACCTGCCTGGCCAGTATGGATGGAGATGCACTCTAACTACAGATTAAGGAGGAAGGGACAACAAAATCAGTTACCTGGTTCTAGTTACCATCCCCAACAAGCAAGGAGTCTAGATAAATAGCACAAAGAGAGATTAATTGTTTATTTAACTATTATTGTTGTGTGACAGAAGTAGGGAACACATGTGCCACAATCCACTTACAGCATTCCGGAACAACCCTGTGGAGTCAATCCTTTTCCCACCTTTATGTGGGTTCTGTTGATTGAACTCGAGCATCAGTATTGAGGAATAGTATTATAACTAGGTAAAGCTGTGTTATTTGTGTATGTCGCAGACTATTGCTTTAACTGTGTAAAGCTGTGTGTAGTATGAGGTTTCTGGCCCAGACTTTGGGTCCTAACCTCAAAGTTTAGGTCCACAGACCCACAGTCCCACAGTCCTACAGAGACACACAGATGCTTTCATTAGTTTTTGGCTGATCAGCCTCAGGCCCAGGCATATCACTTGCTAGCTCTCTACCTTTCATCTAACCCATGACTCTTGTTCAGCCATGCAGCTCGGTACCTTTCTTTAGAGCAGCATAGTTGTCCTCGGCTTCCTCTGGCTTCTCCCTGGTGCTCTGTCTAGCAGTCTGCTCTCAGAGATTTTAGTCTGGTAGCCCTGCCCACACTTCCTGCCTGCCTTTGGCCAATCAGCTCTTTTTTTATTAAACCAGTGGGTGAGACAATTATTTAACATGAAACAACAGAATACCCCTACATATCCCCTTTTCTCCTTTTAAAACAAAAAGAACTCCAAATCTAATTTGTCTCTGCTGCGTTTAACGATGGAAGGATATGTGTAATTATGTAAAGACGCACTGCCTTTGTTTCATTTTGCCTGCCTAAGGCACCTGATTGGTCTAATAAAAAGGAGAATGGCGACTAGCAAGGCAGAGAAAAGATAGGTGGGTCTGGTGGGCAGAGAGAATAAATAGGAGGAGAAATCTAGGCTGAAGAGAAGAATGAAAGAGAGGAAAGAACAGACACAGAGAAGCAGAGAAAGCAAGAAGTACGGAAGGAAGGTAATAAGCCCTGAGGCAAAGGGTAAAGAGAAACAAGTTAATTAAAAGAGCCAGCCAGAAATAAGCCCAAGCTTGGTCAAGCATTCAGAACTACTTAAGAAGTCTTTGTGTCACGATTTGGGATCTGGTTGGTGGCCCAAAAGCAAGCATTCTTGCCTACTGAGCCAGCCCCTGAGTCCATATCCAAATTCTATTTATCAGCAGAGACTAGGAAGCCACAATAGAGAACCCAGATTCCCTCTAACAGAAGAATTGAAGATAATCCAAGGAAAGATACTTGTGCTCTCCCTTTGGTGATCAGACTGTTGAAACAATAGTGTGCCCCGTCCCCATCCCCCCCCCCATTAGAATTACTGGAGGATCTCACACTGGGAGAAGGGAAGGGCTGAGCCTAGTACCAGCCACAGGAGAGCCATCAAAAAGGAAGAGATTTCTTACAAGTCTAGCTTATCAGACAAAGTTTCAGGAGAAAGTGAGCTGAAGACAGTGAAGGGTCAGGGATGGGTGGGACCACCCCTTGACTGGCGCTGCTGGTTTATGCACACCTCTCACCTCTCTTCCTCTATTCGAACATAAACGTCATGTTCCCTGAGTGTATATGGGGTGGGGGCACTGGGGGGCTCTTTATTTCTTCATCTTTGTAGGGTAGCCACATCGAACAAGTCTCGGGATCTCTGCTCTTCATTACTAGTAATCTCTTTGATCAGTCTGTGTTGATGGGTGGCTGAGTCCAGATTGTGAAGGCTACAAAGATCCAGGACAGTTACAATAATAATTTGAAAGTCCATTGTCTAAGACACTTTTCTGTTGCTGATAAAAAAAAAAAAAAAAAAAAAAGCTGCTGACAAAATCAAGGAAGCAAGGGTTCATTTTATTCCACAGGCAGCTGGAGGCAGAAACAGTCATATCCCACCCACCCTCAGGGAAGAGAGAGAGAGAGACTGTGCCTATGCTTAGCTAGTGTTCTTTTGAAAGAGTACAAGATCCAAGCCCAGAGAATGGTACCACCCACATTTTTAGAATGGTTCTTCCCACATCACTTAATGTAATCAGTACAATCCCACATAGACATAACTAGAGGTTGTGCCTTGCTTGTGCACACAGAGGTTTATCTCCCAGGTAATTGCAGATTCTGTTGAGCTGGCAATTGGCACTAACCATTACATTCATCCAGTACTTCTAATCTACCAAACAGCACAGCTTCGCTACACAGGATGTTGCATAGTACCCACCAGGTGTGTAGTGATATGTTTCATATTTAATAAAAACCAGTCTGAAATATCAGAGAAGAGATCTACCCACAATCAATCCAGGAGGATCAGAGAGTGGTAACTCACTCCTTTAATCCAGCACAAGGAAAGACCAGGAGTGGTAACCTATGCCTTTAATCCCAGCAGATCTGAATTTGAGGCCAGCTTGGTTTACAGAGGGAGTCCCAGGCTCCCAGGCAGGCAGTGGTGGTGCAGGCCTTTAATCTCATAACTCTAGAAACAGAGGAGATCTTTCTGTGTTTCTGTGAGTTCAAGGCTAACTACCAAATAGTAGTAGCCCACGCCTTTAATCTTAACCTGGATGTGTAACAATTGGGTGAAGAAGGTATTTAAGGCAGACATAGGAAGACTGATTAAAGCAGTAGAAGCCACAGGGAGCAAGGCTGAGGAAGCTGGAAGACAGCTGGGTGAGATCTGACTGTGGTGTTTCCTCTCTTTGATATCTCAGCCTTTCCCTGATATCTGGCTCTGAGTTTCCTTTAACACAACAGAATTCATGCAACATTTGGCACCCAGCTTTGGGGCACAAATTCTCCTCCTCTCAAAAAAGGCACTTGCTGGACAGAGCAACACATGGCCAGAGGAGTAATTGTCGGCTGGCTAGGCTTTCTGTTCTGAATTAACATCAAGTCTTAGGCAGACTGGCCACATATGTTTCTGTTTCACTTTCATCTGGGTAAGTTTTTCAGACAGTGGCCTCTTTCTCCTGGTGGGTCATGGGTTGGTTTTTTTCTCCTTTTGGACCCCTCCTTGGGCTGCTATCACACTAGGTAGGTGGCTTACTTCACAGTCATTTGAATTGTCACTGATAACTAGATTGGTGAGTAAATCGGATTTTTTTTTTAAAGAGGAATTTGTTTAAGACAATGAAGGATGTTTGGTCTTTCCGTAATCCTTCTCTAGATGATTTGATATTGAAATCAGTAAAGGAAAAGATAAATAAAGTAGATAGGATTACCATCATAATGTTTATTATGAATATTTTTTGTTTGACTTCTGTTTTATCATTTAAGAAGTCAATTAATGGAGATTCCAAGAAAAAAGTCTTAGAAAAGCCTGTTAAGATAGAAAACAAAGATGTACAAACTCAAACAGAGGAATATAAAGAACCAGTTTCAGCAAAGCTGTTTAGAATTACACAAAATAGCCAGCATTAATATATCCAATAACTTTTTTAAAATTGCACAATGGTTAAAGATGATAGAGAAGCTAGCTGGGCTCTGGTACAAATGCTAGAATTAAGGAGAGTAAAAGAAGCACTTGTGGCATATGGGATGCACTCATCATTTGTAAAACAATTGCTAAATAGCTGGTTATTATGTAACTGGATCACCCCTAAAGATTGGTTAGCTATGGTTACTGCTGTTTTAGAGTCTGGACCGCTTTTACAATGGAAAACATGGTGGAAGGAGGAGGCTAAAACAACAGAACAAAGAAGCAGGGCCAGAGGCATAGAAGTCTCCCAAGACCAACTTCTTGGGGAAAGGGATTATGCTGATATTGAAATGCAAACTTTATACAATGAACATACTCTGGCTTTATGCCACATGGCAGCTTTAAATGCCTGGGACCAGACTGAAGAAATAGGAATAAAAACTGAATCATTCACAAAAGTAATTCAAAGCCCCAAAGAAACTTTTACAGACTTTTTGCACAAATTAACTGCAGCAGTAAACAGAATGGTACCAGATTCAGAAGCTGGGCAAATAATAATTGAATCACTGGCTTTTGAGAATGCTAATGTACAATGGAGAAAAATACTTAGACCATTAAAAGCAAGGTCAGCACCCTTGGAGGACTGGATTTGTGAGACAATCTAGAGTCTTATGATGGTGATGATAACTGGGTAGGAGAGCTTATTTCTAGAGGTATAAGAAAAAGTCAAAAATTAAATGTTACAGTTGTCACATTAAAAGAGATTGTAAACAAGGTGTTCCCAGAAACAATGCTTTTGGTAGGAATAATCCCTAGAGAATACCCCTCCCTTCTGGAGTATGCAGAAGGTGTGGAAAATGGAGACATTGGAGGAATGAGTGCAGGTCAACAAGGGATAGACAAAGTAACTTTCTGCCTTTGGGAAATGCCCCAAAGGGGCTTTCAAAAGCAAGCACTCTGAACCACTGAGCCACCTAACTAGACAAAATCTCATGAACTTTAAAGGAGACAAACCCAGGACTAGTTTAAATTCCAGCGATAAGACTTAACCCAGTGGTTATAATTCAGACTTAATGAAAGTCAGAAAGCTCAGCTTAAAGGGGAAAGAAAGGACCAATGGAAATGTCGTTGTTTTAGACTATGCCTTCATATCTGAGGGATCATTTTCATCTATGACAAATATTGAACTCAATATGAGAAAATTGTCTAGTATCTGGGGCACAGATGGTCCTGAAGATATATAATGACTAGAATAAAATACGTCACTGATCCTCTCCAGATTCTATTGAGTTTCAAGTCTTGGTAATTATTTTAAGCTTACTGCCTTAAAAAGTTATACAATATGCTTAAAAAAAATAGCTACTTTTAAATGATATAAACCAAAAAATTGCACTTTATGTATGTGTGTGTATGTGTCTGTGTGTGTCTGTGTGTGTCTGTGTGTGTCTCTGTGTGTGTGTCTGTGTGTGTCTGTGTGTGTCTGTGTGTGTGTGTCTGTGTGTGTGTGTCTGTGTGTGTCTGTGTGTGTGTGTCTGTGTGTGTGTCTGTGTGTGTCTGTGTGTGTCTGTGTGTGTCTCTGTGTGTGTGTGTCTGTGTGTGTCTGTGTGTGTCTGTGTGTGTGTCTGTGTGTGTCTGTGTGTGTGTCTGTGTGTGTGTGTCTGTGTGTGTGTGTCTGTGTGTGTCTGTGTGTGTCTGTGTGTGTCTGTGTGTGTGTCTGTGTGTGTCTGTGTGTGTCTGTGTGTGTCTGTGTGTGTCTGTGTGTGTCTGTGTGTGTGTCTGTGTGTGTGTCTGTGTGTGTGTGTGTCTGTGTGTGTCTGTGTCTGTGTGTGTCTGTGTGTGTGTGTGTCTGTGTGTGTGTCTGTGTGTCTGTGTGTGTCTGTGTGTGTGTCTGTGTGTGTGTCTGTGTGTGTCTGTCTGTGTCTGTGTGTGTCTGTCTGTGTGTGTCTGTCTGTGTGTGTCTGTCTGTGTGTGTCTGTCTGTGTGTGTCTGCCCTCTTGTCTTGTTTGAACAATGTCAGTTTGTCTAACTGCTAAGGCTAAGAAATAATACTCTTGTTATTCAAATCACATACCCCTGAGACCTTGAAATCCATGTGCAGGTTTCATGATAGCCCTTTTAATGTTTCTAAAAAGATTATTCTGCCCTTTGAGGTTACAGAGCCTAGAACCTCAGATACAAATCTGCTACCAGCACCTGGCGGCATACCTTCAGGAACTGGAGTTCATGTTCACAGTCCTCTTTTCCTTCCTCACAGAACCTCTGCTTCAGGCCCCATTGGAAACCAGCATGATAGCTGAGTGTCCCCAGAGCCACGGCGGCCTCTGCAGCATCCCAGACCAGCAAAGCTTAGCAAGACATTTTTGTGTCTTGGTCGTGCCTTGTCTTACCTAAGCAGTAACTGTAGGAAGAGCAAAAGGTTGTGTTTTTAGCTGAAATACAACCAATAAACGGGAGATATCTTCTTATTGCTTTTTCAAAGTTTAAGGATTACATGAGAATGGGGTGAAAAGTGTGAGTTAGTGTTCCAGTTCTGGGAAGGAGTCAGGTAGTCATTCATAAAACTACACAAATCCACAAAGGAGCACTCTCTCTGCCTTCTGCCCTGCATTGGTTTTTGGCAACAAACTATTGAATCACCCAGGAATAGAGAATCTCATTTGAGGCATTGCCTCCATCAAATTGGCTGGTGGTTATGTCTGTGGGACATATTCATATGTAGAGAAGGGTCCAGCCTATGATAGGCCAGGCTAGCTCTTAGGCAGGTGGACCTAGAATGTAGAAGAAAGGTAGCTGAGCAAGCCTGGAGAAGCAAGCCCATAAGCAGCATTCCACTATGGTCTCTGCATCGTCTCCTGCCTTGGTTTCCCTAAATGATGGTCTATAATCAGTAAGCCAAGAAACAAAGACAAAACAAAAACACCTCTCTCCTCCCCTAAGTTGCTTTGGTCAAAGTGTTTTATCCCAGCAACAGAAAGCTAACTAGAATATACATGTCCTCTGATCACCTTGGGAATTGTCTCCTCAGATCTCTCTCAGCAATTGTCCTTTTTGTCCCCTGACCTTAGCTTGTCTTCCCTCCTCACCCCTGAGACTGATGTACCCTGGCGCCATGGAGAAGGAAACATGCCCAGGTGTTCTGGCTTCTTGTCATGGGATTCCTACAGTGCGGCTTCTGGCCTTCAGAGTGATACCACATGCCTGCACATAGTATTCCTACATAGGGTTGGCATGTCCCGATACAGTTCATATCAGAAAGTCAGGGCCACTTCAGCTCGATTAAACCACGGGAGATTGTACAGGCACCCAGGTCATAACCATCTGTTCCAACTCTTCTGCCCCAAGAGTGCACAGCAAGCAGGATCCCCTTAGTTTGCAGAAGAGGGCCCTTCAGCAGGAAAAGCTGCCCCCTCCTATCTAAGCACTGCTACAAAGCCCTAAATGGGACCCCTGTGGGGTTTTGTCAGTAAAACCCTCAGAGAATAAAAGCCAGTAAAACTCCCAGGGGATTGTGCAGCCAGCTTCCCAGCTCATTGAGTCTGTGTGTGGTTTTGATATTTGCATGAGTTCAGCCACCAGAAACTTCAGGTTTCCAGCTCTGAAACAGGAATAGGAAAGAAAGCAGGAGTAGGGGGTGGGAAGTGGGGGGGGGGGGTGATGAAACCATGATGGAAGTATGAGGTGAGGCACTGAATGTGTCAGCTGTCAGTGCATCATTCACAGAAATCCACAAAAAAAATGCAAGAGGCCTAAGAGTGGTCCCGTGGTGCCAGGTGGGTCTGGTTTCTCCCCTTGACACCCAGAGTGTCAGGAAAGGCCTGTGGCACATTCAGAACCCATCTGGGTAGGTATGACACCCATAGCTGAGGACAGACCATTAACCCAGTTATAGGGGGTATGACTGAATCTTTTCTCAGTGATTCGGGAGTAGGAAGAGATTTTAGTCTAGGCATCTTTCTTTGAGTGATTTTATACTTAATGCTAGAAAATGGGTTTAGTGGGCTTATTGGTGGTGGTTGGCTGCAGGCTGCTTTCATGTTGGTTTAATCCCTTACTTACCCTTTCTTGAAGCCCTGCCCCCAACAACAAGCATATTCCTTTTGTTGGATGAAGTGTGGAGGCAGGCAGCACACACCTGAGCTTTGGCTGGTTAGCTGCTCCTGTGAAAGGGAGGTGTCACGCAGGAGCCTGGAGTAGTCTCCTGATGTTCTCAAGAGTGGCTCAGGTTAGCACACTGGTCTCAGTGGATTGCATGGTTGGGTACATTCTGACAGCCACAGGCTGGGGCTGGAATGTCTCAGAAAGATCGATGCAAATGGTCTCACTAGAAATTCATGATACAAAATGAGCCTTTGGATATTTATTATACGGACACAGCATTTTTTTTTTTTCCTGAGAACATACAAAGATCTTGTACCACAATTACCTTAAAATATTAGCTGTCACTTCTTTCATGGCCCCAGTGAAAGAGAGAAGCCCTTTCTTTACTCTTTTCATTTAGCGCCATTACCACCTCATTCATGGATCTCTTTGTGGTCACCTAATCTGCGTAGTGCTGACTATGGTGACACGTTCACAAAGCGGCATGATTGGCAGCTCTGACTGATTACGATGTGGGACAGCTTCGGAGGGACTCATCCCACCCCATATGGTCTTCCTGGGAAGGAGCAAGAAGGTGCAAACAGGAAAGTGTGATGCAGATATTCCATACTCAACTTTGGGGGAATCTTTCTTTTAGCTTGAGAGTCCATGACAACAGGGAGTAAGAACCAATGGAACACCTGCCTGCTGCCTCCATTGTTGCCCAAACAGCAAGCCCGGGGTCGCTGATCTGCCTCCGTGGGGCTGTCAGCCTCCTTAAGGCTCATCATGCAACCTGTATTTTTCAAGCTGGATGGACAACTTCATATTCCCTAGCTGAGCACCAATGCAGCCTGTGTACAGGGACACTGGGTGCAGACAAACTACATACAGACAAGACCCGTGCATACCAACCCTATGTAGGAATACTATGTGCAGGCATGCTATGCACAGACACGGCCTGTGGAAGTATATAATATATGAGTATATCCTGTACAGACACACAATATACAGACCATATTAGCAGTAGATGGAAAACAGTGTGCTGTATGATCCTTTCTCGCAAGGAACACAGGTAATGCTGATGTTGGTAAATGTGGTAGAACCTCCTTTTAGAAACCAGTCTCTATAGTGACATAAGGTTGCCTGTGGGAAAGCAGATAAATGTCTGCCTTTTGCACACTCGCTATTGTCACACTTATCTCTGATTACAAATATATGTGGCCTGTGTTGCACAAATAAAGGAAACTCAGGGCCAGGTCTCTGGGAAAGGCGGAGATATCAGAGAGAGATCACCACAGTCAGATCTCACCCAGCTGTCTTCCAGCTTCCTCAGCCTCGCTCCTCATGGCTTCTTCTGCCTCCTCTGTCTTTCTATGCCTGCCTTAAATACTTTCTTCACTCAGTTAAGGCATGGCACCACCACTGCCTGCCTGGTAGCCTGGAACTCCTGTGAACTAACGTGACCTCAAACTCAGATTGGATTAAGGGCGTAGGTCACCTCTCCCCGGATATTCCCTGTGCTGGGATAAAAGGTGTGAGTTACCACTGTCTGATCCTCCTAGACTGACTGTGGGTAGATCCCTCTGATATCTCTGAATGTTTTTATTATTTTACAAAATATCCCCACAGGCCTGAAAACAATGTGACCAAACCAATGCACCAGAGGCTTGTGAGGCCTTTCAAAGTGTTTCCAGAGCATTTCTGAGGGGTGAGAGCAGGGCCTAGAGCCTAAATCAGACTCTTGTACTGTGACTTCTTTCCTAGTGGGTCACCAGGGGCGATAGAGAGTGGAACCATTCCTTTACCCACCCTTTGATTTCTGGACACATGGATCCTAGGTGTAGGAGAAAACACCCATATGTTAGATGATGGTCAAAAGTACATACAGCATACAGCCTCTTGAGGAACCCTCCTCCAACACTTTAAAAGGCCATTTACTGTTCCATCAAGCCAGCTGCTTCAGGATGGTGGGAAATATGGTAAGACCAGAGGATTCTATGAGCATGGGCACACCACTGCACTTCTATGGCTGTGAAGTAAGTTCCTTGGTCAGAAGCAATGCTGTGTGGAATACTATGACAGTAGACATATGTTCTCTAAGACCATGAACAGTGGCTTTGGCAGATGCACTACATTCAGGAAAGGCAAATCCATAACCAGAATAAGTATCTACTTCAGAAAAAATAAAGTATCGTCCTTTCCAACAAAGGAAGTAGCCCAATGCCAGGGAATCTGATTACTGGTTGGTCACCCCAGAGAATGGTACCTTATCAGGGGTTCAGTATTGGTCTTTGCTGCTGGCAGATCTGGAATTCAGCAGCAGCTGTAGCCAGGTCAGCTTTGTTGAGTGGAAATCTATGTCAAGTCCATGTATAGCCTCCATCTCTGCCTCCATGGCCCATTTGTTCATGAGTCCATTGGGCAATGAGCAGGTCATCTGATTCCTGAACTCCTCCTCGGCTGAAGTCACCTTCTGATGGGCACTTACATGGGACATAAGTATCTTCACTCCCCTTGCCCATTTGGAGAGATCTAGCCACATACTTCCCCAGATGCCTTTCTCATCAGTTTTCCAGCCATGCTCTTTCCAAATTCCTAACCATCCAATCAAACTATTGGCTACAGAAAGGCCAAAAATTTGGGAGTTGTTCAGTATACAAGGTTAAATGTCTCTGCAATCCCAATCTGGTACTGGGATCCAGGAGTGTTCCTAGAGAGCCTGTTTTTCAGCCTTCAGTGGAATTCTGAAGAAGTTTGTTTTAATACTGGCTACAGAAATAGGATCGATGAATTCACCAGCAGGAGTGAAGGCAAGCAGGCAAAAATCCAAGCTTCCTTCTTCCGTGTCCTTTCATGTGGCCAGGTTTATAGTGCATCTCCTAAATTCAAATACCTGACTTAAAAAAATCCTTCACAGGTGTGCCCAGCAGCTTGGGTTTTAGTTGATTTCAGATGTAGTTGGTAACTAACGTCATCCACCACAATAGCTAAGCAATCCATGTTACCATCCAGCCCTACTGTCATGTGCCTGTGATGGAGCAACCTGACAGGCTACATTTCTTTACAGAGGACCAGCAGCCCCCCTCACTGGCAAAGCTTCCACCCTTTTCCTTCTAGTTTGAAATTCCTAGGAGAATTCCAAATCCTTAGGCTCTGTAGTAGCAATACTGTGATAGCCATGGGAGACACACATGTGACTCTTTAGATACCTTCATTTCTGTCAGAATGGTTAACCGACCTTGAGAAACAGATGGGTGGAGGTTGGCAAGGCAGAAATGTGGAGTGACTGCAGGGAGAAAACTGAAGAGGTTTTACAATCTTCTAATAGAAGAAAGCATTTTGGTGAGAAACACCTTCTTTACATTATTGCCAACTTTGTTAGAAACTTTAAGAAACATAAAAAGCATGGAAAGGCTGTTGGTTGCAGAGAAGCTTCTCTGATCAAGGCATTTGTTTATGAATATACATATGGGGAGAGGATCAACCCCAAACGTCATGTTTCTAAGACAATGAGACATAGGAACTGAAGATCCAGAAAAAGTGATGGCCTAAGGAGTAGAATCATTTTTAAAGTATTCCATTTGTTTTGATACTTTTTTTTCTCCTGAGCATTGTTATACAGCGCAACACTTAGGAAATGAAGGACCAGAAAGAACATTACAAAACATGCACTACTTTTAAAATTTCTCAAGCTAAATGTAGTCAAACGCCCATAAAGTGACATCACATGTGTCATATGAAATCTGTGACATCAAAGTGACATAAAATCTGTAGTAAGCTGGAACAGGAAAAGCATTACCTGCTTATCTTGTTAAAAATTTTTGCAGAAAGCCAAGTATGGTGGTGCATGACTTTAATCCCAGAATTTGGGAAGCAGAGGCAGGTTGATCTTCATGAGTTCAAGGCCAGTCTGGTCTAGGACAGCAAGGGCTACATAGAGATCCTGTGTCTGTTTGTCAGTCTCTCTCTTTCTCTCTCTCTCAATACTGGTTCTTACTCCATCCCAACCCTCTTGCTTCAGGTTCCAAAGTGCTGGCATTACAGGCATGAGTTATTCCATCTGGCTTTGCAAGTCTGATCTCTAGGCAAGAGAAACTGAGAATGCAGAGATTTGCTTTCCTATCAGACTCATAATCATCCCTTTTAACTGTAGTTGGGATTAAGTTTTCCAAACTTAAAATGCTACCCAGATGAAATCCCAGGTCCACACTATCAACACTACACTTCTCAGAAGGCTACTGGCTTGGCCTATGACCATGCTCAGGATATGCACCAGTGGCCATCCAGAAGGCAGCCACTCACCTTACACCTCCTGGGTGGCATGCTTCCTTTCTGACCTCATGAATACTGCCCTCTAGCCCCTCCCTGTAGGAGGACCTTCCCATAGAATTCCCCTTAGCCTGTCAGGTGGGACACACCGGCAAAGGTCCAAACTGCACCTAGGAACAGCTGTTGTGTCCAGCACTAAATACAGTAAGCAACACTTAGGAAATGAACCAACTTTCTCACTGTCTTTACACAAAATATAAAGACTCTATCTTGGCAGCCAGCTAACAGATAAAAGAAATTTTTTCTTTTTTTTTTTTTTCCCCGTGCACTGGTGTTTTGCCTATGTATGTATCTATGTGAGAGGGTGTCAGATCTCGGAGTTAAAGACAGTTGTGAGCTGCCATGTGGGTGCTGGAAATTGAACTCTCCTCTGCGAGAGCAGTCAATGCTCTTAACCACTGAGCCATCTCTTCAGCCCCCAAAGACATGTCTTAGGGGAAAGAAAACAGAACACAGTAGGAAGCTTGAGAATGGTTAGAACGATAAAGCCATATTCTAATTTGTATCATGTGGCATCATACAGAAAGACAAATTCAGTAAAAAACTCAAGTTTGTTTCTGAATATTCATCAAACACACACCGTATTTATTCAGAATTTCATAATCAATGCAAAAACAGAACTTCTATAAATGTTAATACTGTGAGCTAGATACATGATATTCAGTTAGGGCTTCAGGATTGAATTCTTTTAAAAACAAATCTATACTTCATATACAATGAATTTATCATACAAAATATATACAACAGCATAACTTTGGTGTAGAAAAATGAGATTGCCAAAATAGAACAGATCATTTACACAAATGTATTCTAGTTAACTTTTTCCAAGGGCTTCACCAACTAGTCGGACAGCAATATTCTTGCCTTCATCTGTCTGGATCACAAGTAAGGCTTCAAATCTGCCCGCGGACTCTGGTCTGAAGTGCACTGGGATGTGGATGTAATGTCGGGCTCTGTGGAGAGAAGGAAATGGGAGGATGTGAAGTGACAGCAGCCAGCAGTTACCTGCTACAGCACAGCGCTGGCACAGGCTTGGCGGAAGAATCAAGAAGCACAGAATCCTACTACAGTTTTCTCTTTCTTTTTTTGTTGTTGTTTTGTTTTTACAGACAGGCTTTGTTTCTCTGTGTAGCCCTGGCTGTGCTAAAACTCCCCCTGTAGACCAGGCTGGCCTCAAAGTCACAGAGATGCACCTGCCTCTGCCTCCTGAGTGCTGGGATTAAAAGTGTGTGCTACCATCACTCGGTCTATTTCTAATTTCTTAAGCTAATATTTAACAAGATGCTGAAAAAGAAAAGGAAAATCTAAAACCGAGATACTACAACGTAGAATGTCTGCCCAGCATACCTGAGGCCTGTGGTCTAATCCCAAGCACTGTTCTGTTCCCTTGAGACAGGGCTCTCATATAGCTCAAGCTGTTCTCAAACTTGCTGTATAACCAAGAACGACCTTAACTTTAAATTTCCTTACCTACATTTCCCAAACTAGGATTTTGTGATGAACCCAGGCCCCTGAATGATAAAGGTGAGCATTCTTCGCAATGAGAGCTACATCCCAGCCCCAAAACAAACAAAATCAAAACAAAACAACACTGAATTAGATTTACACAATAATGGAATTCTGTCTCTGGCTAGCCAATTAAAACAGAAAAGAGGGAATGTATATTGCTTCTCTGTACCCCACATACAAACACAAGTTGCTATCTACCTATAAGTGAGGAAAAAAAAAACAACCTAAAAATCCTGGCTTTACGTAATTCAGGCAGCATATTGTACCGTAAAGAATTTTAAATCCTATCCCATTCTTATCAACACTGCTGTGCAATTTTGCTCTAAAAATCTGATACCTTTATGAAAAAATTACTCTTGGGAGCTTTATTTTCAGATTATACAGGCTGACAAAAAGGCCTATGTTTAAGAGTAGTATTAATGGAGGCTTGTTCCTGTCCATAAAACTGTGTCCCCCTAGCCAGGCAGTGGTGGTGCACACCTTTAATCCCAGATATATTCTGTGGCTGTGGTAATTGATCTCCACAGATACACTGTATGGCTATGGTGAATTATCTTTTTCATGCTTTACGCACAGTCTGCCCATGCATGATGATGCAGTCATCAGCTTTTGGTTTAATCACTGTAAGTCAAAACGGGAACTTTTCAGAATTTGGCTCATGGCCAGGCCCTTCCCAGTTGCTTCCCAGACTGACACGCTTTCAAGTTTGGTGACCAGAACAGCATAGACTCTCACTAACAATGTCTTCCTAATGAAGCCCAGTACTGGCTTTTGGGTGCAGAAGAGCACACTGGGCTGGAGATATGGCTCAGTGGTTAAGAGCACTGGCTGCCTCTTACAACAGACCCAGGTTCAAGGCCCAGCACCCACATGGTGGCACATCTGTAACACCAATTCCAAGAAGATCTAATGTCCTCTTCTGGATTGGCTGGTCCCAGGCACACAGGTTACATACATGCAGACAAGGATTCATACACAGAAAATATAAATAAATAAATCTTTTTAGAAAATAGGAAAAACTAATTGCTAAAAAGCTGCCCTCTTATTTCCACATGTAGCGTATATACACCCACACCGGTGTATGGTGAGCCTCTCCCTATACATAGTTACAAATAAAATCAATCCTAAAAAACAAAACAAAAACCCAACTGCTATGCTCTCTGTGTTTCTAAGTTTCTTCAGATTCAGTAAACATTATCCAGGATGATAAGGACAGTTAACAATGCCAACCAGACAGGATTGAGGAAAGTTAGGTGGAAGACCCACACTAATTACACACAATCCATTGGCTGGGGTCCTTGACTAATGCACAAGCTCAGCAGCAGTCACCTCTTTCCTGGCTTCCTGGCTGCAGATGTCATGTGACTAGCTATCTCACAGTCCTGCTTCTGTCTTTCCCACAGTGTGAGTCGAGTAAGCCCTTCCTTCTTGAGGTGCTTTTCAGCACCTATTTTATCATAGCTGTGAGAGCAGTAACTAAGACCCCCTCCCAGCTTGTATACAAAAGTGGGTTCAACTTAAGACATTTTCTACCTCAAAGGACAAGTCCACTACACAAATTCACCTCAAGTATGTTTACTTTTACCTGTGTAACCATGCACACTTTTTATTTTCTTTCAAATAACAGAGTCCTGTCATGTCTGTCTCAGACCTGCCATAGTCCAAGACAAGCTTCCAACTGTTACACATCTCAAGGTACAAGAGATGACATGTGTACGCCACTATGACTGTCTACAGCTTCTTAGACTGTGAAAACTGGCTTTGGAAGCTGAGTAAAATGTTCTCTCTTATGAACACATGTCCTCATTACTTCTTACTGTGGCAGTTACAGTGCAATCTACAGGAATCTATACAAAAACAAATGATAACTAAATCCAGGCAGCTTCACAGATAAACTACATCTTGTTAAAAATTGAGATGAAGCAAAACATATGAAATAATCTGGCATTTCAATTGTCAAAATTACATGTGAATTCAGGTGATGTTAATACTTAGTGAACATGTAGTGTTTCAAAGATAGACGGAACGCTTATGGCCCTACCCCCAAAACTTGTCTTAGACCTGGTCATTTTCTAGCTAACACTTGTAATGCCTCAGAAAAAGCAAAAACAAACAAACAAACCCACATTAGTTTCTGGGTGAAACAAAGAATGTAAGATCTAAGATTGATCCAGTGACACCTGAAGGAAACAACTGGACACATTGCAGGAAATGTCTCAATTCACTGAATAACTTCTGTCTCAATTAGTGAATTTTTAAACCCATGACCTCAGTATTGACCAGTGAACACAGCATCTGCAGCATGAACTACTCTACAAGTTAGCTGTGAGGTTATTAAGCTACAAGCAAGAGTGATTAACGCTGGGTCAGAGCCTGCAGGGCCACCACACTGTCAAGTGACCCATAGGGACTGATGAAGCACTCTAGGCAGGATTCTGCACTTCCTAGGCTACTTGTGAAGAGCGAGTAGAAAGCTCCTCACTGCCAGCACTGCAAAGAGGAGACCCCTCCTACCCTCAATCCCAAAAGCAAGTCCTGTATCCCGCAGAAAAACACAGTGACTTTTTGATAAACTCACCTCAAAGAGTATTTGGAATGTTTGATGTAGAAAGGCTCTCTGGGGCTCAAAAACTTCAGCTGGAAATGAACAGGAAAACATTTTGTGAGGGTAGAAAAATTTGGTATCTGTCATACATAAAACTTAGCTTTGCTTTAAAGATACACTGTTGCTGTGGGCGTTTCTTGGTCCCGGGTGGCAAGAGGCCCAGACTCACAGACCTGTCGTGCCAGACCCCTTAGCAGCCCACCGCTGCTCAGGCCCCTAGAAATAACTCAGACGCTTATATTAAGTTCATGCTGTTTGGCCTATGGCTCAGGCACATCGCTAGCTAGCTCTTACATCTTAAATCAACCCATTTCCATTAATCTGTCTGCCACGTGGCCCGTGGCTCACCTGTGTTCCTTACATGTTCCTCCTTGGGCGGCTTGCTCAGGTCTGTGACTCCGCCCTGCTTCTCCTACCTATGCTTTAATATCTCCTCCTACTTCTTCTATGGTGCCTGTCATGGCCCAAAACAGCTAGCTCCTTTATTTAAAGATTGATATTCACAGCATACAGAAAGGCATTCCCACATCAATACACTGTGTAAATTTAGAGTCAGCCAAAAAACTAGGCAGGACAACAGAGAGTTGTGTAAACAGAAACATATTTAAAGAGCTTTAACATGAATGTTCTCCAGTTCTGACCAACATAAGTTATAGAAATGTACTGTGTAGCAGGGAATATAAAAGAAAAGTTAAATTTTTTATATTTGATTTTCAAATAAAAGATCATGAACTACACATGAATTTCTTTTCAAATACAGTAATATTAAAGCATTTTTAAAATTTAATGCATTACAACTGAAAAAATATTATAGGATACATTTCTAATAATTAACAAATGACCTTTGAAAGCCCATAGTAACATTTTCAACTTACTGCATGAGTAATAAAAGAATTATTTCGCAAATTGACTTTCAGTGTCCTCGATTCCCCAAGTCTGGTTGGCAAGAACATGTAGACATCCTTTGGGGCATATACTCCATGGTGACTGGAGTCAAGCTGCTTGCTTTGGGAACAGTTTACAATGAAAGGCAGTTATTCAGTTTGTAACAATGTTTCCATGTACTGTATTATACTATAATTCAGAGACTCCTGTATTGGCCAAGCTTAGCTAGTCTAAGTGAGGCAAGATTAAGGCATCCCACCACCTCTACCATCATTTTTAGCATTTGGGAGGGGAGGGGGCATAATCAGAATTCAAAGAATAAGAGATAAACTTGTAAGTTGACAACAGAAAAAAGATGTACTTTCAGGGCTAGAGAAATAGCTCAGTAGTTAAGAACACTTCCTGCTCTGATAGATACCTGAGTTTGTTCTCAGTACCCACAAAGTGACTCACAACTGCCTTAACTCAGTTCTAGGGGATCTGATGCTTTATTCTGGACTCCAAAAATGCCTGCGCTTAAGTTGGAAACACTCAAACAAGCACACATAAACATCAAATAAAAATAGCATAAATCTTAAGAGAAAAATGATAAACTTTCGATCTGGGCATGATAACCTGACACCCTACTTCTGGGGAGGTAGGGGTTAGAGATGAAATGTTTAAGATCACCCTCAGCTACACAGCAAATGTAGGCTAGCTTGGCCAAAACAAATACCTCTCCCACACATTTCCAAAAATGTGATTGTTTATATTTGTGTGCATATGCATATGTCTATGAATATGTCAAGGGCCTGTGTGTGCAGTACCCATGGAGGCCAGAAGAGGGCACTGGATCCCTTAGAGCTGGAGTTACAGGCTGTTGTCATGACTCAAGGGAGCAGGGATCTATACTCCAGTCCTCAGCAAGATCGGTAAGTGCTCCTGACTGCTGAGCTATCTCCTTATACTCTTACGGGAATATAAAACAGCACAAACTCTTTGGGGGAAACTATTGGCCAACTTGTTTCAAAGTTAAACATGCTTATCATATGATCCAGCAATTTGGGAGTAATAATGTTATTTTTTTATCGAAAATAATAAAAACATTTATCTTCAGAAATATACATGAAAGTCAGGCACAGTCACACCTGCCTTTACTCCCAGGCATGTGAGCAAATCTCTGTGAGCTCCAGGACAGACAGGCTGCAGAGATACACTGTCTCAGATCAAAACAAACAAACAAACAAAGTAGCACAAAGGTTAGTGCTACACCTATAACTCACTGACTTGGGCAGATGTACACACCCAGGTATGGGAGCAGAGGTCTCCCCCATAGCACGCCTCCGGGACATGGTCCCAGGATCTACTTTAACAAGGGAATCTCTGGAGGAACTGGAATCCTCAGGATCAGTTTCTGCTCTCATGCTCTGTACAGGAAACAAACAAACAACACAAAGTGGGAGGGGAAAAGGTGACCATCCCAGAAAGCAGTCATTCCTTATGGGAATTTCATTATTAAACAAAACTGTAAAAACATAATTATCTTTAAATCCTTTGAGTTGCTAACTTTTCTGTATACTGTCTACTTCTGTTGTCCCCAATGCAAATGCCCCCTCCTGGTACATATATAGTACATGTATAGACAGCAATTGATATATTGATATAATTAAGTCATACCTGAGTTCATGTGAAGTATAAATAATAGACCCAAAGAGACTGCAAAGATATCAAGTTAATAAAGACTGACAATAAGCCTAGGATCTGAGGCTACAACAGATTACTAAAAATAAAATCATATCAGAAAAATTATTATATATTTTCAGGCATTTTTCCACTTAGGGTTTTTAATATATACAAACACTTGCTTATTATATCTAGGACAATACTCACCTGTCCAGAGAGCTGGAATCTCAATATATGTTTCATGTGAGGCTCTTTAGCAGGGTGGCACTCAACATCCCAAAACTGGGCATAATCCCCTCTATCTCTGGGCAGAAACATGATGGAGACCTACAAAATACACAAAATGAGACACACAGACCCCAACTTTAAACACAGGTTAGGAATTTAAAGTTTAGTGTAAGCTAAGTAAAATAGCAAATATATTTAGATCGGCTAGTTTTCCAATTGACAAAATAGATTTGAGGGCTGAGAAGATGGTTTGGGATTAGGGGCAACCAGCTATAACTCTTGTCCTAAGGGACTCGTACCCTCTTCTGGCCTCCCAAGCACTGTATGCACATGGTACACAGATATAAACGAATAAAAACATTCATATATATAAACTAATAAAATACTTTTAAAAGAAGGATTTGAGCAATTTTATCACTGGTATAATATATCCAACATATATTTCTTTTAAAGCTATATATAACATTTCCTTCCTATGTGCAGTAAATGCTTTTTTGGAGGAAAATTCCACCATGGAAACAATCTACTCTTTCAACCTTATCGGTGCAAACCTGACAATAGTGGAAGGTTAGGGTGACCATCACAATAAAGAAATGGTGCTAGATTATAATAGCTCATACAGTAAATAATTCAGAATGCTAGTCAGAGCTAGCTGCCCTGCTTATACATATACACCCTGCACATGTACAACCTCTCAGTGTTCAACTGGTTGGGCTAAAGGGACCCCAAAGGTAACCAGAGGAGAAAGGCTCCAAACAGTGATCTGAGCTCTGTAGCAGTCTAGGGCCCAGAAACCCTGGGTGTGAAGACAACTGGACCTTTCTTTACAGCAGCAACAACACCCCTGCATCTCAGACAGGCTGTGTCCAAAGGCAGTTCAGTCACAACTGACTGGATGGAACCCAGTAACCAACAAACAGAGCTGCCACCTTCTAACTGTCAGGTGCTTGCTTCTCTACTGCTGCTAAGGCAGCAAGGGAAACAAAGAACACATACAAAAAATCTTGAACCCCTGTAAAAATTCCCCAAAGCAGGAAGCCATGATTGACAGCCTTACACGTGACAGATGCCAGTGTCACTACAGTGGTGGCTAGGACTGTGGGGAAGTAGGCTGCATCCCCCAGTGACTGAAGATCTGTCTGCAGTCTGAGAAGAATCACCACAACAGCAGCAAAAGGCTCCTGGTGGGGAAGGCAGAAGCTGGACCCCACTGACAGCTGAGTATGTGCTCCCTACCACCTCAGCGTAGGGAACAGAGCCTACTAACCTAACTGGGTATACCCTTGGGTTTGGTATGAGCTCAAGAGTCAAATATGAGTGAGACTGCCTGAGGAGGAAAAAAGGGAAGACTTCTGGGCCTGGCTTCCAGCCAGAATCCACACAGCCTGCTCTGCAGCCAGGAAAGAAGGCCGTCAAGACAGGCCCACTGGTGGCTTGCTGCAATGGCAGTTTCTGCTGCAAGTAAGAAACTTGCTGGAACTCCTAGTGCCCGGCACCCTCCAAGATATTGCCCCAGCCCCCAAGACTCAAACAGGAATCCATTTCTGCAGCTGTCTACAGCCTTCAATACCTGCCAGAGTCAAGAGACGGCTGTGACCTGCTTTCAGCATGGACTTGCTGTTGGTTGGCATCCTGAGGCCTTGTGAAGGCTTCACCTTGTTTGGTCCACAGGGCTGTTTTCCACATTCCCACTTAAGTTGTTGCTCTCACGTGGCAAAGCTCCTCTGACCCCCTGATTTCCCTCCACTGTCTGCCCATCCCATTCTTGGATATCCTGGGACAAGAGAACTTACCATCTCACTACAGCAATATTTTAAAGTAGTGTTTTATAAAATCAGTGTTTAAAACCTTGGCTTTATCAAAGAACAGTGATCACCAATGAGTTAGTATCTGAATCTGGATTCAAATATTTAGGTGAGCTCATTACTGCCTTGCAAACATAAGGATAATAACCCAGATTCTGAGAGCTTAGAGAGAAAGGCAGAAAAGACCCAGGCAAGAGCACCCAGTCCAGGGAGTTGAACACACAACAGAGAGGAGGGGGCAAGGGTAAAAACAATGACATCCTGTCCAGGTACAAAATAGGCAACTGGTCTGGAACACCGAGAGTCATGCCTCTTTAAAATTAAACTCACAGCAAAACAAACAGGAAAAATTAACATTACAGCACATCACATACTCAATATGCACTCTGAGAACTTTTGTGTTAATTATCTCATTCAATTCTTATATCCACTGTTCAATGCTTCAAAAGTTTGCTGCATACGACAGCTACTTCAGCTGCCTGAGAGTCACCCTATATTCCTATTTAGTACCTCAATTCACCAGGCTAGGCTTGGGTGCAACTGTTTCTCTGGTTTACTGTCAGTGTCTTATTTAGACTGAAAGTGTACTTGTTCAAATTACCCTAGGAAAAGTCACAAAACAATAAAAAAAAAATAAAAAACACCATAAAGCTTACATTTCTAAGTAAATCTAAATAAATAAATGCGAATTCTTGGCTATCTACCCACAGTGAGTGCAGCTCTTGAGACCTCATCGTTTTTTGGGCAGGGGACAGCGATTAATGCAGAAATTCACAAGTATCCAGGGAGTTCTCAGTCACAAACAGGACATCTTGGAATCCCTTAAAGCTGGGGATACAGGCAGCTATAAGCCATCAGACGTGGGTCCTCTAGCTAAGATTGTGAGTAGGATTATGTGTGTAACAAATAATGAAAATCAAGGTCATAAATTTGAAAGGGAGAAGGATGGAAGAGTGGGGGCTTGGAGGGAGAAGTGGCAGGAAGAAATGGTATAATCTCAAAACTAAAAGAAACAATTTTAAAAAAATCATACTTTAAAAATAATGAAAGTTCACAACAACTAGAAGGATTTGCTACCCATGAAAATATAATGATAAATATGAATGGGGGGGGGGGAGTGGGTTTCAATGGTTATGGCTGTTAAGTAGAACTACTGTCTTGATCAGCTGTAACCTTGAACACCAAATCTACGCCACTTGAAGCAGACTTCCTACCACAGAGCAATGGAGTGTGCTTGTATAAGCAGACCTTTTCTCCAGCGGATAGCTGAATGAGGCCAGCTCTGGTCTTAAGAAGTCAAACTGAAGCAATCAGGTCACAGGGCTCACTCACCTTTTGGACTCCATGGCCTTCCAGTGTACCAGAAATTGGTGAACATCTGAATGCTGTGTAGGTAGCTCTAAAAACATCTCCAGTTTCATCAACTCCCTGGAAAATAATCATTTAAAATAATTAAATAGCTATTTAATTATTATTCAAATGATAAAAAAATCTCATACTACAATAAATTAATAAAAAGAGCCCATTATTCTTATAATTATGGAGGACAGGACAAATCTATCTCAAGACAGGTCAGAACACTCAGTCCATTCCTAAGGAAGGGCCTTCTCCCCAGCTGAGCTCTCCCACGGGCTGAGAAATGACAGACCCATGCAATCAGTGAGTGAACACAGAGCCCAGTGCATGTGGGAAGGAAGCAGTGTGTGCACACATGGGCTCCCTCAAACCTAACTTACCTCAGGTAAAAATCAGAACTAGAAAAATCAGATGGAGTGAGCCTTTTTGGTTTGCCTATTACCTCGTGAAAAGGGTGGTTATCTGCCACCTTCTACAGCAAACACAAGAAACAAAATGGCGACAGACAGGCAACATCTCCACCTGAAATATGGTCACAGTTTAAAGTTCACAGTCTGAACTGACCTTGACGTATGGGGGAGCAAAGGAGGACAGGTGCCACTTCACATTTGTGGGGCCACAATTCTCCAGTTCCAGATAGTTCTCTGAAAAGAAAGAACACACATTTGTACTCTGAGAGGCTAGTGGCAAGCTGCTGTGACAAACATCATGACCTTATAGTCAAGTAGAAACTACAGAATCTTTATCGAACCAGATACACTGTTTTGGATTTTTTTCAAGCTCTAATGCTCCCTCAAGTGGGGGACAGACAGAAAAGGTCTTAAGACAGTGTGAGAACAGAGTGAGCTACTGGGGTCAATGGTAAGGCTCAGGAGGCCTACAAAGAAGGAAACAAAGTCAGTCAAAGTATCAAGTGCCTCAGACAGGAACCCAAACAATACTATTTATTTAGCAAAAGTCAGCAAGGAGGAGAAAGAGACGTTAACTACAGAGTACCTACCACACTCACTGCGTTATATACAAAACCGAACAACTGAATGACTGGATCTATCTTCAGTGTCAGAAATTTTGTATGTATAAGCTTTCCGTTCAAGGGGCTGGCATCGAGCAGCCTTACCATGTGATACAATACCTGAGGTTTTACCAGGTTCTGTTGGAGGAAAAATCACAGTCTTGCTTCTAATTTCAACTTTTGTAGAAGGTGGTTTTGTTGTTGGTTTTGTCAAATGGCTAATGGAAGGCTCGGGTCCTGGGCCAAGAATTCCAAATGTGCTGGAGGCCAAATGAGGTAAAGGTTCTTGAGTCAAATCTTCTCGAATTTGAACTTTTACTGTTTTCTGAAATAAGTCAAATGAATAGGACACAAAAGTAGCTACCAGTTTATAAGGCACATTCTGGGTTTTTTAATTATGGTAAAGAAATCCAAACAAATGAAACATGATGAATTCAGAAATTAAAGTTTATTCGGATCTCAAAGAAGTAAGTCCTTCGGTTCTATTTTTTTATTTCCTTTCTCACAGTTACCTTTTCTTCCCTCCCCCTGACTATCTCTGCATGTATGTGAGTGTACACGCATGTGCCTGAGCACTCATGTGGAGGGCAGAGGACACCTTGGGTGTTAGGACTCATCTTTTACCTACTTTTAATAAGTAAGACTTGTTTGTCACCATGTGTACTGGCTAAGAGGCCATTGAGTGTCCCAGGATTTTCCTGTCTCTGCCTCTCATCTCACTCCACGCGCACTAGGATAAGCAGATACATGATCCTTTGTCTATCTTACATGGGTTCTAGGGCTTTGAACTCAAGTTCCAACACTTAGAGCAAATGCTTTACCTACTGTGTCATCCCCTCTGCCTCCCTCTTCCTTACTTTTTGATTTTAAAGCAAATAATTCACAATAGTTTCTAGGTCCTTATTCCCCATCCCCAGTCTCCCAATAAAACTGTTCAGATCACTAAGTGCTAATTGTATACTAAGTGCTCTAAAAAGTATATCTTATTGGACTTTCATTTGACTTCCAAACGTACAAGTTAGTAAGGAGTTTGAAACTGAAGCTACAAAACAAAAGGACTGCTGCCCAGAAAAGAACTTAGACATACCTTTTGCCCATTATCACAGTGAACATAGATCAAACCGGTCCACGGGATCACTGACTGTTTTGTGGACAGGGAAGAATTGGGACTCACAAGAATTTGTATTTTACTCCTTCAAAAAAAAAAAAATAATGAACAGTGAGAATATTGTTCACTTTTACAGTAGTAATGACAAGAAACAAATACTGTCTGCCAATAACCAATCATTTTCTTTGCTGGGAAAAATGGAGAATTGGTTTTCTTGCCCTGGCATCTTCACATGGTTCACCTCAATATCCAATAAGGACAAACAAACGTACACTGGTACAATTCCATCAGCCCAGGGAAAAACTCTTTCTAGGATAAACCACCAAATAGAAATGCCATCTCAGAATCATACAGATTCATACTACACACTCTGAGCCACTTGATAATTAGGGATAACGTGGTCACAGCACAAAGCAAATTAACTTTCCAGTAAACTGGGGGGTGGGGAGGAGATGGGAAAATAGGGAGGGGGTATTAATTAGCCAGTCAGTGATCTTCTCTGGTCTCAGATTTCTCTTCCAGGACCTACAGGTAAAGATTAAGAGCTAAAGGTTAAGTTTAAATGAAGAGATCAGACTTGTTTGTGTCTATGAGGGGGGAAAAATTACATTTGTTAAAAATAGCAGAGCAAAATTATTTTCTATTACTAATATAAAATCTATGGGACCCAGAGTCATTTGTAAAATAACTGTTCTCCACCTCTTAACTTTTTACTCATAGCTGGCAAGGGCATGCTACATGTGATAAGCACCCAGGGCAAGCTGAGTTGACTGCTTTTCTCCAGGTAACTCTGGGTTCCTGATCCTTTTATTAGCTCACAGCATCAGTCCAGCAAACTCTACAAGTGCACACAATTGTAATTTTTCAAATGTAAATGAACTCCATGCTGTTCTTCTGCAGTGATGTTAATCACAAAAACTAATGAGACAGCTCTATGCTGACCAGCTGCAAAGCTGTGTTTTCATCTTGTCAGTAATCAAGCTGTGCACAGGATAGTACCTGTTTAAGAATAACTGAACCAAAGAAAAAACATTTATAGATGTTCTTAGAACATTTTATATAGAAAATTATAAACTGGGCTGTGGTTAAGACATGCTACAAATCAGGAAGTTCTGGCTGAAAAAAATGTTGTCAACATAAATGAAAAAACAACACAGCAAACAAAGAACAATGCTTATTACATAAAGAAACAGAGAGCCAATCAACTAGGCTTTGAGAGAAACTGCCAACCCTCAACACATAATCGGCTTTTATTCTCTACATTGTGATTTTGTGAGCAGACTAATGTGTCAGAAACATTTTGCTATCTTCCACTTCAGAGTCTGTTCCTCACCAATCATGTTTCTTTACTATTGTAGGGTACCCCTTCCTAGCTGTGTGCATCACCTCTACTCACTAGAAGGAGTAGCGTGTGCTCTGCAGTGTGCCAAAAATAAGACGTGTACTTTGTTAACAAGGGGCAGACTTCTACTGAGTAAGTTTATTTGCTTATTTTTGTAGTTCTGTGAACAGAAACCAGGGCCTTGCACATGCCAGGCAAGAGCTTTACAACTGATCCCTAGACAGAGTTGTAGGAGATAATTTGGTCTTCAGTTGGGTCAAGAAAAGGAATCAGTGAAAGTGGAAGCAGAAGGGAAATATGCGTATAAAATATTTTGTATAAAAATGTTCTATACTCATTATATATAACTAAGATATTGTTTTAACAGCCTGCAAAAAGCCAGACATGGAGGCACATGCCTTTAATCCCAGCATTTGGGAGGCAGAGATCTTGAGTTTGAGCCAACCTGGTCTAAAGAGCAAGTTCCAGGACAGTCAGGGCTACATGGAGACACCCAGCCTTAAAAAAAATTTTAAAAGCCTCTATGATGGTATCTGAATAACAGCACAGAAAAAAACATAAAACATACTTACTCTGGTGTGATATATCCATGTTGTGGTGTCACGGTCAGGCAATGCGCTGGCCAGTACAGCTCAAATTTCAGTATACTAAGAGAATTATTTATAATCTGGAAACGTCCAGTTTTTGCTATGTCACCTATTGTACCAGATAAATACTGTTAATTCCATTTATACACAGAGAAAAAAGCAAATGTTAGTAATACTAAATCCTGAGTAAATGCACTTATATAATAATTGCTTGTTTTGCTTTTCTCAACAATTCAAGTATAGGAATTTCAAGTCTGTGTTAAAGAGGTCTTCTCGATAAATCCTGGAAAGTACAAAGACACTGGCTACACTGATCCAGGTTAGAGAGGCTATCAACCTGGAGATGCTCTCACCTGATCTCATTTTAAGAAACATGTATGTACTATTTATTCCTGCTCTGAACCCAGTTTTTAGGGTTAGGTCATAAGTAGCAGGTAGAGCTCCTTAGGTGGAGAACTGATAATTGTCAGGCCTCTGGGTGGGAACTGCAGGTGCAGAGATGCAAACCCTGACTGACTCCTAAATGGACTTCTGAGAAGTTCTTACCCAAGTATTCAGTAGAAGGAGCTAGCAGAATCAAGTGTTCTGGATGGACAGCCCACCTTTCTTCAGAGGTTGGTGTGCCCTTAGCTGGGTGGGCAATTTGTGAGAGAAAAGGAGGGCCTTGAGGGCCTTTAACTGGTAAAACATCCAAAGAGACATTGCCACTTTGTTTTCCAGAAGTTCCAGATTCACTGAGGAAATTATTTAATAAAAACAGAAAAGAGACATCAGAAATACTAAAAAAAAATAATTATTTCACATTTTATATCAAGGCTTCTTAAAATAAAAAACTAGAACACAGAAAAGGGGTATGGTATACCAAATATATTTTAGTAAATATTTTTAGTAAAATTTCATATACTTAAAAATACTTTTAGAGCTTGGGATATAGTTCTGAGATAGATGTTGACCATGCATGGCAATGCCCTAGGGTCCAACCCTAGCACTACAGGAGAGAAAAGACAATCTCTGTGACAGCAAAACTCATTAAAAACAGCAAAGTTTTCTAGAAAAATGCTAAAGAGCATAGAAATTTCTTACTATTTTCTAGCAATCCTTATAAACAGTCTAAGTCAAACCTGTCCTATCTTACAGTCACAAAGTACAAATCCTAACTGAAGTTTTAATATTCAGTCCAGAGCTGGAGAGATGGCTCAGTCGTTAAAGGCTGGGCTCACGACCAAAATGTCCAGTGTCCAAACTCTGCCCACACATGGAACTCCAGCTTTATTTCCAATCAACACCAATCAAACTTCACTCCACCAGAGAAACAAGAGAGGCACTAGAAAAGTCAGAACTGGGTAAAACGAGTGTTGGTTCTTGGCATTTTTACTTACAACAAGTTCTTTACTGTATATGTACTGCTATATTTAATAGTTTAAATGCCTTTGAAAATTATTAGAACTAAAGCAAAGGAATAAGAATAGAGGTGGGCAGGCGCTAGGCAGGTGGAGAGATACTGACATGGGGTTAGGCTGAGCACATAGAGACACTAAGTCAGCATTCACTGCAGCACTGGTGGGAGGAAACAAAATACAGGGAGATTGAGTGAGACCTTATGACAGAGAGGACAAAGGGTCTGATCAGAGAAAAACATAATTATGGTGATGCATTTCTTAGGTCTCCAACTACAATAGGATGGACACATCCAATGACGTGCCCTGGTTTCCGATGTCATTTTCTAAACAAAGGAACCTCTAAGAGAAAGGAGCCTGGTAAAGCTGGGAAGGGTAACAAGCCTCAAATGTCTTGCCATGCTAATGAGTAAGAAAATACTTGAGGCCGATGGGAAACCCGTCTAAAGAGAAGCGAACCAGAGTGAGAGGAGAGAACAAAGAGGCACGCTGACTCCACAGCCCACCCTGCTGTAAGTCATTTCTTCGGTGTTCTTCTGAAAGTTTCAAAGTTGAATTTGCAAATTGAAAAGTCCTTAGTAGGAAAATGGCCAGCAGCTGGCCTGTAAACTATTTTCTCGCTTTTACTGGGGAAAACGGGGGTTGGGAGAACTGATCTGGGCAGATCTGCTCATCTCAAAGGCAGCACACATGGCCCTGTCTACACTGCTGTAATGGCATGTTTACTGCATCATCTGCTTACAACTGTCAGTGGGAAAGAAACCTGGAATTAATTATGAGCCTATGGGATACAGCTCTGAAAATTATCATATAAATTATCTAATTATCAAACTATATAACAGATCTTTCATGATTGAAATCACTCCCTTTTGTTACATGGTCAATCTTTGTAAAACTGCCTAGAACACAGGTATTCATAACGAAAGTACTTAGCAAGTACCACAAATAACTGATCTCACATTATCAGCAGAGCCTAACTATGGAATTCTTTTGACTCTGAGATTCTGATTTGATAATCCATTTATACTCTCCCATCTATGAATGGTAAGGAAGGGCAGACAGATCACTCATTACTGAAAAAACAGATCATCAAAATGCAATATAATCTTGAATTCTAGACAAGATAAAAAAGATTTTTCCGTAGTTTGACTGTGGGGAGCTTTATTTTAACAGAGGTGTATAAACAGAGTCCATGCACTGCAAATATTACTGTCTTGATGTTAATTTTTCTAATTCTGATAGGTTAACCAGACTTAAGGTTACTCATGTCTGCCGTTTGCTCTTATGTGACACACAAACATTTCTATTAAAAAGAGATGGCAATATAAATATGTTAACAGCTAGAAAATCTGAGTATTAGGTTTTCAAAAGTTGTCTACACTACTATTAAACTTTTCTAGGAGCTTTAAATAATTTCAAATTAAGCTGAAGAAGGCGAGGAAAATAGAAAATAACATGGTAGAGCAGAGAGAAGATAAGCTGCAGTTTGAATCAGTCACCAATCAGTCTAGTGAAAGATTTCTATTTGTCTAGTTTTACCTTTTAGATTCCAACCTCACACTGGAAGAAGGCTGAAGAAATTCTCTGCTAGAAATGGAATCTCTGAATTCTCCAATTACTGACAGGGTAATTTTACGCATGCTTCCATAAAAGAGTTGAATGTCGTTAGGCCGCTGAGGAAGATCACATGCTGCAAAAGAATATATTTTGAAAAAGATAGTCCTCATGTAAGCATAGCACAAAACAATAAATTTTACATGTAGCCATATCATCCCCTTAGGTTGGGGTAGAGGACATCTCAATTATCCTCACCACCGACTGGCACAGATTGTCCACCAGAGCTGACAATTATCTTTGCTGCTCTGTAACCTTTGGTAACTTAAACTCCTCTGAGCTTTAGATCCTTCACCTATGATCTGGATCAGGAGTACTCATCTAAGGGATGCCATGAGTCTTAAAACATGAACATTGTGAAGGATCTGTACGGCACAAAGCATATCTAGTGAACAAGGCACTATTCCAGTTCTTTATGTTTACTAAATTTCCAGGCTAAGGGTAAGTTTCAGTTAGGCAAATCTAGGAAGCATCACTAAATATTTCTAGATTAAAAAGGGGAGCGCATCATGAACATCTTAGATTAGGCTGCCCAAGTATGTATATACAAAAAAATTTTAAGAGTATATAATTCTTTAAAAACTAAATATTTTAAATGAAAATTAGAAAAAAGTAACAAATTTGTTTTGCTTTTCTTGAGATCGGATCTCAGATAGCCAAAGCTGGTCTTGTACTTCTGATGCTCCTGAATCCACTCCCAAATGGCTGTATTACATTCTTGAATCACCAGGCCAGGTAGTAAACTTCAATTTATAGAAATTGTGCCATGACTATAAATTTTGAGAATAACTGCTTCATATTTATTATGGGTTTGCCAAAAACAACCCTTCTTACAGCCCATTTCTTGAACATGTGGACAAGGAGCTGCCTTGGAGCATCTTTCCTCATATCCTGGCCATCTTCTCCACTTTGTCTACATTTGCTGTTCAATCATATTTTGACAGTCAACTCATTCTCAGTGGCCGGCCCTTTCCCTGTGCCTCTCCCATTTCTGAACACACCCCAGTGCTCTACTCCTCACAATACACTTTAGTCTTCCATCTGTTTTCTTTATCTGTCAGCCCTCTCTGGGTAAAGACTTCATTCCAGTGTCACACAATGGATACTGTACTTACCAGCAGGTGAATGGACTATCACGAGCTGGTGGAATTACGCCACCTTCCAAATCTCTGCAAACTCTACCTGCTTTTACTCACATCTTCACCACAGCTGCAATGTTACCTACTACGTAAATCTACAGCAAAACGCAGTTTAATTCTTAGCTGGAACTTTCCTCTGAGGAAAGGATGATGTTTAAAAGCAGCAAAGATGGATCTTAACCTAAATGTGTATACTCTTGTATGATTTTATTTTTACAAATATTTACATGTTACTTTACCAAAATGATACTTTGTTATAAATTTTTTAAACAGTATTTTCCTTAATCAAGACTTTAATTAAATGACATTTATTTATCACAATTTATCACAAATTTGTACCATTGTTCTAATGGCCATAAATATTCTGCCCCATATGCTTAAATATTTAGGTGGCTTCCAACTTCTTCTAAAATTATAATAGTATAAAATTATACATGCATTTTACAGAGTTTGTATGTCTTGGTGTATTTTGTACGAAAAAACAAACACAATTAAATATTTGAACTTTTTCTCCTGAGTGAGGCTAAAGCATCTAGGCTGTACTCTGCATATCTATTTGGGGTATCTTGGACACACTACATCTCTAAACATAATCAGGAAATCTGAAACAGCATGAACTTCAGTGTAATGATGGCCCATCCAACCGTGATGTCTTTACTGACATCTAAAAATACAGCAGACGTCACTCTCATTCCATAGAGGACCCTCAACTTACTGATATGCTTTGCTTCAAGTGACAGGTTCAGAGAGCTCAGATTCAGCTAACCATGCCTAGATAATACCACAAATAACCCCAAAGATTAAGGATGTTATAGTTCTTACCATCATCTATGAGTAGTTCGTCCTGAAATGTTTCAGCAAAGTCAATGTTTTGTAGCAGACTATGTTCTGGAAGTATCTGCTTTGTGACTCCTGGTTTATCCAACAGGGCCCTGCCAAAAAAAATTTTTATTCACTTTATATATAAAGTGACCTAAACCAGATTTTAAAGTATTTGGCAAACCCTACTAACAGAATATGTTCAGACATACAGCATATATCTAAAGTCATATATAAGAACTTTTTAGAAGCAAACCTGTTTTGGGAAGTTCAGCTAAACTGGTTGTCAAATCAAGATTAAAATCAAAGCAGCAGCTCTTTAACGTAAGAGAACAAAAAAGAACAGATCCTTCTGAGGGCTTATCTTTTCAGTATTTGTGATAATCTGGTCACAGAACTTGCCTCAGTGGGGGAAAAAGACAACAAAAAATGATAAGCTTTTCAGGGAACTATTTAGGTAACCATGATAACTACTGTAGAAAAAGGCATTTTCCAAAGGATCTTTGTAATGAAAAATAAATGCTTCTGTAATTCTCAGATGTTCATAACCAAAGGAAATCTCAGTACGGAAAGTCTGTGGTAAATAGGAGTTATAGAACAATACACTGTATTTTTATGTTTCAGTAGAAAGGAAACAAGAAACATGATAATCTGCTTTCTTCAAATTATTCTAAAATAATTAAGAAGCCAGGTTCAGCTGTGCTTGGTGGTACATGCTAGTAATCTCAGTACTCAGGGGGCAGAGTCAGATGGATCTCTGTGAGTTTGAAGCCAGCCTGGTCTACATAGTGAGTTCCAGGACAATGTAGAGAGACCCTGTCTCAAAAAACCAAAAAAGCCAGGTTCAATGATCACATAGTGAGCTATCATTCTCAATATGAGCGTCATCTATCTTGTCCAGCCCGAGAAACTCAATTTTACAATAAGCACTCAGAATTTATCATATATAGCATATTAAATTACATTTATATTAGATGTCTCAAATTTTATAAAGTATCAATAAGCTACCTTACACATTTTAAAAATGCAATCATCTTTTCCAGTAATTTATAGCCTTCCTAGAATATTTATATGATCTGATCTGATATATTCTTCAGTATGTTAGGAGTAGAGTCCTAGTTTAAAGTATGACGGTCCTATTAGGAAAGAGAGGACTAATCCATATGTCAAGAAATAAAGCACATTAAGGAAAGCGCAGGAGTTTCCTCCAAGTACTTCTCACTCCCACTATGCCAACTTAGGAGCCACACAAACTGACTACCAAATAGTTAGGTACGCTCTAAAACTTCAAAATCATTAGCTATCCTTGCTTTCACTGAGCAGTTCCCAACACTGTCTGAACGAAGCATGTACCTTCGATACTGCTGTCTGGAAATTTCGTCACCACCAAAGAAGTACACAGTTAACAGTTCTGTTGCAGGCTTATTGTCGTTCTTTCTGTTTGGTGGATTGTATATTAAAGTAACATCCTGATACAAAAAAAAAAGAAAACCAGGAATATGAATGTTCAGTATTTTTCCTCAGTAAGTCATCTCACTCTGAATGAACAATCCTGCAATACTCAACAGGGGACAGACACAAGAACCAGTACACCGAAGGCAAAGGCAGGGAGAAGTCTGCACACAAGGCCAGTCTGGTGTGTAGACCTCTCCCTGGATAGTTCCAGGACAGCCAGGGCTACACAGAGAAACCCTGTCCAGAAAGGTGAGAGAATAAATGAATGAATGAATAAAAATACAGCTCTTCCAGAAAAAACTAGGTAAGTATTTCTATCTCATACCCCTTTCTAACATGATTTTAGCTCTTGACCTTAAAATAAATAATATTAATCAAAATATAAGTATTTCATAGGGCAGAGAGCTTATACTTACTTCTTGGGTTCTTTCTTTAAGCACAAATTTATCTGGCAAAATCCTCATTACTTTAGGATCCAGCCAGACTTTCCTTGGAGAGTCTTTCAGACACACTGCTTTAACAAAGGCTGCTCTGGAGCCAGTGTTGCGGACAGAAAAGACCACTTTACTTTCTTTGCCAGGAATTAAGTCATTCATTGTTACCAAGTAACTGTCAGATAATTTTTTAACATCTTCTAAAATAAGATTACTTGTTCCTCCATATCCAGACAAAGGTATCTAAAAAAGGATACAGCAAAAATTATTTTTATATAAGAAAGAAAATTTATTACAGTTAGAAGAAAACATAGATTTAATATAATTAAAGTTTTAGTGTTTGTATCCTTGGGCTAGTATATAATATTATATATGCAGCACTTCCAAACTGCATGCCTTCTGACTATAAAAAGAACAACCATTTCTGTTTGCATAAGCCAAGCTCAACAAAAGAACAACAAGAACTTGAATAATTTTGTAAGTTGAAGCATATAATTGTAATTTATTTTGAAATGTCTAAAAACACAGATATACTAGAGTAGGTGGTCAGCTCTGTGGTAAGAGAAATATATCAAAGCATGAATTGTAGGATTTTTTTCTTCTCAGTAATTCAGAAGGTTTTTCATAATAGAATACGCTAGGAGAGGGGAAAAAAAGCTCACAGTATATTAGTAGAGCTATTGTCAGAGAGAAGCCTGCAAGCAAGACTAAACTGTACTCAAAACTCTCAGCACAAGCAAGTTAGGGATTTGGAAGCCTGAAACAAAAGCCAGGGGGGTTAGATGCTTGCTGCAGTTTTTACAGGAGTTGAGCCTTCCAACAAAAACAAAGGCTCAGAGATACCCTGTTATAAACAAAGTACGGGAAACAGTTACTACCTCTTATGCCAGTTAAGAGGCATCTCTAAAACATCTTTCACAGGTTTCAAATAGTCCCTTGAGAATATGGAAAAATCAACAATTGATTTTGATTTGCCTTATGTACTTCATCAAAACAATTATTAAAAACTAAACAGGTTACTCATAAATTTCCTTGATTTATTGTAAAATAACTTTCCAAGACCTTCAGAGCAGAAACCTATAAATTTCATCTTTTTAAATTACTTCCTATAGTTACAAGAGTCAAAATTACTTAAACTATTTTTCATTTTTATAGTTTTAGGAGTAAATTAACTACATGAAATTAAACAGAAAATAATAAAGAAAAAAAGGCAGTTTTGGGAAGAATCAATATAAAGATTCTCTCTGTACATTTGTCTCTCTATCCTCAGAGCATCTGTTCTAGGACAGCCCCTATACCCATAAATACCAAATTCCGTAATATTCAATTCCTGTATATAAAATTGTGTGGTTGGGGCTCTTTCCATATTTTTTTTAAGATTTTTTTATTTATTATGTTATAGTGTTCAGCTTGCATGTATGCCTGCACACCCGAAAGGGTGCCAGATCTCATTTACAGATGGTTGTGAGCCACCATGTAGTTGCTGAGAATTGAACTCAGATCCTCTGGGTGCTCTTAACTAACCTCTGAGCCATCTCTCCAGCCCCCAAATGGTGGCCTATGTATATCTCCACATACCCTTTAAATTATCTTTAGAGGACACAATATACAATATAATACTAATACTATGTAGATAACTATTTTACTGTATAGAAAATAGTGTCAAGAGAAAAAATGTATATGCGGAGTACAGATATAGTTCTTTTCAAGACTTTTTGGCTAAAATTCCTGCTATACAAGCACAAGACCTGGAATTCAGATCCACCTATAACCCAGTACTTAGTAAATAAAAACAAAAAGCCCTAAGGCAAGCTGGGGAGCCAAAACAGCAAGAGAAAAGTCTTACTCAGTAAATAAAGTGAAGTGCATAAGGAAAATACCCAAAAGCCACCTCTGGCCTCCATGTGCATGCATGCACGTACACACACTTTCACATATACGCGCACATGACATACACATGTTAAAACACAAAAATTAAAAAGAAAAAAAACTGACTTAATGCAAACCAGAAGCTCACTACCATTGGCATTTTGAGTCTAAGGTATTTGTTGTGGTGAGGGGTGGGTAGATTTGTGGGGGGGGGCGCAAATGGCAATAATACTCTTGTCCTAGTTTCAATTAAAGCAATCAAAAATGTCTCCAGATACTGCCAAAAGTCTCTGGAAGCAACACGGCCCTGAGTTGAGAACCACTGCTCTAAAACACTACAAAACAGAACTGTTATTTAGCACCATAGAGCTCCACAGAAATCTGTGAGGATTCGAAACACGTACATAGCCTCAGTTAACCTACGTAGAATGGAGACAGAAGTTTGATCTCAAGTTATCTTGAAAACAAAATATAACTGATATTCCACCTACAAATTAATAATAATGCTTAACATGTACTCAACATACAAAAAAAAAAAAAAAAAAACCTAATTTTTATTTCAAGCCATCATGCTTTCCGCTATTCAGAGCACAGAATATTCCATTCATTCCTCAGAACCAAAACACAACATTGGGGGTAGAAAGAAGCTGCATGTCATAGGTAAAATATTGAAGTTCCAATCCAGAGTGAGTGTAAATGATTTTCTGGATTTCCTCAAACCTGAAGGGAGGCTTTCCCCTACCACTTAGTAGGTTATTTTAACTATAATGGTGTAAATCTTCATGAAAGCCATTTTGAGCTGGAATCCACATATAAACCCTCCCACCAGGCTCTATGGCATCTATGCGGAAGGAGCTGCCTAAGACCCTGGTTAGTTTAAGGCTAGAACTAGGACTTGGTGGCTGTGAGATCAAATGGCTCTGCCCTAAATGACCAACAACTCAAAACACCGGCTAAGCAGCCTGGAATCAATCACTTTTTACTCAGGGTGGTGTGAAGGACACAGTCCATTTAGCCCTATCCACAAACCTCATTTTATTTTTATAAAAACCAGATCAGAGGGCTATGCACCCATTTACATTAAAGTTTTGTAGTAAGTTCTAATCTAAGAATGAACACTTACATATGCAAACAGTTTGGATGACAATGGGGCCCAGTAAGTCACTCCTTGGCTAAGCTAGTAACTGATTATATCCTATCTGACACTAAGTAAGAGAAGACATATTTTAGTTCTGGTCTCACAGTCACATAAACATGCAGTCTGAAGGGATCCACATCCATGTAGCTGGAGTATCACTGACTACATTGCTCTTATTTTCTTTCTTCAATAATTTGTACCTTTAATCTGCAGTTCTGAATATGTTTGTGCAAATGGTTTTAATCAATTTTTAAAAATGTGTCTTTGTAGGCCCAGTATCTGGAACATAGTTTAAAAACTACATTAAGAGATATTTGGCAAAGACTGAATATGGGTGTCTCACAAAATCCATGCTGAAATAATCCTCAACATAACAGCATTAAGAAGCAGGATTTATAGAAAATGCTGAAGTGATGACAACCCTGCTTTTAAAAGAAGAATTATGTGCTTATACAAGGTGAGGGGAGCCGGGCAGTGAAGGCACATGCCTTTAATCCCAGCACTCAGAGGAGCAGAGGCAGGCAGATCTCTGTGAGTTGGAGGCCAGACTAGTCTACAGATTAAGTTCCAAGACAGCCCGGACTACAGAGAGGAAAACTTGTCTCAAAAAAAACCAATCAAACAAACAAACAACAAAAAATGTGAGAAAATGTTCTCGCTCTTACAGCAACTGTAGAGAGCATAGCAAAAATGAGTGCCATCTCAGAAACAGAGTGCAACTCCTTGCTGGATAGTTAATTTGCTGGCACAATGATTTAGGACACCCAGATTGACAATTATGAGCAATAAATGTTTAAAAATTATCGCTCAGCAGTTAAGAGCACTGGCTGCTCTTCCAGAAGTCCTGAGTTCAATTCCCATCATCTACATGGAAACTCAAAATTGTAACTCTAGTTTCAGGGGATCCAACAGGCACCAGACACACATGTGGTATAAAGACAGACAAGCAAAACATTCCTACATATAAAATAATTATATAGTTTGTGGTATCTGTTGTTTATAATGGACCAAATGTGCTAAGACAATATTTTATTGAGTTGAATAGCTCAATCTAACACACCTAACATACCTAAAATGTGTTTATTAGGTATGTTTCAAATTTCTCAAGCTGAAATGAAAATTTAAAAGCATTAGGATACTTGGTGGTTATATGAATCTCACAATGGTTGCTTTTAATGACTTGATAATTATCCTGTAATTTGTTTATAAGTCTATAACTTAGGAAAAAAACAGAATATATATTTACCAATATTAAAGCAATGGTCATTACTTAACATAAACTCTATGAGAGAAAATAAAGTGGTGAACTGCTCTTACCATAAACTTAATGCCTGGTTGTGAATGATTTCCAAGCTGTTTGATTTCAAGTTTAGCCAACATACAAGACAATCGAGTAGGTGCGAATAACACAGAGATTACATAATCCTCTCCTGGGCCAATCCTGATCTCACAGTTACTGGTCAATCTCTCTTCTGAGCCAAAGGTGTTCTTAATCTACAATTTAACAAGAACCACTCCATAAACTCAAACGCTTGCACAAATGAAACACATTAACACAAACTCCTACACTTAAGTCTTGAAGGCTGGAAGATAGATCAGCAATTAAGAGCACTGCTCTTGTAGAGGACTTACGTTAAGTCCCCAGTGCCTATATGGCACTACAAATATCTGTAACTTCGGTCCCAGAGAATCTCACACCTTCTTCTATGGGCACCAGGCACGCACAAATTGCCTAAACATACATGCAGGCAAACACTCATACACTTAAAACAAAATTTTAAAAATCTTTAAAACCTATAAACAAAACATCATTTGGTCTGAATGAGGAGACAGCTTAATAGTAGAGCTTGCCTAGCACATATAAGAGCCAGGCTTTCATAAACACACACGCACACACACACACTCAAATCACAGGTACAAAACCACCTGGTCTAGGCTGAGTGTAGTAGAAATACCCATATAATCAGCACTTGGGAGGCAGAGGCAGGTGGATGCTGGGAGCTCAAGGCCAGCTTAGTCTACAAGTAAATCTCTGCTGGCCAGACTGAGAGCAATTTCGGACAAGTAAAACAACAAATGGTGTATATATATTGATGTTTGATACTCAAAACCAAACCAAACCCATCACTTAGAAGCCATGTGTGATGGTATAGGTCTGTGGGATGTGGTAGGATCATGAGTTTCAGGCCAGCCTAGCCTATACAGTGAGACCCTGTATACAAAACAAAATAACTTTTAAAACAGTGTTTAAATCAAACAAATCAAAGACCGTGGTACGAACCTGAAAGCAATCCTGATCCTGTCCTTTAATAATGAGCCGCAAGTTTTGTGCTGTAGCTGTAGAACTGTTTCTTAAAACTAGTTTCTGAAGCCTGAAAAAATTACATATTTTAAGTGTCTTCTTTTCCACGGATACTGCTACAGAGAAAACCAAAGCCAACTGTACCACTCACCTTAACAGGCTAGAGTTATCCTTCCACAAGTACTGACCTTGCTTCTGGAAATGTAAGGCTTATTAAGACTCAACAAGGGAGGCTTTTTGTTTAATCTCTCTCTAATTTACCCTCTCAGATGGCCTTATTCACACACACACACCATCAAATCTTTAACAGAGCTGAAACTCTTTGGGAAACAAGAGATCAGAGCTACCAGATGCATTTGTACAAAGTGGTCTTTTCAGCAGTATGCTGAGTTAACTCACTTTTTAAAGACATGAAAATATAACTGGACATGTAAACAGCAAGTTGCTCTTATGAAAAACCTTGAATCTTTGAAACTAATTCTTTTCTTCATTTAACACAAAATGTGAAATCCCTGTTCTGCACCAAAAAAATGAAGACCACTGTGGTGATCTATTGTATATTTAATAAAAATAGCCTGAAATATTAGAGGACAGACCTACATACAGTGCCAAGCCATGAAGGTCAGGGAGTGGTGACCCATACCTTTAATCCCAGAGGCAGAGAACTGTCTGGACCTCTGTGAGTTCAAGGCCAAACTGAGCCAGGCAGTGGTGGCACAAGCCTTCAATCCTACCATTAGGAAAGCTGAACCAGGGATTGAGACAGCTGGCCAGGGGCAGGCAGAGTCCTCTCCCCTCATGGAGACAGATCTAGGCTTTTCAGCCTAGAAGAGTGACTGGGTGAGAAGAGGCTGTGGCTTGTTCCTCAGTCTCTCTGGTGTTTCAGCTTCTCCCCAATATCTAGCTCCTGGTTTTATTAATAATATCAAGTAGAATTCTTAATTAGAAGTTTGTTGTAAATATTTATCACCTAAGTTGCAATCTCCCTAAACAAGATACAGTGTCTAGATTATCTTCTCTCTGCCTTTCCATAAAAAGAGCCCTCATACTCTTTTTGTGTGAATAAGGCCATCTGAGAGGGTAAATTAGAGAGAGATTAATCAACAGACAACTCACCAAAAAGCCTAAGAAGATAAAAGGCAGTCATTAAAAATTAGACACTATACATTTTAAATTTTCTCATCATATGCAAAGTAAGCAAATATACAACAACTTTATCTCAAATCTAAAGAAAATAATAGTCATATTTAACACCTGAGAGAACAACATTAGGTAATTAGACACCAAAATCTCAGTACTCTTGGATGGTTGCTGTGAATACTTACTGTGTCCTGCCGAGAGGGATACCTCCCCAAGTCAGAAATTGCTTATTAGACAGAATAAATGAAATATTTGAGCATTGAGGTCCAGGTGGCATAGGTTTACTCCCAGAAGAAATAACTTCACCTTTTAACACTACTTCATACTGAGGTCCTAATGGTTGCACAAATATTTTCAGGATCCTAAGAAGAAAATATAAGTCACGTGTCTCATATTCAGTTCTTTTAACAACTATGTTCTATATTCTCCCTTTGTCCAAGACTGAGTCTAGAGACAAAAACACAGCATTTCTATTCCAAAAGCTTATGTTCCCAGGGGAAAGAACACACAAAAGAAGTGATAATCACAATAATGTCTACATGGTAGCTCAAGAGAACTTTCTTCATGAGCAATTTGAGAAGAGCTGAAGGTTGCAGAAGAAGCCAGCACAGGGCTGAAGGCAAGCACTTGAGGCTTAAGCAAGTACTTAAACTAGTATCTGTTGTTTCCAAAAGATTCTAGTAATGAACTAACTAGATGTTGGCATTCTATACTCCATACAGGGGATAAGCAGTGGGTGCCTCTGTGGCATATACTAAGCCAGGGCTATGCAGTCAAAAACTCAAACACAAATAACAATGATATTCTGACAGAAATTTACTAAGTTCTCTGGAAGAAAAAAAGTTAAAGAGGAATACCTTATGCTTTATTAGTTACTTTTGTCAGAATACACCAGAAAACAGCAACTTAACTTTGATTCAGTTGGATTAAGAGAAGCATTTTACTAACAAAAAAAGATAGGCCAGTGAGATGGTTCAACAAGCCTGAGGACTTAAATTTGATCCCCAAGCCCACAGTGGAAGGGACACCCAACTATGGAAAGCTGTCCTCTGATCTCCACATGTGCACCATGGCATGTGACACCTGTACCCCCCCCCACACACACACACAGAGTGACTGGAAAGACTAAAGCACATCCATATCATTTTATTATCTACTAGGTGAAATAAAACAGGAACCTACACGAGTGAAAACATACAAGCAAGAAGTCATTATAAATATTTACATATTACCTTTCTTCATAAGCTTTGGGATCCTTGGGTGTAAATGAAACTATAACTTCATGTTCTTCTCCAGGTTTAAGAAAGAGACTCTCTGGATCCACTGAAAACTGACTTTCTTGTTCTGCAACCTAAGAAATTATATGAACACAACTCAACTCATATAAGCAATTTTTTAAAAAATTTGTTTGTTTTTGCTTGTTTTTTTGTTTGTTTGTTTGTTTGTTTTTGGAGAGGGGTTTCTCTGTGTGTACAGTGCCCTGGCTGGCCTGGAACTCACAGAGATCTGCCTGCCTCTGCCTCCCAAAGGCTGGGATTAAAGGCTTGCGCCACCACCACCTGTCTCATTCCATTTTAAAAGGCTATTTCCTTCCTTTTTCCCTCACTTCAAATCTCTTTCCTACCCCATCTCTAATTGCTAATAACTACCATGATCTCACTTACCTACAGATTTCAGAAATAAAACCTACACAGGCTCCTCTTTTCCAATTCAACATACCCATAGATGCCACACGTTGTAAGGAACTACTCAAGAATTCTTAGACTCAAAGCATTAGGCTTCATCATTAACCAAGCATATACTTGAAGCTAGCATGACTCAATTTTAACAATACTCCTGGGATTTCCTAGCTTACACCTCATAATAGCCTAACAAGGTTGCCAGCCCAGCAGCTATCAGAAACTAAGGGACGGAAATAACTACATCACTCTTGTAAAAATTCTTACCTTGATATCTAGGTAAACTTCAATATTCCCAGCATTTTTCAAAGGCAAGGGCTGCTTTGTTGAAGAATTTACATCAGCCAACAAATACATAGTCTATGGGGTAGGGCAAAGACACATTAAGAGTAGTCACAACAGAAGAACTATCAGCCTGAACACACTAGAATAACAATAAAGAGAAGATGAGGGTACCTGTAGGTCCCTGGGAGCATGAATCCGAGCTATTCCTGCTCTTGCTCGGAGGTCCACACTTCTAAGAACTGGCATAGGGTTTGGGCTGTCAACTTCAACATCCACTCTGGCCAGGAATTCTTCTGCTGAGCCTAGAATTTCTATAAAAGTTTACACTTTTACTTCAGTAAACGGATATTTAATAGCAGATTTCACCAGTCATCTAAAAGGATGTTGTTAGGGATTTAAAAAAAAAAAAAAAAAAAAAAAATCAGGGACCAGGGAAATGGCTTAGTGGGTAAAAGTGCTTCCAGTGTAAGTCTAATAACCTGAGTGTGATTCTGAGAACCTACATAAAGGCATAAGGAGAAAACCAACTTCATGAAACTGTCTAGTGACCGTCACACGCATGCCCATAGACATACACAATATCAATAAGTCAATAACTAAAAAGAAAATAAAGCCTAGTTAAGACTAGAGATAAGCAGAGAGAAAATATATTTTCTACAACACTTGCTTAGAGCACTGCAGTGCAGCGACTTAACCAAGTATTACATCATCTTCCCCATTTTTCCAAACAACATAAAATTCTTAGCAATAACCCCAAATATTGTCATTTATTTAAGAAGAAATAAAACTGTAAATCTCAAGTTTAATTATAGAATAGGATAATTCAATAAATACACATATATCATACCTGAAGTGAGGAGTTTCTTTGGGCTATGGAAAATAATCCAAACTATCAGAAATTCTGGATCCTATTAAATAAAAAACAAAATTTTAATGTATATTGAAGTTAAGACTGAAATCCCAATGAGTAATTTGGAAACTTGGTTCTTTACTTCTAAACCAAGTTTTTGGTTTTTTGGTTTTTTTTCAATAGGTCCAACTTACCTGTCCTTCGTAACTGGCAGGCATTACGTGACTAACAACAGATGGGGCCACCAGCTGAGCAATCACATCAGAGTAAGGAGCGGCCTTCAGAGAAGCATGGATGGGCTCTTTGGAAAACGTGAAGCAGCGCCAGGCTAAGGCATTCTGTTCAGAAACAAATGAATCAATTTCACCATGTCATTGTAGTTCATTTGTTAATCGGTCTTTAGCAATACAATTTACTTTTACAAGGAAAAATTAACCAAGACTATTAGCATTGCCTATAATTTCAAAACAATATATTCTGCAGGCAGTCTGTTATTGTAGGTTAGTACTTACAGCATTAATAATCAGTCTGACCGGTACAGTAGCATGTGTCCTGTTTATTAACTTGAGTGGGAGAGCTTTCCAGCCTTCATAGGTCAAGTCACCAAAATCCAGAACACCTTTCTTTTCTGTTTCTACCTAAGTATGAAAAAAGACTGAGAGATCAAAAGCAATCTATGTGCTTCTTTAGCAAAGTTAAGAGTCAGCATGGCAGACAAACTTGGACACAAGCTTTCCCATCCTATTTTACTTCCCATTTTATTTTGTTGCTGTCTATAAAACTAGCGTTAAAGTCTTCTTTTAAAGTCAGCTAAGTACTCAGATATACTACAGAATAAGGCAAAGTGGCTACTATTACTGAAAATACTATTAGATCTTAAGATGAAACCATAAATCCCCTTTCAATTACTCCTATCATTAGACTGTTATCCCTTAACTCCTTTCACAACTTCATTAAGACCTGAAGATACTTCTAATTGCCTGACACAGAAAAAGTATTTAAAATGATGTCAAATAGACATTTCAAAGGTTAAAAATAAAAGTGCACTATATGTGAGACTGGTGTGTCTTTGGGAGAGCAAACTAACAGACTCATAATCATAGCCTCGAGTGAGTATCACCCAGAATTTAAAATACATAAACTTTTCTTTTATAGTTTATGGAACTAGAAAGATACCAAAGACATACTAACAAGTGAGAGCTGACTTCCATGATGGCCAATGAAGGTCAGGGGTCCAAATTAACCCACAAGGTAGTTGAGGTCTGACACGTTCCAAAGGTAGCATATTCTAGGCTCCTTGTGGGCAGGGCAAAGCAAGAATGGAATGTAAACAGCATACATAGAGTCCTGAAATTCAGTGTCTTTCCTAGGAATATTAAAAAACAAACAAGCAAAGCTCCCCCCAAACATCTGAAAAACTGCCCTGGTGTTCAAATAATATCTCAGGGATAGGTACATTTTAAAATATTGTTTGCAAGAACATCAGATCTTGAATCTAGACACCAGCACTGGCTTGGAACTCCAACTGAGACACACAGAGCCTTGCATGCCTTCTTTGCATTTCCATGGCATGTTCTCAGGGGAGTGAAGACACATTGGAAAAAAAGGAAAATATTTGGCTCAATTTTTATTAAAGAGACATTGTAATAGAAATTGGAATCCATTAACTAGATAGATGACACAGAAAGGTCAGCACTGGTCAGAACAGACTTTAAACAAAAGTATAAAGGAACGAACGGTTCAGTTCTCAGTTCCAGCTGTCTAAGAAGGCAACTCTGAATGGCCTGGTTTACACTGACTATTGCATCCACACACTCTTCTCTGATCTACACAAGCACACGTGATACACCTATGTACAAGCAGACATATACTCATACACATAAAAGCAAATAAATCTCAAAGAAAATTTTTTTAAGAAACCACTAAGATTTAGCTTGAAACACTGTGGTACATCTACCCACAAATTCTTCCTTTAGCAAATGACAGACTCATTTGCAAATTACCTCAATAACAGGCGTTTCCGCAATAGCAGTGAGAGTGACTCTGCTTCCCACAGCTTCTGCTTGCACTATTGTATCAGCATCTGCTGAAAATGGCCAAGACGCAACACTGAACGTGCATCTGAAAATCCCAGAGTTTGAGGGTATAAAAAGAATTTTTATCTCTTCTGTGGCCTGAGGTCTTATGACAACTTTATTCTTGAAAACTAAACATGTTTGTGTTGGAAGATCCACCTATAAATAAGAGAAAGTGTGTTAGAAATGGCTCAATTTTCAAGGATAATCATCTAGTTTAAACCCCTTTTCCCTGTCAAACTAGAAAATGTAGACCTTTGCTACATGAAAGGTATAATCAGTCCAAAAGCAAAATGCTTTGACAGCTGGTGACGTGACTTGTAGGTAAAAGGTACTTGATGACAAACTCAAGAGCCTGAGTTTGAATCCTGAACTCCCACGGTAAAGGAGAAAAACCATTGCTCACAAGTTGACCTTTGACCTCCACACTTGAGTTATGGCATGCATACACCCACCCACATATAAGCAAAAAGTAAATGACTTTCACTACATATGATTTTAAAGTGAACCAACATATTTACCTAACACTTCTAAAAAGGACACTGAACGCAGAAGTACTTCACAGCCCTAGGAACCTGTCTAGGATGATTGCTATGGCCAAGTCTTACCTTCAGCCTACAATGCCCTCCTCCACTTGTTTTATTTTTATCTCACTTAATGATCTAGTAACAGGTGGGAAAGTGGGGAAAATAAGAGATAGCAGAGAAGTGATGGCCAATGTTAACTGTCAACTATACAACCTACAATCAACTGGAAGATGGGCCTCTGGACAGGCCTGTGGGAGATTATCTTGATTGCTGTATTTAAAGTGGGAAGAGCCACCTACTGAAGGTGGAGCCATTCCCTAGGTAGGATCCTGAACTATGTGTGCAGAGAGGGGGTTGAGTAACAGTATGCATCTGATGCTCTCTGGTTACTGAAGTTTTCAAAAACAATTTAACCAGTTAGAAAAAAAAGAAAAAGTGGATCTAGGAGTATTTAGGGGACTAAAATATATAATATGTATATACTAAATTATCAAAGAACGAAAATATTTTAAAAGGGGAGTAAAAGAGAGTACTTCCTTAAAGTGTACCTATGAGGCCTAATGAGTCAGACATAGAAAACTCACCTTCTTGCCATTCACACAGATACTAAGGACTTTGATGCTGACTTGCAGCCAGCGGTCAGATGGGTTGAGGACACTAAGGAGGGTCTGTGAAGCAATACCTACACAGCAAGCATGAGGAAACCTCAGCTCCTCGGGTACTCTGGCGATCCCTGCATAAGAGCAAGTCAAAATGCACAAGTTACATGAACATCTGAGTAAAAACACTACTGGTTAAAAGAGAACCATTACATAAGGGTAAGAGTCTCAGTGGAAGTTGCCAACAATATCTAGGAAAAGCAAACAATACCAACACTAGTAAAACTGATCAAATTGGAATCTGCAGTAGATCCAATCTCTGTTGCTGCTATCACTCCCTTTTCCTCTCCCAAGTTTATAAGCCACTAACAACTGTAAAGAGAAGCTCCAGAGGCTCTACTTCCAGGTGGCCCTGGCTACCCAGTGTCTTCACAGCACTATCTTACACCTTTTCCCTCATCATCACACTCAGGACGGCTATATGTACAATCCCCAGCTCCATAGAATGGATGTCTGTCATCAGGGTAAGCATGCTGTGGATGAGAGCAGTGTTCTGCTCCTCACTATCATCACATCACAGCACTGAGGCACCAGTGGAAGGTAACATATTCTGAGAAATAATCCTAAAGAGGGCATTTCCTAATTAAAACAATAGAAAAATCAAGTGCAGAGGAAAAGAAACATAGGACAAAGACACAGAAAACTATCAGCATAAAGTTAACCGCTGTTCTAAGCCAAGTTAGTAACCCCTTCATACAAGCATTCTGATGCTTGTGGTGTATATTTAATAAAAATAGTCTGAAATATCAGGACAGAGTCACCCACCAAGCCAAGCCAAGAGGGTCAGAAAGTGGTAACCCACACCTTTTATGCCTCTCAGGAGACAGAGATCTGTCTAGATCTCTGTGAGTTCAAAAATCTAACAGAGCCAGGCAGTAGTGGCACACACCTTTAATTGTAGCTCTCAGAAGGAAGGTTGAGATGGAAAGTGAGGAAGAGAAGGGAGTTCAGTTTCCAGTCAGAGGATTCCTGGAGATGAACTGAGGAGCTGGCTGGGTGAGAAGTGGCTGTGGTTTGTTTCTCTCTCTCTGATATTTTAGCTTTTCCCAATATCAGTTTTTATTATAATACTAAATAGAATTGTGTTATATCTGGCACCCAATGTGGGGCTATTTAACATTCCCTGTGGAAGAACCTTCCATTGATACCTCTTTACAGGCCAAGAATTACTATAAATGGACACTATAGAGGCAGATTATTCTTTGTCCTGTTCTTGTAGAGCTTTGTGAAAAAATAGTCTTTTAAGTCAATGACTGTGATAGGCCATTCTTTAAGTAACCGAGGAGGCAAAGGAATCCCAGATTTTAGAGAGCTCATTGGTTGAATCACCTTGTTTACAACTCTTAGATCAGTTACCATTCTCCATTTTCCAGACTTTTTTTTTTGGATAACAAATACAGAATAATTCCAAAGGTTGGTTGATTCTTCAATATACTGAGCATTTAACTACTCCTATACCAGCTGTTCTAAGGCCTGCAATTTTTCTTTACTTGAAGGCAACTGATGAACCCATATAGGCTTATCTACTAAGCATTTTAAAGGTAGAAAGGTTGGTTTAAATCTCAGCACCCATATAAGGAAACTCACAGCCAGTCACCTGCAAGTCCAGCTCCAAAGGTATCCAATACCCACCTTTAGCCTCCATGGGCACTTTCATATGCATGTGTGCATACACTCACAAAGACACACACATATAAATCTTAAAAATTAAAAAAATTAATTTCAGCCAATTTCAATTTCTTTGAAACAAACTAGTTATGTGGACCCATTTGAGAAAATTCAACCTTTACAGAACAAAAAATACGGCAGAAAAGTCATCTTACCAAATCCAGACATCACCCCTGCATCCCATGGCTCGGTTTCACAGTTTGCACCAACAGACTGCACAGGAAATGGCTTTGCTATATTCAGCAGGTTCTGGTGTACAGCAGTAGAACATAGGTTATAAAGAGAAGAGGAACCCATCATTCCAGAGGCAAGATTTGGTCCTAAACACACCCCAGAAGCCACATGTTCTGGTGCAACAGGAGGATAAGAAGAACATAATGAAATCCCACAGGCAGGCATGCCTGCATGGCACTGAGGCAAGGTGGCATTCTCAGATGAAAGGACTGGTCCCAAATACTGCTGGGCCACAGGAGTTGAGTACAAAGAATGTCCAGTCCAGAGTACGGGACACAGAGCAGGCCGGTTCTGCACCTTAGCAACAGAAGCATGAGCTGAAATATGGGGAGTAGGATTGTGCTGGCTTGTAGAGGTGCCCAGATTAGGAAGCTGGCCGATAGACTCACTGCTGGCAGTTGATACATCAGTAGATGTTAACCTCTGGCTTGGTATGGCTGGCCCAGACAGGTGGTTCAGACCTGGCTTGTTCAGGAGAGCCTGGCCAATCAGATCCTGTTCACTGGGGCCAGGTGCTGAGTCTACCTTACTGGCTTCCAAGTATTCCCCACTTTTGGAAGAATTATCTTGACTCGATGTAAAATTAGGTTCTCCATCTTCAAATCTGCTACTCAGAGAAGGAGTTTCTGTCACTTTTCCTAAACCAGACACAACTTGGATACTACATGGCAACGCTACTTTTTCTGCATTTTGACCTGGAAGTTTGTCGCTTAGCTTCCCCATAGTTTGGTCCTCTGATGGAGTCGGACTGGATCGAACAATTGTGGTGCTGAACTCACTGATGAGATCACTCTAAGTGACAAAATTTTTTTTTTAATAATCCATAGATTAAAGAAAATAACAGATTCAAATAATGCTAGTATTAATCTCAAGTAAAATAAAACCTATATGGTATCCTGAAACAGAGTGAACAAAGGAAACTAATGGCAAACAAGAGATGCAGGCTTACACATGAAAACAGCACCCACTGCTTTATAAAAAGTCTTATAGTAGGAGGGAAGTAAAAGTTAATCACCAATTGCATCTAAAACATTTACACAAAGGACCCAAGTCAGCTAACATTTTCAAATTAAAGAATTCTTTATAAACTTTATAAAAATAATATAAATTAGTAAATGAAAGTATAAAGGGCAGACAAGCTATCAAATGATACGGACATGAGGTTAGAGTCAGTACAAAGCCAGCTCCAGGACCCTCCCATACCCATTATTTGCTGCTATATTAAATATGCTTGAAGACTTAACAGGAATATTTTGAGTACTAAGCATTTTCCCATTTCTAAACTATGTTATAGTTCTTTTTTATACAGATCTACAGAATGAACCATCTAGAACTAACACACACAGGAACGCACTTAACTGTCATTTATTATTTCTGGTTGTATTGGAAGTCGATCCTGAACCAAAGCTTTAGAAACAAAAATATAAATAAGACAAATGGTGGTAGGCCATCCCAATGCTTGGGAAGCAGAGATTGTACATTCAAGGCCAGCCTGGTCTACAGAGTGAGTTCCAGGACAGCCAGGGCTACACAGAGAAATAGATCAGTACTAATGGTAACAAAAAGAATGTCTTCGGGGTTGAATTCCTAAGTGACAAGCACTGACTTCACATCACAGCCTTCACAAAGATGAAGATAATAAGATTAAAAAGGGGTAGTAATCCTAGGAAGCAGCAGAGAGGTTCCCAGGCATTATCATAAGCAGTTAAACACTATGCTAGGAAAATGGAAACTCAGGGGAGGGGGAGACAGGAGTGGGTTAATTTAAACTAAGGATGTACAACAAAAAGCCTTATGGAACCCCACTACTTTGTAAGCTATTAAGTTTTAAAAAGAATTTGAATGGAGGTACCCTATATAGGCAAACTATGTTTTACCTAGAAGACAGGGGTTTGAAAATTCCAGTGCCAGGTACAGAATACCTCCCTATAAGCTAATGGTTAGAAAGGTCCTAGAGACCCCCAAAACAACACATATTACTGCCACTGCTCATGGGTGTTGATCATTTAGATGGTAAGAACCCTTTACTACAAGACAACAGACTTTGGTTGTGGAGCATAAGGAAATCAAGTTAGACATGACCCAAAAACCTCCACCCTGATGGCTAGCCTCACAAGATTGAAAGATGCCATGCTGACCACAGAAGAAAGTTATCAATGGCCTTAACAAAGTGATGGACCATGCATACTACAATACTCATCTGCCAAGAGAAGTGCGCTCATTGGCCAATAGTAGCATGACTGTTACTGGGATAACCAACTACTTTTTGACTGGACTTGAGGGTTGCTCCATGGTAACCTAGCCTATGGCTAGGGAGGTCAAAGACCTTAAGGGTAGCTACTACTATTATTTTGCTAAAAGCACATGTTGTCAAAGTATCCCCTAAATATTTATGTTTATAACTGTAAACCAAAGCTGCTCTATCCTTGGTCAAAGATGCTTCTTTTTGAAATGGGCAAGTGATGTGGGAATGCGTTTATGTATGCTGTGAATCTCAATCTTTAAATAAAGGAGCTGTTTTGGGCCATGACAGGCACCATAGAAGAAGTAGGAGGAGAAATCAGAGCATGGGTAGGAGAAGCAGGGCAGAGTCAGAGGCAGATCGAGCCAGCCGCCCAAGAAGAAACATATAAGGAGCACAGGTGAGCCACGGGCCACGTGGGCGACAGATTAATAGAAATGGGTTGATTTAAGATGTAAGAGCAAGCTAGCAATGTGCCTGAGTCGTAGGCCAAACAGCATGAAGTTAATATATGCGTCTGAGTCATTCTGGGGGGCTTGGACAGCTAAGCGGGCTTGGGTGGCAGGTCTGTGGGTCTCGGCCGCCCGGGACCCGAGAACCCTCCTACTACAGGCAAGAGTCAATGTAAAAAATTAAGTACAAATATATACATACATTAATTCATCCTAAAGATACAAAACAGCAACACGGAAGTTAAACAGGCCAGAGAGTTCAAGTTAAACATCACTAACCCTTTTGGTCTTGAAGCCTTACTAAAGAAACAGTCCAAGTGACACTTACCTTGTGGTCCTCTGAGCTTTCGTCAGCAGCTATGATGGGAACAGTGTTTTCCTGTTCAGACACATAGGTCAGCCTGCTCATATCAGCATGAGAACATGCCAACTCAGACAACTCGCACTCTGAGCGGGGCTTCTGGTGATTAGCTAAATCAAGAGACTCTAGAGCACACCTGAAAGAGCACGGTGTTAAATCTGTATTAGCAAATGACCACTACTGTCTGTCTTTAAGTTTAAAGTAACTCAAACACAAATTTGCCATCTTTAATTAAAATAATCAATCATATTCCTGCTGATGTCCTACCTGGTAAGCTACCATTAAAGAAAAAGTTGTCTCATCTTCATCAGTAAATACCACATACAGACATGTAACAATTAGATATTCACAATTTAGTTTTTTAAACTTAATAATCAAGGTGGGGTATATCTAATCAAAACACATTATATGCCTGTATGAAATTCTTAAATAATGGAGCTAAACAAAAATAAAGTTAAGTAAGCACTTACCCTGACAAGCTTCCAGAAACTTCACTAGGAGAAGAATGACTGAATGGTGAAGAAGACAGTCTGAAGCTGCCCTGGTCTTCAAAGCCAGATCCACCGCTCTCAGGAGAGGCGTTTTTCAAATCTATTAGAAAGGTGTATTCTCTAGTAAGAACAGAAAACAATAACAAAACCCACTCAATTTAAATGTGATTGATCAATAATACTGACCAACACTTTTAGGTAAGACTTCCTCAAAAGTCACGTGCTTGTCAGTGCTGCTTGTCTCGCTGAAACATTCTTTTTTCCTTTGGTGCTCTTTCTGATCTTGTATTTCTTCACATTTTTCTAAAAGACGAAGGCATGGTACTCTGGGGAACCTTACTGATGAGTAACTACCAGGTGTTGGAACGGAAACTGAAGGAGCTTTCTCACTGTTCTGCACATCTGGTAATTTGTCAATGGAGCATGTCTTCCTTCCTATGGCTGTGCTTCTATTCGCGCTCATGTTTCCAAGAACTGGATTTGAAGAGCTCACTGTTCTAAGTGATTCTTGAGTCTCACTCTCTGCATTTTCACCATTAAAAAGTGCTGCGGACTCTCCTTCGGGTTCCAGTGTATGAGCAGCACCAACATTCACTATACTGATGTCTTCAACAGTCTGCTGCTTGGGCAAGCATAAATCCCAAATGTCAGACGTGTCTGTTCTAGAAAAGGGCTCCTGCACACCTTCACAGCTACTAACCTCTGTTTTGGTAAGGTATTTCTCCATGTCAAATGCATTGGATCTGTTACTTTTTTCTACATCGTTAATTAAGAAATGAGATGTGGAACAGTTTTCTTGTGTATCATCATCATAAAAAGTCTTGCCTCTTCTCTTATTTGTAAGTGCCTTCATCAAGGCAACAAGCTGGGCAGGATCAGTACTCACTGACACATCTGCTATGGCTGAAGCAATGGTGCTTATTCTAAGTACAGAATCTCCATCACCAGACATTGTGATTTTATGCTCTTGAAGTTTGCTATTATTGCAGAAAGTGTCCTAGAAATAAGAAAACCTTTATTAATAAACTCACTCTACTTACAAGGACAAGTACAGATTCATCTTTATTTAGTGCAGTTTTTTCTTATCTAAAGACTATGTTCCTAGTGGATGTCTTAAACAGGGACAGCACACCAAACTACACACATACACACACACACACACACACATACACACACACACACAATGCTTATTCCATTTCTATACAACAAACATAGCAATGACAAAACTTGACCTATAAACTGGGCATAGTAAAACATAATAGAAACCACAGGTCTAAAACTGAGATGGACCAACAGCAAAACTATAAACTACTACTTATGGTAAACATATTAAAACATCTACCTCTTGTGACACAGAATAGATAATGCTAACCTCCTGCTGAGAGACAGTAATTGGAACCCAACAGCATATTTGAAAGCACCTCATTTGCTCAGTATGACAGTACATGTCTATAATTTCAGCACTTGGCAAGTACAGGCAGGAGAATTGGGAGTATAGTTATTCACAGTTATACATGAGTGCAGAGGCAGTCTGGGCTACAAGAGACCCTTTCTCAAACAAACAAGCAAACGGAAGGAGGGAGGGAGTGAGGGAGGGAGGAAGAGGGGAATAGATGGGACAAAAGATGGAAGAAAGTTTTATTAAAAAATAGTAAATCCAGAAGGAAGGGTATTATAATGTCTTGAATAATCACTAATTAGAAAAAAAGACATAAGATTAATCAAAAAAAAAGAAAACATAACTATAAAATATAATCGAAAAGAATACCCTAGGGTGGGTCAGAGGTTAAAAGCACTGGATGCTCTCCCAGAGATTCTGAGTTCAATTGCCAGCAACTACATAGTAGCTCACAACCATCTATAATGAGATCTGGTGCCCTCTTCTGGTGTGCATATACATCATAAATAAATAAGTAAGTAAGTAAGTAAGTAAGTAAGTAAGTAAGTAAGTAAGTAAGTAAGTAAGTAAGTAAATAAGCAAGCAAGCAAGCAAGCAAGCAAGCAAATAAATCCTAAAAAAAAAATATCCAAAGAAAAATAAAGATTAGAAAAAACAAGAAACAAAGCAAAAAAGATTCAAATTACATGGACTAGTAATTGCATTAAAGAAATGTACAAAGTTTTTTTCTATTTCTTAAAGGAGAAGCATCTAAAATAAGAACAATGGAAGATTAAATGGGCCTGCAACATGGCTCAGTGGGTAAAGGCGATTGTCTCTAAACCCAATGACCTAAATTCAATACTTAGAAACCCACAGGACACACAGCAGAGAGAGAACTGACCCCTGCTACTCTCTAACCTTTACACATATGATGTGGGAATGTCTTTCTGTAGGCTATGAATCTCAATCTTTAAATAAAGGAGCTGTTTTTGCCCTTGATAGGCACCATAGAAGAAGTAGGCAGAGGAATCAGACGGAGTCAGAGGCAGATCGAGCAAGCCAACCAAGGAGCAACATGTAAGGAACACAGGGGGGCCACGGGCCACGTGGCAGACAGATTAATGAGAATGGGTTGAGTTAAGATGTAAGAACAAGCTAGCAATGTGCCTGAGCCATAGGCCAGACAGGATGAAGTTAATATAAGGGTCTGAGTCATTTCTGGGGGCCTGAGCAGCAGCGGTGGGTGGCTAAGGGCTCTGGGGCTGCAGGTCTGTGTGGGTCTGGACCTCTGGCCGCCTGGGACCGAGAAACCCAACTACTATACACACATAATCTCAGAAACACACATAGGAACAGAAAAAAGCCAATGTATTGTTTTAAGTAAAAAAAGTTATGGGTAAAGTATAACCAAACAACCCTAAGGAGAAAAGTCTGTTTTCACACGGTTGAACCTTAGGGGTAAGAAAACCACAGCAACAGAGAGAGGTGAGTGCAGTGGTAAAAGCTGATTAGCCAGACAGTTTTGATTTGTATGGACTGAAAAATATAGCCTAAAAAAATCTAAACAAAAACAGACTCATAGTGAGTAACAGATAAACACACGGTCATAGTGGGTGATGTTAAAACCCAAATAACTGAAGGAACACACCTGAGTAATTTTAAAATGCAATCACCAGTAGCATTCTTACTTAACAAAGCTTACAAAAACAGGCCACAGTTATACGACAGGTATTCCCTTCAAGCCAACAAAATGTTTTTAAAACTGAACAAATCCAGATCCATTTAATACAACTTGATAAAACTCAAATGACTAAAGCAAAAATCTTGAACACAAAACAATTAAAACCAATTATTTTAGATCTGGAAAGCTAGATCAGTAGATAAAGGCATGTACTGTCCTAACAAAGAACCTGCGTTCAGTTCCCAGCACCCATGCCAACTAGTTCACAACTGCCCACACGAAGTCTAGGGGTAGGCATCCACAAACATATGCACAGTCCCTACCCTCACATACACATAATTTAAAATAACAAATAATTAAAAATAATAAAAATAATTTTTAAAATCTAGAAAATCTCATAAATGCTTGAAAACTAAGCAAGACAATTTTTTTAAGGACAAAAATTCAATTAGAAACTACATTGGACAGAATGTCAATCAGGGGAAGAATGCTTGCCCGAATATGTGTGAAGTCATGGATTAAATTCCAGCACTGCCAAAATGGGAAAGAATACAGGCAGAAGGGAAGGAGGAGCAGTGTTCACACAGATAGATTGGGAAGAATGAGGAAGAAAACTGAATTAATAAAAATATGATGTATCAAAACATGAAATAAAAGACAAAACACAGGGTTCAGCAAAAATTGTGCTTTCTGGAAAATCCAACTCACTAGATAAATGATCATATTAGGAAGACAAGACAGAAAATTCAGTAAAAACAATGAGTTAGTTACATTCAGCCCAAGAAGTCAGGTAAAAAACCAGGAGCTCAAGGCCAGTGTAAGCTATGTAGAGTTCTCTTCTAAATAAAATTAATAAAAATAATATGCCACACAGTTAAATCCTAGAACTAGGGAGGTTCAGACAGGGAGATCTTGATGAGTTCAAGACCAGCCTGGTCTACATAGTGAGCCTGTCCCAAAGAGGAAGGGGAACTATTAAAAATGTTTCAACTACTTTAGGAAAAATCTTAACAGAAGACAAGAAAAATCTGCCCAGTCATAAAATATAAGAAAAATTACAATAAATATAAAGGAATATAACATGTTTATAGGCTAGAAGACTCAGTATTATAGAGATTTGAATTTTACTGTTCTATAAATTAAATGTAATATCATTTAAAGCACAAGGTTGTTGGTGGGTTAGTTGTTTGCTATATTAAAAAGTATGGAAATGATTTTAGTAGATGCCAAGACAATTATCAAGCAACAATATTTACAAGTGACATAACACAGATGAGACCAAAGAAACATTATCTTGGATGTCTGATTTTGTTATAAGTCAGCACCTTAGTGAACTAGAGAAAGCACCATGCTACACTAGAAGTGGAAGGCTAAGCCAGGCGTGGTGATTCCTGCATGCAATCACAGCTCTCAGGGGTTTGAGCCCAGCTGGACGACACAGCTCATCCGAGACTGACTGGAGACAAGGGCTAAGTCACCGACTGGGAGAAGATAGGTGACAGTTCCACAACCTGATGGAAAGACGTCCCAGTGGAACTTCACTAAGAAACTAAGCCAGAGACTGCTTACAGTAGACAAGTACTTAACCCCATCAGCAATCAGTCGGAGGATACAAATGAAAACGGACGAGTACACTAGCATTCATGTAATAGAATACAGCATCCTAAGTAAAACGACCTTCTATTACACACACTCCTCTAATGAGTAAAGACTGAAGCAAATGCAGCCAAAGAAAAAGTACACACCACAGTCTCTTTTATATAAGGTTCAAGAACGGGAAAATGGAATAATCTGGACACTAGTAATAAGTACTGCTAGAAAGTTTTTAAAAAAGAATTCTGAATTAATTGGCTATTTTTTTTTCTTTTTTTTTTGTTCTAGAGGTAGGCATTGACAGACTTCGTACTGGCCAAGTCAAGAAGGACATTACACATCAGACGAGGAAAAAGTAAATATATGCATACACCTCAGATTTTCTCTTGATTTTAAAATGTTCTGAGTTAAAGAACACTATAATAAAACTGAAACCAGGAAGATAAGAGCATACATCTTTCTCAAGTAGCTCTGGTCCATCTTAGTTGAGAACCCTATTAGGAACAGTCTGAGTTACCTCTCTGTTACTCTTGTTGGCAGTTAGTGTCCTATCGTTTTCATCCATCTGTGACATACTCTGCAGGTCCTCGGCCTGAAGTGTAACTGATCCTTCACTTAGCTGTGCCTGGGACCGTTCATTTACATTGCCTATAGGAAATAACAATAGTCAACTTAAAGGCATGTATTACCCCTCATAAATAATCTAAACAAGGAAGTACCAGTAAAAATGATTATCAAGAAAAACATCTTTGAGCTGCAAACAAATTGTCCAAAGTAAAACTATTTAAATGACAGACATTTAGATAAAGGAAAAGCTTTGAAGGAAGTCTGTAAATTTTAATCTCCCCTACAAATATTCATATAAACTCAAATATTTTGGCTTTGAATACCGATTTCAAAACTACATACTTCATTATATAATCTATCCAAAGTCCTGTGCTGGAACACAGACCCTCTAAGAATGAAGCATACCTTAGGGCTAATAGAGACCTTCAGTGTTTTAAAGCACTGGCTGGTATTCCAGAGGACCTAAATTCAATCCTCTGCACCCATATGGCAACTCACAACTGTCTGTAACTGTAGTTCTAGAGGATCTAAAAGCCATTTTCTGGCCTTCATGGGCACTAGGCATGCACATGGAGCACAGACATACATAAGACAAAACAAACCATACACCTAAAATAATTTTTAAAAGAATGGAGCATTATTTTATTATTCAACTTCATATTAATGCAGCAAAAGACACTAGGTTAGCAAAGAGGAATGATTAAACGCCTTAGCTAATCAAGAAAGTCTAACTTAGGACATTTTATACTAGCCGGCAGCAGTGGCACGCACCTTTAGGATCTCTGACTTCAAAGCCAACCTGGTCTACAGAGTGAGTGCAGCTCAGCCAGGGCTACATAGAGAAACTTTTGTCTTAAAAAACCAAAAGAAAAAAAAAACCTTTTCATGGGTATCGCAAGAATGTTGTTATATGTAGACTATTATACTATAAATTTCAAAGCATCTCTTTAAATTTATTTAAATAAATATAATTTCTATTATTCCTTAACAGCAATAATTTAATAAGCCAAATTTAACTACGCCATTTGAAATTGTTTTTACTTGCTATGGTAGTTTATACAAAAATTTGGGTAGATGTTGGCTGCCTTTCCTACTTTCAATTGAAAAGAAAATGTGAGGTTATATAGAAATCAATTCTATGCTGGGGAGGTGGTGGCACTCACCTTTAATCCCAGCACTCAGGAGGCAAAGGCAGGAGGTTCTCTGTGAGTTCAAGGCCAGCCTGCTCTACAAAATAAGTAACAGGACAGCCAAGACTATTACACAAGGAAACCTTGTCTCGAACCCCCTCCCCCCAAAAAACCCACCGCCAACAAAAAAACATCAAATCTACAACCAATGTTGAAAAGTTGCAAAGCAATGTACACATCTTCACTCACAGAGAATATGATCATGCGATCTCAAATGATTACAAGTTAAAACAAAAGTTCTTTAACGTCTTTCATTTACTCCACTACCTGAAAATAAATCATGGTGAAGATGAGTCTCTTCTTTTTCCAAATTACTTCTTGACACATCAGATTTTAGTAATGCAAAAGGTTCTCTCTCCTCCGGTGATCTAATAAAATAACCAAATGATGGCTGCAAAAATAATTAAACACAAATTAATCTTTAATTTCCAACTACTTTGAAAAGCTCTAGATTACTTTATCTGATACTACTGAAACACCAAAATGACTTATTAACATTAAAATCTATTCTCGCCATTTAGCTTCAAGTCCAGTTAGAGCCTTTGAGCGACTCTCCATGGCAGCGCCATTCAACACGGAGGAGGAGGATCACAACAGACAAACCTTTGTCCCTTCCATCCTGACTATCATGTAGTTATGGTAACTACTGTCATTAAGTAAGCCTTCCAAAGCCTGAAAACAATTCAGAAGTGACAGCAGTCAGTCCAGTAACTGTTACCAACATTCATACTTATTAGGCACTGTTCTGAATGGGGGGGTAAAGGTTGTAGAACTTTAGTATAGCATATTTTGCTCTACAGATTAGTCTGAAGAAACCATGCCTTGAAATTAAGCTTACTCCCACTGACTTTCAGGCAAGTTTCAGAAAGACCTAGGCCCAAGGAGCCTGCAAAAGAGAACTGAATTTGTACTTTTCTTACACAGCTTTCGTATTCTAGATCTAAAATACGAATTCAGTTTCTGGTCAATATTCATTTGCAAGATTCTTCCACTGATTCACTAAACTGAATAGGTGAAACGTTCTAATACCAAAATAAAAATTCTGAGTCAGACCTCTTTTCCTAAGACCTAAAGCTGTGTTCATCTGTTTAGGAAGGAGTTTGGGAAGGTATGAATGGTGGCCCATACTTGTAATCACAACACACAGGAAAGAGAAACAAGACATCTCTATAATTTCAAGGTCAGTTTGGTCTATAATTTCCTACATTTAAAAAAATAAAAGTAAAAATATTATCCAGAGCCGGTGATAATGGTGTGAAAGTATGATCTGAACCGAGTTAAGAGACAGAGAGTTCAAGTCCAGCCTGGACTACATCGTGAGACACTGTTTCAAAATTAAGACAAAACAAAAAGGAAGCTACTTTTCAATGTCTTTTATAATCTCAAAAACCCCAATCAAATCCACCTCTTTCAAACCTTTCCATTTTTACTTCACTGCACGGATAGGATAGTTTAAAAGTATGGCTTTAGAGCACTCCAGAGGCAGAGGACAGTGGATTGCTGTGAGCTCCAGGACAGCCAGAACTACACAGACACCCTGTCTGGAAAAACCAAAATAAAATAAAAATTTAAAAAGTATGGTTTCATATTTAGGCTCCAAGAGGTTGGAGAAATGGCTCAGTAGTTAAAAGTGTGCACTACTCCTGCACAGGACCTACCTAAGTTCAGTTCCCAGCATCCACATCAGAAAGCTCACAAGCCCCTTTAACTCTGGCTCCATGGTATTCAACACCCACTTCTGTCCTCTGCAAGCACTATATGAACGTGTACAAATCCACAAAAGTATGTGCATACATATAATTTTTAAAAATTAATTTAGGGGTTGAAGAGGTGGGACTGTTCTTCCAGAGGACGCTGTTCAATCTCTAGTACCTGGCAGGTGCCTCACAACCATAATTCCGGGATTTGACCTCTTCTGACTTCCACAAGCACCACACATGCATACAGAAAGGCAAAATACTCATACATATAAAGTAAAGAAATAAACAGATCTTTTATGTTCTACTCAAGTTTAAGAAACTAATTTCCCTATACTGTGGCAGTCTGAATCTGGAGCAGCCTGCCGATATAGGAAGAACACAGTGACCAGCATGTGTCACTACAGAAGGTGTAGACTCTTTAGGAGATTCCTCATAAGGAGGTTGTGTCACTGAGTGCATTCCCTCCTTGTCTGTCTCTCCTCTGCTGTCTTTGCTCTCCTCCTCTCTCACCTTTAGCTCTCTCCTACTGCCATGAGGTACAGTTTCCTCTGCCAAACTCCTGCTACAATGTAAAGTGCTGACACAGGCTCAAACTAACTGCCAAACCACCACAGAATGAAACCATTTCTCAAAATAACCCTACTTTCTTTAGATGGACCTTAGCCATTTTAAGCCATCTTACTAGGAAGCTAACAATGTGAATCCAACTTTAATAAACACCTACAATATAAATTTTAAAAATTCTGTTCTAACTCAAATTTCCTGTGTAGAATAAATCTTGAACCTTTGCACCTTTCATGTTTCAATAGTTCAAACTTATCCCAGCCTTAACCACCTCTCTTCCCACTTACTAAGCCTATGTCTACTTCTGTCCCTCCTGTGTTTTACTAGCCTCCGGCATGCAGGCCTCTGGCAAAGGTAGTAGCAGCATGGAACTGAACCTAGACTAGACAACATGACCAAGATATCCTCCTAGTCCTTTCTGGAAGTTCTTCTAAGATACCACCAACCATACAGACAAGCCTAATGATCAGCTTCTTGTTATTTGTTTACTTTTTTAGACAATTTCATATGGCTCAGCTCACCCTGGCTTTCAATTTAGGACCCTCAGCCTCCCCAGGGCCAGACTTAAAGACTTGTAATCCCCTAATATCCTACCACACCTACCTTCACCCTGGCCCCTCACATCAGTCCTATCTGCCTTTGGTGGGCCACTCTGATACCTGCCTCTGGGGCTCACACAAATGGTTTTCCTTTACCAGTAACACTGGTACTCTAAATCTCTAGATGACTACCTCTTTTTCATCATTTGAAACCAGTTAAATATCATCCCCTTAGACATTATTCTGAACAATACAATGAAGGCGCTTTCTACTCAATCATTCTTTACAGTACTTACCACTATATGAACTGCCTGCATTCTAAAATCTCTATACCTATCACATATTTTAAAGTCAAAACATTCCAATATTTGGATAAAGATAAAACTATCTCTGCAGATGGGCTGAATAAATGAATCCTAGAATTCTTCCTTTCTACCAATCAACTCACATATTTTAAAGTCAAAACATTCCAATATTTGGATAAAGATAAAACTATCTCTGCAGATGGGCTGAATAAATGAATCCTAGAATTCTTCCTTTCTACCAATCAACCATATAACAATAAGGTACTTACTCAGTTAAGTGATTCATATTTATCAACACATTCCAATCTTACACATCCTATAAAAGAGCGCTACACTTTAGAAATGGAAAAATTAAGGCTTATAAGACAGTTGTTCAAGTGTCATAGAGCTAGTTAAGAGTCAGAACCAAACTGAAGCCAAGTCTGACTGATATAAACATTTAACCACCATTCTACCAAGTTCCTAGTCTGTCTCAGCCTTCAAGTTGCTATCCTCTAAGTATTCCATCACAGCACTAAAGTAAAAAACCTGGTACTATGGTTCCCACACCAAAACTGATATTAAAATTTGGTCCCCAATGTAACAGTGTTGGGAGGTGGTGTCTAAGAGGGAAGTGCACTCATGAAGGCATTAAGATAGCTCCCAGAAAAGTAGTCAAGCTAAGGCAAAGTGGGTTATTGAAAAATCAGTTTAATTCTCTTTGCTTTCTTTTTCACACACCCACGTCTTCATTACAAGCCTCAACAACAGCACAGGACCACCTGTCACCAGAAGTTGATTGGATCTGGCCATCTGATCCTGGACTTCACAGTCTCCAGAACTGAGAGCCAAATTAAGCCCTTCTGTATTTCTTGCCCAGTCCTGGCCTGTGTTATAGCAGCACAAGTGGACCGGGTGACTTCTACCATGTCCAACACACTTCATACTCACTCTCTTCACACTGTTCCCACCACCAAGGCAACCAAGAGCTTCAGATCTTTCTGCAAAGAACTCTCCTAATGACAAGCGTAGGTAACTGCCATCATCTTTGTCAAAATCTGACGTGCCAAGAGATTTTCTTAACAAATGGTAATTAACTGTAGCTGCCCAGGATGTATCACCAAGTGTAAGTGAAGTACTCTGAACATCTATCTTTTCATCCTGGAAAGAAAAAAAAAAGCGGTTGTTCCATGTATTCCCTCAACAAGTCTCCTCACTGTTCTTCTAATATGTGAAAATAAAAAAACTAAGAAAACTTAAAAACTAATTTTCCAAATGTAGCCCCAAACATAAGAATATGCAGCTACTAAAGTATACAGAACTCAGTTTTGTACACATGTTACAATAGGCACTGTCTGAATATACTAATCAAGCCCTAACTGTCCCAAATTAGAATATACATATACTTACCAAACACAGAGAATTACCTTACTTAAAACACATTTTTAAAAAATCACCAAGATATCCATGAAAAGTTTAGAAACAATTTTAAGTAAATTAAAGATAAGTTTAGGGGCCAGAGCAATGGTCCAGTGGTTAAGAGTGTGTGCTACTCCTCCAGAGAATCTGAAAATCACTCCCAGCACCCACATCTGTTGGTTCACAACTGCCTGCAATTATAGCTCCACAATATCTGATCCCTGTGGTCTCTGTAGATACTTAAACATACACAGACATAACAAAGTAATTTTTTAAAATCCTTTTTTAAAAATGTAGACAAAGCTGGGCAGTGGTGGCACACACCTTTAATCACAGCACTTGAGAGGCAGAGGCAGGCAGATCTCAGTAAGTTTGAGGCCAGTCTGGTCTACACAGAGAAACCTTGTGGGCTTGCGGGGTGGGGGTTTCCGGGAAGGCTAGTAATTGATCACCGGGACAAACCGGTGCAAGAAAATCAACTCCCAAGAGTTGTTCTCTGACCTCCCACACCTGTCATGGTACACACATGCTGGCCTAAGTATCCCCTACCACAGACACACAACAAATAGATAAACGAAAACCTTTCTTAAAATAAAGATACAGTCACTGTTTTGTTGTTATTCCTGTTATGTATAGCATTGGAAATAAAAAGCAGGGAGGTTCATGTACCAGGTAAGTGCTATGCCAGTAACGTACACTTCCTTGCAAAGGCTTATGTTACTAAATCAGTTTTTAAAAATAATTTAGAACAAAAAAGTAAAAGTTGTCATAAAACTTTAAAAAAAGTAAAATAATTCTATAGTAACCACTGGGGGAGGAATTTTTGGGTCTAAAATTTTATTTAAAAAATTAAATCTAGGATAGAACAAGTATTACAAACCTGTATAAACGGATGTTCTTTATTGAATTCTTCTTCATCTTTTGCAAGTAAATCCAATGCTTCAGCTAAAAAAGAAAAATTTTATATAACATATTAACACACACAAAAAGCAAATTAAGAAAATGAAATACTAAGAAAATACTTTTTCATGGGGATAGGTGCACATGTGGAAGGTTGCACCTCTGCAGGTACACTTGTCTGGCATGGAGGCCAGATGTCAACTTCAGGTGTCTCCTTTTGCACTTCACTTTTCCACTACAATGGCTGGCTAGGAAGCCCCCAGCATCTGTCTATTTTACCTCCCAACCCTGAACTAGGGTTATAAGTGCATATCACCTACCACTTTCCCACCCCAGTATTTACATGAATACTAGGAATCAGAACTCAGGCCCGTATGCTTATACAATAAGCACTTTAATCCACTGAGCAAACTCCCTAGTTCTGAAATAAAATGTTTTAAGTAGTAAAACTTCCATTCACATGACTTATATAATTCTATTAAATATGCAATGTTGACAAATTTCCACTAGAATGCACAATATTGTAACTAATTTCATCACCAATTTGCCCTAATTGATTTTGGAAATGTATTTACACATAATTCTAACTGAGTGCAAGCATGATGTCATGTATCTATTCAGGAAGCTTAGGCAGGATAACCACTTGAGCCCAGGGACTTAATTAAGGTGACCTTGGGTAACACAGCAAGATTCTATCCATAATAAATTCCAGACTCATGAAATAGCAGAGCAGGTAAAACATTTCCCGTGCAAGCAGAAGAACTCAAGTCCAAATCCCCAGAACATATAAAAGCCAGACATGGTAGCATACAAGTCTACAATCCCGGTGTCCTGCAGGAATATGAGAGGGGGAAAAGGAAAATTTGGAAGCTCATGGATCAGCCAGCAGTTATTAAGAGGAAATCTTATTTTTAAAAAAAAAAAAAAAAAAAAAGGAAGGAAGGAAGGAAGGAAGGAAGGAAAGTATGAACAAACATCTGAGGTTGTCCTGATCCCCATACACACGATGCAGAGGATTCAACAGTACAGTTGCATATCGACCTACATCATAGTCACATCATATACAACACTCACACAATAAAATAAATACCCCACTCATTAAATTAATCAAGGCTCCAATTAATTTTAGCTTCAAAGAGTTGGAAACATTCAAATGAAGAATTTTGTCTAGGAAGGTATGATGGTGGAGCCTTGAATCCCAACACTCAGGAGGCAGAAGCAGGCAGATATCTCTGAATTTGAGGCCAGCCTGATGTACACAATGAGTTCTAGGAGTCAGAGATACACAGAAAGAATCTGTCTCAATGTCTCAAAGAGCCAATGTTGGGGGATGCAGGGAGTGTGTGAATTTGTCTAGAGCTGGAGAGGTGGTTCAGTGTTAAAGGAGGGCCTGAGTTCAATTCCTGGCACCTCCATCAGGTGACTCACAATCACTTGTACATCCAGCTCCAGTGAGATTCAACATCTCTGTGGGCACCTGCACTCATGTGCACATACCTATATACAGATATACACAATTTAAAAAATTGTTTTTAAAAAAGAAACTTGTTTTTATGTATATATACATAGGATTTCACTTGATTAACAAGCCTCTCTACAAGTTAGTTACAAAGAAAACTACTTCAATGCTCATACATTTATATGGCCAGGAATGTACCAGACTTATAAAGTCCCACATCCCAGAACAACTCAGAAACAGGTAGTCCTCTAACTTCTGACCTCAAAGATCCTGATTATTACCTTTGCTTTGGCGGGGATGTGACTGCCTGATTACACATCCTAATCTCAAAGCTGAAACAAAACAAAAAACAAGCAAACAAACAAACAACACACACAAAATAAGAAAGCTATGAGCAGTGGGCAAAGAGAAGCAGAAGCCACAGTTGGAGTGGGGAGCACAGCAAACAAGGAAGCACATGACCCACCTGAAGGGGATTTTAAACATACAACTCACATGAGACCAGGGTCTGCTCTATTGTCTGTGGTCCAGGCCTCTGCCTGATACTACAAGACTGAACAGAGAGGGGAAGAGTGAAACAGAAGGAATAGTCCACTCTCGGCCCAAGCAAGAACACTGCCCTCCCATGTGCTCACAAAGAACTATTTAGATTCAAACTATCCTTCTGGTCAAGTACAGTCTCACCTTAACAACTTGAGACACAAATGAAAACAGTCAGAGTCTCTGTCTAGTTTGGAAATCAGAGAGCCAAGCGCAGCCCGATTCCTGTTGTCAGAATGAGGCTGGGTATGTGTCTGCTAAAGCAATCACCATAGCTAAGGCCCTATGCCTGAACATCAAGAGAACTACGGAGACCATCAAATTAGATGCAAAATAGTATAACTACACAATCATGTTTCTGTGGGTCAATAACTGAGAAGAGGCTAAAAACACTATAGTAAATCATGACAGCATCCAAATCTAACAGCCAAGAAAGAGCAGGTAGGAAACTCGGTCCATAGGAAGATAATAGAGAAGAACCTTAATTTGCTTGCATGCATTAAGCATTACACAGTGTTTACAAACTAGATTGGCATCTAAAAATTACTTATTATATTCCAAAGTGCTTTTCCTAAGGAATTTCTCAGTTAATTGTCTCCAATACTCTAGTGTTGTCTTTTCTGCTTCTCAAAAGTCAGCCATGGACATTAAGAAATAATAATTTTATTTGTCATTTGAATTTTTCACTGGTTAAACACTAAGTCAGTCTTCATGTCTTTGCCTAAATGTTTACTTACTAGAACAACCAACAGGAGTACTATGAACGGCATCCCTTCTTTCCTCCACCAAGCCTTATAGCTGTTTTCTATATCCTTTGTTTTAAAGAATTTCCAGAATGCAGTAAGTATATTTCAGAAGGGACTTTATATGACCGACTAATATAAGCTAACTAAGTTTCAAATCACCATCAAAAACAATGAGTCTGCCACAATAAAAATGGTTATCTACATACTTACTACCAGATCTGAAGTCTTCGTTCATTTCATTATTTGGAGACATCTGTAAATCTTGCTGATCAGTAAAAGATGTGTAGTAGGCAAGGTCAGTAACCCATCTGCCGTCCTCATTTTGGTAAACTACATTCTGTGAGAGATCAGTATCTAAAAAGAAAATTCGAAAGCCATTGAATGACACATGAAACAACTGAACAATATTGCTACAGTCTTCTCAAAATCAGTTTAAAAAAAGGAAAATCCATTTCCCCAAAAGAAAAATATCTCTTCAATGGCAAAAGTCAAGTCTACCCAGAAGTCTATAATAGAGGAGAGACATATTAGGAGAAGACTCAGAAAGGTATGTTTGCTGGGCTAGAGAGAGGGCAGAGGTTAAGAGCACTGGCTGCTCTTCCAGAGATCTTTAATTCAATTCTCAGCACCCACATGGTGGCTCACAACCATCTATAATTAGATCTAGTGCCCTTTTCTGGTGTGCAGATAAAAACACTGTATATATAATAAATAAAATCTTTTTTAAAAAAAAATAAAGCAATTTGCACTAGGTCTGCTTAACATTATTGTTTCTGAACAATGATTATCTAATACTAGTATACTCTAAAACCCATAATGACATGAGGAGGAACTCATAGGGTCCTGCCTTACCCAGGAGAACCAATGACAGTCAAGGGCTGATGGGAGAGAGGAAACCAGTTCCTTTAGTGATGCAACTACTAAGGAGTTACTCATACTCCAGAAGACAGTCTCAAAAAACGTACGCACAGCTCTAGTTAAACTCCATGGGGCGCAAAGCAGAAACAAACACAAGACAGACACCGAAGGGGGAGGAGACCCGGTAGAGGATGGGTGTGATCACAAGGTGTTAAATGGCTGTTGAACTTGGAGTTTTGTGGGCCTCCTAACAGTGGGATGATCTCTGACTCGGTCTCCTCCTGTGTTGCCTCATCCAGCGGGTATGAGGGCTTCTGTCTAGTGTCACCTTAATAGTATACTGATGTCCCCTAGGCCTGTTCTTTTCTCAAGAGAATCTGGGGAAGAGAAAAGTGGGGGAGGGCATGACTAGGGGAAGTGAAGGGAGAGGAGGCTGCAGCTGGAACGTGTTGTATTAAAGAATAATAATAGCAATAATAAACTGTTAAAGAATAATTTCTACAAATCCATGAAAATATTAAAATGCTTCAGAGAGTTCTACATGGAAGCTGAGGCTATCCCAAATATGTAAACATCTTATACACTTCTTTAATTCTATTCATGATGATATAGTTCACTTACGGTCGTTAGGCTTTGTAAAAGACTCATGAAGTTCACATGTTCTCCTTTCACAAGTTGGTGACCAAAGAGCATCAGGAGAATTAATTACATTGTCACCATTAGTCTTCAAAGATGCAACGCTCCCAACTTTTTGAATAAGCACTGTAGGAGTCTCCGTGTTTAAGCATTTATCCACATTCAAAACTGTTTCTAAATCTGAAGCTAAATGTTTATTTTGGTGAGGGGGCTCTGATTCCAGTTTGATGGAGTCCGCTGGGTCAAAGCCACTTTTCACGCTAGTTGTGTTGTGACTATAAGTGGAGTTGAGTGTCTTATCCACAGTACACAGCATTTTCCCGAGAACATTCTCTCCTGCACATTCCTTTAAAAATTATTAATGAAACAACAGTGAGTTTTATTTTACACACTCATTTTAACACTTAATGAAGAAAGCAATGCAATTGCTTTAAAAATGCTTGTATATTTAAACTGCTGATAAAGTATTCAGTATATCCTGGACTATGCACAAGCCAAAACTCAATTTTAAAATGTGGTCATGTTCAAGTCTATCCGTTGTGGATACTAAGATGAGTGTTCTCAACTTGGATACTGTAATTAAAAAAGAAAGAAAGAAAGGAGGGAGGGAGGGAGTGGGGGGGAGGGAAGAAGAAAGGAAGGAAGGAAGAAAGGAAGGAAGGAAGGAAGGAAGAAAGGAAGAAAGGAAGGAAGGAAGGAAGGAAGAAAGAAAGAAAGGAGGGAGGGAGGGAGTGGGGGGGAGGGAAGAAGAAAGGAAGGAAGGAAGGAAGGAAGGAAGGAAGGAAGGAAGGAAGGAAGGAAGGAAGGAAGGAAGGAAGGAAGAAAGGAAGAAAGGAAGGAAGGAAGGAAGGAAGAAAGGAAGGAAGGAAGGAAGAAAGGAAGGAAGGAAGAAAGAAAGGAGGGAGGGAGGGAGTGGGGGGGAGGGAAGAAGAAAGGAAGGAAGAAAGAAAGGAAGGAAGGAAGGAAGGAAGGAAGGAAGAAAGGAAGAAAGGAAGAAAGGAAGGAAGGAAGGAAGGAAGAAAGAAAGGAGGGAGGGAGGGAGTGGGGGGGAGGGAAGAAGAAAGGAAGGAAGAAAGGAAGGAAGGAAGGAAGGAAGGAAGGAAGGAAGGAAGGAAGGAAGGAAGGAAGGAAGAAAGGAAGAAAGGAAGGAAGGAAGGAAGGAAGGAAGAAAGGAAGGAAGGAAGGAAGGAAGGAAGGAAGGAAGGAAGGAAGGAAGGAAGAAAGAAAGGAGGGAGGGAGGGAGTGGGGGGGAGGGAAGAAGAAAGGAAGGAAGAAAGGAAGGAAGGAAGGAAGGAAGGAAGGAAGGAAGGAAGGAAGGAAGGAAGGAAGAAAGGAAGAAAGGAAGAAAGGAAGGAAGGAAGGAAGGAAGGAAGGAAGGAAGGAAGGAAGGAAGGAAGGAAGGAAGGAAGAAAGGAAGAAAGGAAGGAAGGAAGGAAGGAAGGAAGGAAGGAAGGAAGGAAGGAAGAAAGGAAGAAAGGAAGGAAGGAAGGAAGGAAGGAAGGAAGGAAGGAAGGAAGGAAGGAAGAAAGAAAGGAGGGAGGGAGGGAGGGAGGGAGTGGGGGGGAGGGAAGAAGAAAGGAAGGAAGGAAGGGGAAGGATGTTCGTGGACTGACAGACACTGCTGTTCCTCACCAACTGGGACCCAAAGCTAATGATAGCTCTACAGAATCCAAAAGCTTTCAATTTCTTAAATAATAATAATAATAATAATAATAATAATAATAATAATAATAATAATAATAATAATAATCGAGGACCAAAGTACCCATGATTCAGGGTTTCAGCAGGGCATGGTGGCACATGCCTTTGATCCTAGCACTCAAGGTAGAGGCAGGCAGATCTCTGAGTTTGAGGCCAGCACGGTCTACAGAGTGAGCTCCAGGACAGCCAGGGCTGCACAGAGAAACCCTGTCTTGAAAGAAACAAAACAAAAATCTCCTCAAAACACTGTCTAAAATCATCCATCTTTTCTTCAGCTGCTTTTATCAGGTCACAGGGTAAGTTATCACACAACCTTAGACTAAAAAGACTATAAACACACACACACACAATTCAACACATAAACCACCACACTCAGACCCAGCTATGTAAAACACTAGGTCAAAGAAGTTTTTAAATAAATAACTAAATGGATTTCATCAGATGTTTAAATCTAAAAAATATATACAGTTGCTTATGCTCGTGATACCAAAGATACATACAATCAAACAGAAATCATGAGTAGTGATTTTTACATTTTCAGCATTTTTCAGAGGCTAACAATGATTGTTTTGAAAGTCTGGTATCATACATTCATCTAAAATGAATGAATGATGACTAAAATGTTCATCAACTTACTTTCTTTTGATCTGGAACAACATCCTTCAAATTGTGTGCCCCTTCCTTCACACTTCTGCAGGTATGAGAGTGAAGTGCTAACACATTATCTACAATGCCTGTGAGAAGGTTAAATGGACAATGTCAGAGTTGAGGTAGTCTAAGCCAATAACTGTCTCTTTGGCTTAATACTTACTACTCATGACCAATTTAGAAAACTGGAAATAAGAGAAAATAAACACCAAGAGGGGCATGGACCATAAGCAGCCTCGTGGCTTATAAGGAAAGTTGGCCTCTAACTCTTAAATGTCTGAACAGAACATAGCATTTAAAACAGACAACCCAAGAGCATACTCCTTTTCTAGAGCACCAATCATATGGGCATTATTATAAGGATTTCTTGTATAGGAGGTGACTGGCCTGTTCAGATATTTAAACCTCTTCTCGAAGACTTTAGGCTGAAGATTTGAAGGGAAAAGAGTTATCTGGTAACAGATCATAACGAAGATTTTTTTTTTCTAAAAACATAACCTCAAACCCAAAGTTAAGAACAAATGAAAGCCAGATACAGTAGATCATGCCTCAAATTTCAGTAGTCAACAGACTAACACTAAAATTGCAAAATGTTGAAGTCCATCTGGAATACACAGTAAAATCCAGGCCAGCCTCGGTTACTATAAACCTTGTCTCAAACAAAGGGAAAAAAAAAAAATCATACTTCAACACTTACTGGTCCCCAGCAAACAACCATGGCATTCCTCAGACTCTCTGTAAGCTGTTCCAGAACGTCCTGAAGTACATGCATCATGGGAAATCAGAGAGCTGTTATTTTCTAATTGGAACTCACATTTTAAGATATTGTTTTCATTTGCCTGTTAAGAAAATATACTCTTTTAAAATTAAAAAAGAACATTTTGAGAAAAATATGGAGAACAGAATGTCTGCTTTATTGAGGGATGTCAGATAGAAAAATGAGGGAAAAACAAAAAAACAAACTAGAAAAACCACCATGGCAACCACTAGTGTAACTAATACTCTATTCCAAGAGGCTTTAGCAATTAAACTACCACCAGTTTGTGAAGACTTGCTGGAGACAAGATATTTACAAGGCCTTTGTATGTCATCACACAGATGATTTAATCACAAAGGAAAAGCATTTGCATCAAGAGACATATGACTAACAATGACATTATCAAACACCAAAAAATATCACAAAAAATGACAGATGCACCCACTGCTGTGAAGTAGCGAGTGCACAGCACCACATATATTTAATCAACTTACTCGTAAGAAAAATGCATCACTAGAATTCTTTTCAAATGTTTAACCTATTCTAATCAGAGGAAATAATAAACAGAAGTTTCCAAATTATGGGTCATTCTACAAAACAAAGAGCCTAAATTTTATAAAATGCTCAATGTATGGACGAACTGCAAGTTAGAATAAAGACACCCAACAACTACAGGCCATATAATCTTTGATTAAATTATGAATCATAAACAGAAAAAATAAATATTTTTTATTTTTGTTTTAGAGATAACAGGGCAAGTTTGAATATGGACATTAATTTAAAACAATGTACCAGGCATTGGAGAGATAGCTCAATGGTTAAGAACTGCTGATGAACAATCCTTTTCTACATTATGAACATGCATTGCTCTCATTGGTTAACACAAAGCTGACAAGCCGGTAGCTGAGCAGGAAGTTAGGCAGGAAAACCAACTAAGAATGATGGGAAGGAGAGTGGAGTCAGGGTAACAAGTCAAAAAACAATGTGGTAAGACACAGATCAATAGAAATGGGTTAATTTAAATTTAAGGGTTAGCTAGTAACAAGCCTGAACTACTAACTCAACATTTATAAGTTATATTAAGTCTCTAAGTGATTATTTGGGACCAGGCAGTCAGTATAGGAAAAGTCTGATTACAAAAAACACTGGCTGCTATTCTAAAGGATTTATGTTTGGTTTTTGAATCCACGTAATTGCTCACAACCATCTGTAACTGCAGTCCAAAGGGATCTGACACCCTGTTCTGGCCTTTGAGGGCACCTGGCATGTAAGTGGTCCACAGACATACATGCACGCAAAACACCAATACATATAAAATATATTTGAATAAATTATCAAAGGTAGATCAACAGCATTGTGATTCTGTGGGGAAATGCCTCTTGGTCATTGTTTATAAAATTCTAGTGGACAGTCTCAAATCATATGCGATTTGTTTTCAAATGATTCAAAGAGAGGAAAAAAATGTTATGGCACCAAGTGGTTAAATGCTCAATGCAAAGAAAGGTGCCCACTGACTTCACTTCTGCTGTCTAGTATGCAGTCCAGCTGACCTTGAAATCCTAACCCTCCTGCATCAGCTTCCCAAGTGCTGGAACACTTACCTTCCTTTTCTACTTCCTTAGTTGAAGGCAAAGTAGGAGAAAATAGAGAAATCAAAGTTTTCATCAATTTTAAGTCCACAGAAAACCACAGGCTTAAAATTAATGTTAAGGTGAAATAAACCAAGAGTGGTATACAATTCTAATCCTGGCAACTGGGGAGGTGGAGGCAGATGGATAAGATGTTCAAGGTCATTCTTGGCTACATAGTAAATTGGAGGCAAGTATGGTCTCCATGAAACTATATCTCAAAACAAAAGACCAACTAAAAAAAAAAAAATCTAATGAGACAGACAGTAACTTACAATATCAAATTTCAAAAACAGAAAACAACAACCAAACTACATACTTGACTGAAATCACTTACAGGTAACTTAACACTTTCTGGTAACTCCTGCCCTCCTGTTTCATATATCATCCCTGGGATAGCCAGTTGTTCAAAATATGCTTCTAAATGATCATCATAAAATTCTTCATCATCGATATCATCTATTGATAAAGTAGAATGAAAAATAAGAGAGGTTTTCAAGCAGGAACCGAACACATAATTTTTAATCACAAAGTCTGATAAAACATAAACATGGCAGTGAATAATTTTGTTTTTGTGCTTAGCATAAGAAACTATCAAAAAGTCAGGTGAGGTAGTATATACTTAAAAATTCCTAACACTTAGAAGGCAGAAACAAAAAAATGATTGCAAATGTGAGGTCAGATTGCTACAGAGAAAGTTTCAGCACAGTTACAGCTACAGGAAAGTCTGTCTCAAAAAGAAATCAGAGCAGTAAAGGGGGTTAGGACACAACTCAGGGGACAGGGTCTGTCTAACATGTCCAGCATTGAAGAGCAGAGAAAGTGTGAGTGAATGAAGTGAGGACGAGGTCAGAGACTGACTGATACAGTTATCTGTGAAGGATCATGAGCGCAAAGCCAGTGTGAGAGAGCTTCAGGACCAGACCTTTTCAATTGAAAACTTCTTAAAGGTAATGCTGGGTGTGGGAGCCCACACCTCAATTCCAACACTTAGGAGGCAGAGGCAGAGGCAGAGGCAGGGAGATGGGTGCCGAGTTTCAGGGCAGCCTGATCTGCCTATAGAATTCTAGACCAGTTTACATAGTAAGACTCTGTCTCAAAAGAAATTAAAAATTAAAAATAAACGCTGCCCCTTGAGAACTCAGTCTTGTTCAGAGACGGAAAAGACAAGGAGGAAAATACCCTCCAAGTATAACGACTACAATCAGACAGACAGTGATATGGCAGAGGGAAGCCCAAAACCCATCCTTGTGTAGTACCAGAGGAATCTTCCAGGCTTGTCAGTGTTAAAAGTTTCTCATTTTCTAATAAGCTCGTATGCCTGAAATCACTGTGTGAAGTCTTGTCTCCAGGATGCGTGCCAGCATCGGGCATGACAACCTAAGAAGGAACAAATGGTATAAGGTGACAAGAAGACTGAGTATGTAATCTGCAATGCAGTGAACAAGTAAAACTATAGGTTAGCCCATGAAGAACTCAGGCTTCCCCTGCACTGACCACCTTAAAAGGCAGGGCCCTATCAAAATGCCTCCACAGCTTACAAGTCAGATTACACAGTTCTATAAACCAACAACTGAGCTTGGGCAATACGAAGAAGCCTGTTGAGTGGAGTGAATATACCAAGAAAGCTGTAGTAAGTAACCTTAATCCAAGCAATCTTTCCTATCATTTTTAGAACGACTTATTACTCTTCTTCCAAAACCAGCAAACTCTCAAGAGCATGAGCAATTTACTAAAAACAGTTAAGGCCCAGAATAAGAATTTAACACTTCTTTGAGTCATTTATTTCACACCAATATTTAATATCTATTAAAATAACAGATATCAACATAAGTTAATTATAAAATATGACTAATGTAAAGATGAAAAACATTACATGTCAATGTGATATTACATTTACACAGGACAGGACTCAGCTAATCCAACAAAAACCGAAGGGACTTTTATTTTATTTTTGAGAAAGGATCTTATTATGTGGCAGGCTGGAAACTCCATATGTAGAACAGGCTAGTCTTGAACTCAAAGTCCAAGTGCTGGGATGAAAGGCAAGCACCACTCATCCAGATAGAACTACCTTTGACTCTCCTTATTACTAAAGGTGAAACACCCCACCTTTGTTTTTCAAGCAGAAGTTAGAATCACCTACAGAGGTCTCTGGGCTTGTCTATTGCGATTACTCTGATTACATTAATCAAAACAACAAGGACAAAAAAGGGCAGAGAAAGCAATCTAAACCTAAATCTAAAGGACGTGCAGCAATCATTGCTCTCTGCTCCTAACTATGGGTTTCATAGAGCCAGCTTACAGCTTACTCAAACTGCTGCTGCTGTGTTTCCATTATAAGGGATAGTAACGCAGACCTGTGAAGTAAACAAGCCCTTCACCCCCAGTATTCATCAGGATGGGCAGCAACAAGAAAGGGAACTAAGACATGGAGGTTTCCCACAGACCCTCAAACTCATGGCAATCCTCCCAGCCATCTCCCAAGTGCTAGACATATAAGAACGGTTAAATCTCCAATTTTGCTACAAAAGTTCTGTTAGTACAAGCTTATGTGTGTGTGTATGAAAAAGAGAGAGAAAAAAATATGAACTTCTATTCCATGATAGCACTCAAGGACACTGATAACAAATATAAAAATTTACCTTGTGTTTTTGATTATTCATCCATGACTTTAAGTGAAAATCATGAGCTGAATCTATTTAAGAAACAACAAAAACAAGGAGATCAGATTATTTTTCAACAAATCATACTTAAAAGCAATAAATAATGAACTAAATGTTTATAACCTTGAAACAGAATAGAAGCATGCTGAGATAATAATTCAGGAAACCAGTGGTCAGCTAAACTTTTAAAACTATTAGAATGGGATGTCATAAAATTACACACATGCTATGAAACTTAAATATCAATCTAATAAAGCTAACTTTTTTGTAATAAAAGACTTAGTAGAGGGAAAAGAGATGACACCCACGTAAGCAAGCAGACAAATCCAAATACAAAAATAAAATATAAATGATAGGCCTCCCTTATTTCATAAAGCGTGGGCATACAAGACAAAACAAACTGTACTGTGGTGATATATTGCATATCAAATATAGTTTGCCTCAAAATGACAGGACAGAGCCACCCCTGCCCTCCAACCCCAGTCAGCCATAGTGGTCAGGGAATGACATATGCCTTTAATCCCAGCACTAGGGGAGCTGAACCAGGAAGTAACAGTCTGGCAGAGAACAAAGGGATGACCAAGGAGGCAGGAACAATACTCCCTCTTAACCACTGAGCTATCTCTTAAACCACATAGTAACTTTCTCTAAAATGAAAATGTATCATTTTCACAGATAAGAAGACCAAGTGTAGTGGTTCATGACCTTAATCTCAGCACTGGAAGACAAAGGCAGGCAGATCTGTTTGAGTTTGAGCACAGCCTGATCTACAGTGGAAGGCCAGGAGAGTCAGGGCTACAGAGAGAAGGAAGGAAAAAGGGAAGGGAGAGTGGGAGGGGAAAATATGGAGGGAAGGAGAAAAGGAGAAAGGGAAAGAAAGGGAGGAAAGAAAAAAGCAATACTTTGGAACAAAGCAGGAATAAGACTAAGAAATGAAAGTAAATAAAAAGTAATAACACATTAATTTGATATTGTTCTATTTTTCAGTTCTTCTAGGTAAAAACAAATACCATCCCTAGACAGAGGGGAACTACTTCTCACTGGGGGCAGCTGGCATTTGCTAAGTCTGTTTTTTTAAATCAGAGCTAATATTAGTAAGTTATTTTAGTTCTTTTTGTAGTGAGACATGGTCTGCAATCCCAGCCCTTGGAAGGCTGAAGGAGGAAGACTGGTCTACATCCATAGCAAGACTGTCTATCAAAACTGCCTAGGACACATGGTGTGGTTGTGTGTCAAAAGGCACAGGCATTAGGGGATGGGTCACAATGCAACCAGTCAAACTGGACCAAGGCCACAGACACTAAAAGCTACAAGATTTCCAGGCATTTGTCACAAATAATCAACTTGATTAACATATATGTGAAATCTATTTTAATGCTTTGAGTACTATCCAACTGACTTGCAAAGCAGCTGCACCACGAATTTTTAAGGCCAGGGGTTGTTTTCTTTCTTGAGACAGTGCCTCACTATGTAGAGCTGGTTGCTCTGGAACTGAATATATAGACTCATTTACCCTCAGATTCCCCTGTGTCTGCTTTCTCATCCTGGGATTAAAGATGTGCACCATCACACCCAGCCACCATTTTCCATTTCTACCATCATATATACATTTTAATATCTACTTTAAAATAAATTTTTAAAGAGGAAGGGGAAACTGCAGTTGGGATATAATATATAAGAGAGTAAATAAATTTAAACAACAAAAATAATTATACTTACCTTTGAATATTTCAAAAATATAAATGACTGTCTTGGAAACAATTTATTTTAGAATTTCTAGTTGATCCATTACACTAATACAAAAATAAGTTTAGGTTGGTGAAGGAAAAGTGAAGAGTACCTGCAATGTACTCTATTCTAAAACTTAAGCATGCTATGTCTATCAAAAGCCTGGTTTCCACCGCAAAAGAGATCCAGCTGTTTGTCACAGGACAGAAACTAAGGCTGACTTCAAAAGAGGACAGGGAACTAGAACTATTAAAATGAATATATGAAATAATGTCTAGCACTTCGTACCTGGTACTTGTTCCAGAGGGGAAACTTCACCCAAAAGATGCTGACACTGAGCAGAGGTGGAAGTGTTAGCCTGCTTCTCTTCTGTTCTTGGTTTCATGACAGCAAGTGACAAATGCTGACTTTCTACGTAGTTCTTTTTCCTTGAGGCAGAATTTTTTGAAGGAGCATAATTAGGACAAAATGTTAGTTATCTTAGATATGTCTATAAAGTGTCTATTAATCAGTCCTATAGTTCATTTTCAAAACAGAAAGCAGAATTAAACAGTGAAATGAAAACTGAGTCCAGCCAGAAAATGCATTCTGGGGATGAGATAAGCAAGTTGGGTCCTGCGGCACAGCCCACCAGAACCAAGGAAAATGTCTCTCTGCTATTCTGCCTCTCCAGAAAAAAACTTTTATCACATAAATATTATGCCAAGAAAAAAGCCCAGCTTTGTAACACTGAGGTATACTTACAAACACTAAAATAGTATCTTTGCCCCCAAAAAAAAGTGAATTTTTAAGTTTTATAGTTTTTTTTGTTGGTTGTTATGATAAATCATCACACAAACTCTAGTTGGTATATAATGAAAATCTGGAGCCAGACGCTGGGGAAAAGCTGGAATATCAGAACAAACCACAGTTACCCAGCCAACTCCTCAGGCCTGTCTCCAGGAATCTTCCATCTGCCAACTCTCCGTCCTTGGCTGATAACACAGGAAAGTTTCTGGGAAAGCTGAAAAACCCTCTTTTGTTCCAGCTCAGCTCTCTTAACTTCCTCTCTCCACATTCCTAAAGCTGGGATAAAAGGTGTGGGTCACCACCCCTGACCTTCAGGGCTTGGCTCTGTGGGTGGCGGTCCTGGTATTCCAGGCTAATCTTATTAAATGTATATCACAATAGTCTCACTGGGTTCTTGATTGTCATAGAATTTACATGTAGACCTGGCTGGCCTGAATTCTTGTTCCTACCTCTCAAGTGATAGGATAATAGTATGGAATTAGAGTCTGCTACCAAGTCTGGAAAATTAAGGTTTCACAAGTTTAATTCTATTCTCACTTCTGTTCTCATTCATAACTTTCTATCTGCTTCTACAATTTTGCATGCAGATGCAAAAAAAAAAAAAAAAAAAAGGCAAAAAAACATTCTATAGAGACCAAGGGCCACACTTAAATTGAGTCAGGGAATCAACAAAAACAACACAGAAACCAGTCAGGTGCAGAGACAGAACATGCCTTTAATCCCAGCACTCAATGAGGTCAAGGCCCAGCCTGGTCTACAGAATTAGTTTTGGGACAGCTAGGACTGTTACAAAGAAATGGGGGGGAGGGGTGCTGGGGGAGAGACAAGAACACAGAAACCTTAATCTTTGTCCTAACTGCATACCTTTGTCCTAACTACAATCTATTTTTTCTCTATTCCTTTATTAGAGTTACCATATATTAAATACCTCCAATTTAAACCAAAGCATACTCATAATACAGGGAAATCTCATCTCAGTAAAAGAGCAATGGTAGCACACACCTTTAATCCCAGCACCTGGGAGGCAGAGACAGGAGGATCTCTGTGAGTTCAAGGCCTGCCTGGTCTATAGTTCCAGGACAGCCAGGGATAGAGAAACCCTGTCTTAAACCCCAAAAAGGGACATACTATAAATGACATGAAAGTCTCAAGTGAATAACTTCTAAAAAAAAAATACTTACACAAATGCCATCAAGAGGCAATTTGAAACATAATGAAATAATGAATATATCTCAGTACATTCAGCCTCACCAGTAAAAGAATTAAGCAGAAAACTTTAGCATTGTCTGTATTAATACCATCAAGAACTTCAAGTTAGTTTTGGTCCCAGAGATGTCTAGATTTTCTTCAGAGTACATATACAAATATATAAATTATTTTTACCTATAATATCAAAAATAATAACAGGCCTGCAAGATGACATAGTAGATAACGGTTATTTCCACCAAACCTTATTTCTCAGAACAGAGAAGAACTGCTGTAAGGGGTCCTTTGACCTCTACGTATGTGCCATGTATGTGCCATGGTATGCTATAAGTACATAATGAGTGCACACATCCTCAGTGCACATATCTCTCTCTCTCTCTCTCTCTCTCTCTCTCACACACACACACACACACACACACACACACACACACACACACACACACACACACACACACACACACACACACACACACACACACACACACACACACACAGAAAATGCAATTTGTTTGGTGATGCACACCTTTAATCCCAGCACTCAAGAGGCAGAGGCAAACAAATCTCTGAGTTCAAGGCCAGCAGCCTGGTTTACAGAGTGAGTTCCAGGACAGCCAGGTTTACACAGAGAAAAGAAACTCTGCCTGAAAAGAAAAGAAAAAAAAAAAAAATGAAAAGAAAAAAAAAGAAAATGTAATCAGCGGTGTCTCTTCTTCAGTTAGCAGAAAATAGATTCTATGATGTTAGGCTAATAACTGCCTGTATTTTTTACTTTTTTCAATGTTTCATTTATAATCAAAAAAAATGTAAAGGCTAAAAATGTAAAGATGTATAGGAAGGGTCTTACAGATACCAGGTAGTAGCAGTCAAAGACAGAGCCACATATCTTCCCCGAGACTAGGGAGGCTTTCCCAGAGTGCAAATAAAGGCAAGAACTTACTCATCCTCCTCAAAGCTGAGTTGTAATTTTTCTCTTGGTTCAGTGGTGTCACCCTGGCCACTGGGAGATGACACAGAGGGAACTGAGAGCCGTCCTTCAATTAAGTATGATGCCTGAACATCAGGACACCTATACAAAATTGTTAAGATTTAAATTACTTTATTAAAATTTATTTTAATTTTATTTTTAATTAAATTTTATTTAACTAAAACTCACCTTGTGGGGCTAAAGATCCAGTTTTTGGTAGAGTGCTTGCCTAAACGCACAAATCCCTGGGTTCGATCCTGCACTATAAACTCTGATATACTTTAATCCCAGCACATGGGAGGGAGAGGTAGGTGAATTTCTGTAAATTAAAGGCCAGCCTGTTCTACAAAGAGTTCCAGGACAGCCAGGGGTGTTATACTGAGGAACCTTTTCTCAAACCTCCCTAGCCCTCACCCCACCACAAAAAAAGAAATTTGATCTGAGGAACTGAAAATTACTTGAATACAAGCTAAATTACTTCAAAGCATACAAGGGCTAGGGATGTAGGTAAGTGGTAAAGGGCTTGCCTAACATGCACAAGGTCCTCAATTCAATCTACAATACTACAAGAAGAAAACCAGAAGCATTCAATAAACTTGACTAGCAAAGAAAAGGAGCCACACAAACATAGTAAAGCATGAAGCTGGTTGAAAAGAAGCAAAAAGGGAAAATTGTCACATAAAAAGATGCAATGATCCCGCGCCACAAATCCCAGGTCAATGCTGAGAAATAGTTTACTGGTCTCTTTGTGTAGCTAAAAAAATGCAACTCATAGATGTCTTTGCAGATATACCCTAGAACATGAAACAGGAATAAGCTGAGATAATAAGAGAATGACAGCTATCTATTGAAGCAGGGAAGGAGCCAGAAACCCAAGTCCTAACACATTCTATACCCAGCTCTCTTGTGTATCATTATATTATAGATCTGTGAACCTGAAAAAAAAAAAAAAAAAAAAAAAATGTGTGCAAAGATGTCTTACCTGTTGTCAATGCTGGGCCTGTTCCTGGCAAGTGTAGAAACAGCAATGGGCAAGCCAAAATTTGATGAAAGAGTGACATTTTCCAAAACCTCACTATTACCAAGTGGTGAATTGGTTAAAAAGCTTGGAAATGACTCTTCTGCTATACCTCGAAAATCTTCCATCTCCCTGCAACAACATCAGCAGTTTTATTAAATTGAATATTCTATTACCATACCATTTTCCAATGATTAAAAGAACAAAGGCTCTTAATAAAAAAAGACTTTTGCAACATCAATAAGGAAGAATATCCACTAATAAATACTCTGAGCTAAAGTAAAGCCTCCCAATACCTTACTACCACCAGGCACACCCTTTACTCCAAGCACTTGGAAGGCAGAGGCAGGTGGGTCTCTGTGAGACAGCCAAGGCTACTCCAAAATACCCTGTCTTAAAAAAACAAAAACCTGTCCCCTAGAAATAACAGAAAAGCTTCACCACCCATAATACCACAATAATATGGCTGCCTAAACAAGATCTGAACACCACCAAAGACCAATTAATCTGAAGGGGGAGACATTTCATGGAGCCCTACCCTATATATATAGAACTACAGGAAACTAAGGAATGCTAAGAGCAGAAGTAGTCATACCCCAGAGAGGAGCCTGCTAATCGGTCATCTAATACCAGATCAGCCCTGAAGTCATGTACATACAACAAACACTGAATGACTCAGTTAAGTTTTGTGTGTGTGTGTGTGTGTGTGTGTGTGTGTGTGTGTGTGTGTATAAACTGAAGAGGAGGTAAGAAATTGAAGGGACATGAAAAAAGTAAAAAGAAATAGAGGAAAGTGATGAAATATCTTAACTTAAAAAATCTTGCAGAGTGCCTACTAGGTAAGCTCAAGATGATTTCAGCAAAGATACTGAGAGAAGATAAAAAAAAGATCAGGAAAGCTAAGTCCTATAGAAGTGAGGATACTGGCGCTTCCTGCTGAATGAGATGATGGTTTTAGAATGACAAACAGAAGCAAAGTAGCAAGAGAATTAAAATTCATTTGCTATCTACTACCTTAACTCACTGAATCCACAGAAAGGCTAGTGATTAGGTGGTAATATGCAATTTTACAATGAAGATACAAACTGGAGAGACCAAACTGAAATTCCCAAAACTTGTACAAGTTTTAAGATTCAAACTCAACTCTGATTTTAAATTGTCTTCTAAGTTTATGGTAACAATTGCAAATATTCCAGTGTATTGTGGTATTGGGGGGGGGGGGGGGAATGCAGTCAATGGCATTAACAAAGCAGAATTGAGCTTCAAATGATGTTTAAAAAGTTTGGGCTGGGCTCTTGAGAAACAAGCCTGCAATCCCAGCTAGTCAGAGGCTAAGGCAGAATGATCTCAAAGTCTAGATAACCTTAATGAGATCTTATCTCAAAACAAGAAGAAGAGGCCTTTTACTAATGAAATGGCTTAGTAGTAAATCACTTGCCTCACTCCAGCAAAGCCCAATGGTCAAGCCTCACCACCCTAAAACTTATAATCCTTATATCCTGCAACTAACAAGGGAACCTAGAGTTTGGGGGCAGGCTCTAGTAATGATAAAGGATGATGCTAAGGTTGATTACTAATGCATAGACATTAGGCAGTGTGGGCTGACTTATTCTTCAAGGCATAGAGCATACACAAGCTATAAAAACTGACTTGGTCATAAGTGTCCATGCTCCTTCTGAAGCTCTCCTTTTCTCTCCACATTTGATCCTAGCCCTTCTCACCAAAGCCCTAAGAATCACAACAGTAAGTGGCCCCTCTTACAACACCAAGTCCTCTCTGCATGTTCCTTCCCATGCTGTACCTATCTTTAAAATTCCTCCTGTCTCTTTCTGCCATCTTGGCACCTGTGGAGGCCTACTGGGAACAGGACTTCTGAAAGGCAAATATATCCTAGAAGGCTGTGGTGCAAGGCCACTTTTGCTGGCTATAAGCAAGGTCACTGGAACCAGAGGGAACACACAGCTCTTCTTAAATTTAATGGTGTTTATGCCTGAGATGAAAGTGAATTCTACTTGGGCAAGAGATGTGCTCCTGTGTATAAGGCAAAAACCAGCACAGTGACACCTGGAGGCAAGCCAAAGAACACCAGAGTCATCTGGGGAACAGTGGCATGGCTCATGCCAGATTTGGAAGCAACCTTCCTGCAACGGCTACTGGACAAAGAATCCGAGTGTGGCTGTACCCTTCCCAAATTTAAACTAATGAAAAGTAAGTAAATAAAAGTTGATTTATTAAAAAAAAAAAAAAAAAATCTTCTCTCTACTACCCCACTTCCTGCTATCCCTCTTAGGTGCCAGCTCACCACTCCATGGTCCCTCTACTTCACACACACCCCCCCCAATAGGAATCACACCTGGCACCAGGTGGATCCCTGTGGTCTAAGGCAATCCATCCCAACAGTACTTGTCAACTTTACAGGTGACCTCCCTGTTGCTAAACCCTAGAAAACTGCAGGCCATTTTTAGTCCTCAACATCTTCAACCTAACACAAAGGGATTCAGATGATTATTCCTTCATTGAGAAAATATTCACATGGTTTTCAAAACACAGCTACCTGCTCTCCTTTGCTCCCCCAGCTGCTCCTTTTCTTTCTCCTTAAATCTCCTTATATGTGCACACAGAGAGCACAGTCCTGCACTTCTTCCACCTACATCTTCTTAGAGTATCTGCCTTCACTTTCAAAAGTCCTAGGTGAAATATATACCTCCAGTCTGCGCTACCCCTATGATCTAGGCATTAGATATCTAACAAACACCCAAAGTATAAAGCATAATTCTGTACCCTTCTCAGCCCTTCAAAAACTATCTATTCAATCTTCCAAACCAGGAAAATGACAACTCCAACCCCTAGTCAGTTATAACTTAGTCACTGAATCCTTTGACACTACCTTCAACCCCCTAAAAGTGTAATCCCTCATCAAAATGAACGGCCACACTTTAATTAACATAACCTCAATGTTGCCATTCTTCCAGGTTTCTCCTTTCCTCCCTGGCCATTTCTTTTGTTTGTTTTAAAAAGACAGGATCATACTATAAACACAGTCCACACGCACTGGAACACACCACCCTCCTGCCCCAGCCTCCCAAGGGCCAGAATTATAACAGGCCACTACAGTTGGCTCCTTCCTTTTTCTAATCATGTTTATCTTCTTCCTTTCTACAAGCATGTTCAAAGTTCTCCTACATCAGAATAAAGAAAGTAAAAAGAACACAATCTGCTCCATCTTCCTGCATTTCCATCTGCCTTCTTACCTTCCTTCACAGCCAAATGTCCAGTAACTTCATAGTTACTACCTCCGACTCATCTGACATCCTGCCTCTATCTGATCCTCATACATTACAGCTTCCAGACTTCATGTAACACAGGTTATACATTACACAATACAAGTCTCAATCCAAATGCCTCAGAAAGGAGGACCATTACCTGAAAATTACAGGCCTCCCCTGAAGCAAATTAAATTCAACAGCGTACTCAAACAAAACACATGAGCTGCTGCAGTGCATTTCTGAATGCAAAATCAATGTGCAAAACCTATCCTGAAACAGTCTACACCTGACTCCAACTGACACCTACCTTAAAGACCTCCAGTTTCCATGCTGTCATCTTTGCCACCTTACACATAGTAATTTAAAGGACTACACTTCCCCTACTAAAAACTGTTTACTTTCCCACCTGGATCTATCTCCCGACTCAGGCTTATTCAACAACCTATAATATTCCCAAGTCTATACAGACCTGGGGGCCTACATTATTCTTCTCCCAGTTAAGTGCATACACCTATCTTCTTCCTAACTTTGACCTCAAATGTTACCTTCTAAAAAAATCAGTCTCTTATCAAATCTAGTTCCAGCCCCAACACCCTTCATCATCAGTTTCAAAACCTGGAGACCTCCAATCATTATAATCTCTCCTGTTATCTCAGTTATCAATTTATTTAATGATTTCGTTTTTTGTTTGTTTGTTTGTTTGTTTTATGTGCACTGGTGTTTTGCCTGCATTGTGAGGGTGTCAGATACCCTAGAACTGGAGTTACAGATAATTGTGAGCTGCAAGATGCTGGGCACTGAACCTGGGTCCCCTGTGCTCTCAACTGCTAAACAATCCCTCCAGCCCGTTATCAACTTCTAATGTTTCTAATTTCAAATGTCTCTCTGGGGCTGAAACCCAATGCTTATTCCCAATGCATGCCATCCATCAAGCCACTGCAAAGTGTTCCCACTATCCTGCCTACATCTGGCTTGTACACCAATAACCCAGGAGGCTGCAGAGGGACTGCCTGGGTCACATAGCCAGTACCATGCCAGAGGAAGATCCTGTGTAAACAAAACCCGAAATAGAAACAAAAAGCACATGGCTCATCAGGTAAGGGTGTTTGTCACCAAGCCTGGCAATCTGAGTTGGATCTCTAGGACCCATATGATTGAAGGAGAGAACCATCTCCCACAGGTTATTCTCTGATATGTGCATGCACACAAAATAATGTAATGATTTTCCCTCAGTAATCCATTAACACCATGTAATGTGAAGATAATACAATGCTATCTATTCTAGTCTAATATATTTTAAACAAGTAGGCACCTTTACAATTTCACCTGCTATTTTATTGCCAACCCCCTTGGTTGTCCAAGACAGGATTTCTCTGTGTATCCCTGGCTGTCCTGAAGCTCACTTTATAGACAAGGCTGTACATCTTGCCACTTCTTAAAAGAGTAAGGTTGCCTCAATTTTCATACATGGCCTTACTTGTATTTAATAAATGACATTCATAGGTACATAAACGATTACTTCCTGTAGTTGCTACAGGTCTATGTATACAGTTACATTTAAAAAGTACATACTGTGAAACCCAAAACACACAGTTACCAGCAATCATTTAATTATTGGCACACAGTTATACATGTCAAAATTAGGTAGACATTTTGTATATAACTTCTTAAAACTTACCGTGAACTTTGCCCACAAAGCTGTAATTTGAAGAAAAAGTTGGTTCGGGAGTAATGAAAATACCAGAAGCATGACCTCAAAATGGTAACTGCAAATGGAAGTATTGTCCTCCAAAAGACTGTCTCCAAAGGGACCACATGCTTAACTACACAAAGTCTAAAATCAAGAGCAAAGCAAAAGGAGGGTGAGGGTAAACAGCCTTTCATTTTGGATTAGCTGTTAGGAATAAGTGTGAATGAAGTTTAGCAGACACTGGCTGACTGACACAAGAACCCTCCCCTCTGAGCGAACAAAACGGTACTTCCAGGGCTAAAGTCAGTCAAACGGACAGGACCGCCCATCACAATACAGTGAAGCAGTGGCCAGAACACTTTGCAAAGCTCAGAGGCCATGTGTCCCTCCCCCAGAAGAGAGCAGTCATTAGCCCGACTTCAGGTAACAAGGATGCGACCGCTCCAGAGCCCACGGCCAGGCCGGGAGCCTGGGCCAGACGCGCGGCACCTGATCTCACAGAGCAACCCAGCCTCCATGTCCCCACCACGCCGGGCCGTCACCGCGGCCTCCCGGAAGCCGCAGCGCGGGCCCAAATTACGAGCCGTGCCCTGTCCCTCGGGTGCACAGCACCGACGACCCTCCTCACCAGGACACAACCCCAGCTCCGAGGGTCGCGAAGCGGGCAAAACGTCCGCGGAAGGGGCGGCTCCGCGGCGCTGCGAGTGCGCATGCGCGAGCCGCGGAAGCCCGCGAGGCCTCCCTCCTTCGTGCCGTGGTCTCGGAACCCGCACCGGATTGGACAAAACGTCGGGAAGGGGCCGGCCGAAGCCCGTGATTGGTGAAGACTATGCGTCCCTGGATTTGAAGGCCTGGAGCCGCGCAGCCTGGGCTTGGAAAAGCCTTTACTAGGCGCCGCCTTCAAAGTCTTGAAATGAATTACTCAGCTGGAGATCGCTCCAAAGCACCGAAAGTCACCTTACACACCGAGGGGAAAATCCCAGAGAAAATGTCTCCCCTGGTTTTTCATATCGCCATTTAGAAGATGCGGAAACTTTATGGACTGCTTTCAATAAATCATTCCTGGGTTACACGTCAAGACAGCTAGTTACACGTGATCGTCTAGGATAGAGCTGGTACCGACTTGGAAAACAAAATTCTTCCTCAGCTTTCTTCATAGACCACACAAATACCATCATTGCCTATGCTAACTAAGCACAAGCTCTTTATCTAGAAAGTTCTACAGTCTATCTTAAAGTATCAAACGTAGTCTCCAGAGGGGAAGGGACTCCCTCTTTTTCTAAGCTAATACCTTCAACTTTTAGTCTTCTTAAGAATTTTTTTTTTTTTAATCCTAGCACTGGGGAGGCAGAGGCAGGTGGATCTCTGAGTTCAAGGCCAGCCTGGTCTACAGAGATAGTTCCAGAATGGCCAGAGAGATACACGGGGGGGGGGGGGGGGGGCTGTCTAAAAATAAAGGAAAAACAAAAACTTAGAGAAAGAAAAGTTAAAAGTCAACAGCTGCTGTACCTGAGTGTACCTGAGGTCAGCCTGGTGGGAAGAGACATCTATTTACTTTATCATTTTCCACCCAAAAACTTTCTGTGTGGTGACTCTGTTAACCTCTTCAAGGTTACTTTCCAGAAACAATGCCCATTAATGGCGCACACCCATCCCTGCGTTTGGCTGAGCGAGTAGGATACCCTGCTCAAGACCAGCCAACCTTTACAGACTCTCCCTCAGAAAGCCAAGACTATTTTAAAAACCAAATGGTGCTCCTATCTTCTTTCTGTCTCATCAAACTTTCATCCTTTTATGATACTTGTGTATCCAAATAAAAACTAAGTATCAAAAGGAAAAAAAAGTGCCAGGAGCCGGTACCGCATTGCCTTTAATCCCAGCATTCAAGGAATCATAGGCAGGACATCAGTGAGTTCCAGGACAGCCAGGGCTACACACAGAAACGGGGGGGGGGGGGGGGGGGGGGAGGGGGGTGGAGAGCACGACCACACAGGACTTGCAAAATCCTCATCAATGGGACAAAAAGAAATTGCTACAAACTACCCTTTCACAAAGGATCTTAAGCAAACTGGAAGTGAGCTGGGCAATATCATTCACCCTCTATCACTGGGTTCCTAACTCAAGAAATACCACCCATAATCCTAAAGTCCCCAGAACTTGCCCCCCAAACACTAAGCAACCTGTTGATTCTCTGGTGACACAGATGAATGAAAGTAAATGCAAGCCAAAAAACAAAACAAAAAAATCCCTGAACTCTGACCCTAAACCGCTTAGATGTGAACCTAGTCTCCCCTGCTGGAGACAAATGTTCCTCATTTGTAAAATGGGAATACCCAGAACACCTAGGAAAGCTCCAGCGCTGTTAAGAGCTACTGTCTTACATCAGTATCTTACCTTGTCAACCACAAAGAAAAACTAGAATTTCAAATGTAACTTGTAATTCTCTTTAGAACTTAGAGACCAGTAAAGGTCCTACCTCCAGTGGTGTTTTCCAAAGAATTAGAAGTGATGCCTAGCAAAAATAAACAAGAAATAAAAAGCCTGACGCTTCCATACTTTTAGTGGAATGCCTATCAATATACAACCTCAGTGACAAAATATGAATTTAATCTTATTTACCCTATTCCTCCACCTTAAGTCTTCAACCCATGAAAATGCCACGTCCCTTGTAAAAAATCAGTGGCTTTGCCCCACCCCCCACATTTCCTAGCTGTCCTGAAACTTGCTTTGTAGACCAGGCTGGTGACCTCAAACTCAGAGATCCACCTGTCTCTGCCCCTTAGTGCTGGGATTATAAGTGTGTGCAACCACTGCCTGTCACATCAGTGGCTTTAAGGCCTATTATGCAGTCACTATTTTATGTACACACACACACACACACACACACACACACACACACAGTAGAGCCCACTATTAAGTATACTTTGTTTTCTCACTAAAATGAGTTTGAGCTCAATTACCTTTCTTTTCATATATCCTTCAGCATACAGCATTAATTTATTAGACATAATAGATACCAAATATTTGCTAAATTGGAGAAATGGTCCTGTCTTTTCTCATTCTAACTCTACAACAGAGCCACTGAAACCCCTACATGAACTGTTGATTCTGAAACAGAATTATCTTTAGATATCTTGCTTCGATCCTCAGAAATTATTTTTCACATTGCAATGCTAATTTTAAAGGTATTCCCACCCCACCCCACCCCCCTTTTAGAGATAGATCTTGCTATGCAAGCCAGGCTGGCCTTTAACTCATGAAAATCCTCCTGCCTCAACATCCTAAGTGCTGGAATTACAGACATGCACTGCCATGTCTAGTTTTTCTGACATCAATCAACATATTTAAAATGTTCCTTTAATTAAAATAGGGTCTACCCTAATTTTTATCCTTTCCAATTTAAGATGCTCTACATACAAGGTCATAACAATTATTTCACCCATGTGAAAAACATATTCACATATATAAGATGCTTTCTAAAACACATCTCTTAGGCTGGAGAAATGATATAACTCAGTATTTAAAAGAGCTTGCTCCTCTAGGTGACACAAGTTAGGTGCCCAGCAACCACGAATGTAACTGCAGCTCCAGGGAATCTGACACCCTCTTCTGGACTCCAAGGGCACCTGAATTCATGAGTGCAGGAACCCACACATAAACATAATTAAAAACAGAATTTTCTAAGGATATCTTTTTGCCTTGAAAAGTAAATCCTCAACAATTCCTAAGTAGGCCAAAATAAGATTACTAGCTCCATGGTTTTAATCACTAAACCATATTCAAATATAACTTAATTTCTGACTTAGTCTACAAGATAGCATTGAATTAGGCATGGTGGCACATGCCCTTGATCCCAGCACTTGTGAAACAGACATGCAGAGTTCAAGGCCAGACTGGTTAGCATACTGAGTTTCTAGATAGCAGTTATATAGAGACTCTGTCTCAAAGAATTAGTAATAATAATGTTGAGTAATGAAATTGAAGTCAACATTTCTCAGTTCTGGACATTCTTTTTTAATGACACTTGTGTGTGTGTGCGCACACATGCAAATTCATTCTCAATATGATTATTTGTGTGGAGCCAAAGAACTACCTGAAGAAGTTGGCTCCCTCTTTTTCCCATGTGGTTTCCAGGGATGGATGGATCCAGGTGGTCAGGTTTGGTGGCGGGCATCTTTACCCACTATACCTTTCAACATTTGCTTATCCCGATACATACATTATCTATATATATAAAAATACATATGTATATATAAATAATTCATCTGTTTATGTATTTTTGAGCATTTTTATTTTTTTGACATGGCAAAAGAAAAGTATGACTGAGCTATCTTGAATAAAGAATATTATATTTTAGCTGAGTGGGGTGGTGCAATAATGTAATCCCAGCACCTTGGAAGTGGAGGCAGGTATGTCAGGAATTCAAAGTCATTCTTGGCTACATAGTACACAGAAAACAAAAGAAAACCAAACACACACATGGTTTCTATAAGACAAAAGATTCATATTTTTAAAATATTTTTTTATTAAATATTCTACTTGGAGAATAATTACAAAAGCTTTATGCAGTAATTCCAAGAAGTGAAAGGCATTTATGTTAAAAAGAAAAACAAAAAAACAAAAAAAATCCTTATGATTTGCTGCTTTATACACAGGAATGATTTATTTTACAGACATTTGTAATATCAGACTATAAAATTCAAAAGTTTCTTAATGTCTAAAATGCAGAGTGAAGTCCACAATGATATGCTTTCACATGAAGCTGTCAATTGACAGGCAAAACTGAACTCTATGATAACAATTCCACACAGAATTTACAAGACAGGCACTTTGAATCAGATACTGGGAATCTTTCACAGTTAATGTTGCTTTTGTTTGAAGCTCCTATCATCAGAGGTAACCAGCTAATGAAGCCAGGGTTTCCTGGTGCCAAAGTACAAACAGGTTTGGTTCCAAACACTTCAGTTGTAATACATGCAAGACATGCCCTAAGCAAAAGGATCTTCTAAAGAAAATGAAGAAAATAAAAAAAGAAAAAAAAGCAGCCTGGAATAAAAGCATTTACAAGCACGTGAACAAGGCCTTTAAATCAGTGTTTTAAACCCCTTCATTCTCAGGTAAGGGATTAAGAGGCCGAGAGAGGTACCCTCTTCGAGGGTGAGGATACTGGAGGTTGGCAGTGTCGGCATCGCAAGAGTGCTCTACCAGAGGAGCAGGAGGAAGAAGCTGGGCACAGCTGGACCATCTTGATCCAGCCCGTGGGGAATCCAGAGGGGGAAAGAAATACCTGAAATAATGAAGACGGGAACAAAACACCAAAACAAAAACAAAGGGGACGGAGGGAGGGGAACAGAAGAAAAAGAGAAAAGCAGTAAATACAAAGAGAACCAAAGGAGAAAAAACATGCTGGAGGGAAAGAAAAGCTTGTATTTCATGCCCAAACCAAGGGAACGTAATAGTAGAAACCAAGACCCTCACTTAAATCAAAGTTGCTTAAGTGAAAAAACATCTGTTGAAGTTAAAATGCCAAAAAAATAACAGTATGTATGTTACAGAGACAATAATTTTATAAATTTAAAGCATTGTCTAATCTCTCATTTGATTCTGTAATTTACAGACCTAATATGCTTTTTATTTTGAGCAACACAGCATTTCCTGCAGCAGCAGGCACATGATGTTTAGTGCACACATGATACTGAGAACCAATCCGAATACACTCTTACACTGTAAAGCTGGCTACTGCAACATGCTTTTGAAAAATATAATCATCAGACAATTTTGGTTTCCTGCAAAAAAAAAAAAAAATTGAGAATAGCTACAGAATTCTGGTGTGCAAAAAGGCCCAAGGAATCACAGCCCGTTCGTTATTCTGCCATCTTATGACTTCCCCGTAATAGCTATGCAATTTAGTAAATGACAAGGTCTCTAACTAGTTCAGAGTCAAGAGTTTCAGAAGATAGGGATTCATTGAATCAACACATTAAAAATCCTGAGACGTGGAATTTCAACTGCATGCACATTTTCAGCAAAATGTCAAGGCTTGTTTCCAAATCATATTAAAGGAAACCAAGCTGTACAGAATCCCACCATGAACATTCATGCACACATTAGAAACAGCCATCTCTTTATTGAGTATGGGATGAAAACTTAAAAGGGCTTCCACTATTTTACTACCAAATAAAACTGTAGCAAATGCTAATGTGATGTTTGGCTACAAACCATTTAATCTAATTTTGGTGCTATGTTAATAATCTGCTCCTTTACGAGTACTTTTAATTACAAGAAAAACCAGTTGTATTAATATTATCACCTATAAAGCAATTCTATAAAAGGTAAACAAATCGCACTCAAAACAATCTTTATGAAAAATATTTATTCAATTTTCAAATTAAAATTATAAAAACTTATCATTTTAAGCTTATTGTTTTAGAAAATAAGACATATCCCTATATTCTCCAAATGGAATAAAATTATATTTTTCCTCCTCCCAACAGTTTATGAGGATAGTAGCAATCTTTTCAGTTTTTAAACCCAAGTTTCAAAAAATTGTTTTGGTGATGATATCTCAACAAAAGCCTTTCTATCTATAGTGTCAGCAAACTGACGAGTACAAAAAATTATATACACTGTGATGTTAAAGGCCTTTGGACTGTTTAGTAGTGAGCAGGCTGGTGGTGCATCTTGGGAGAGATCAAGGCGCTGGGGAGGGGAAAAGAGCTCTGTTTCCGTTCCTGTGTGCATGCAACAAGCAGCAGAACAGCAAAGTTACTCCAGCCAGCTTGTGCTCAGCTGTGCTTTCTGTTAAAGGACATAATACAAACGGAAAAGGGAAAATGCATCACAGATCCAACACAGATGGTTATTGGCACAATCAGAAAACAGATCAGACCATCAAAGCAATTTACAGAAAATAATACAAGAGCTGTATCCTAAAGCCAGAGTTTTAAAATCAACTCTAGTATGCTTTTCTTCAAAAAATAACCTGCTCTCCTTTATGGTAATTGGAAAGTAGTTGCAAATACTTAAAACCTCAATCAAATAGCACGGATTCTTTACAGACAATAGTAGCCAGCAGGCAGTGGTGGCATGGGCCTTTCACCCCATCACTCGAGAGGCAGAGGCAGTGAGACAGTGAGTCTTAGGCCACCTGGTCTATTGAAGGAGTGCCAGGACAGGCTCTAAGGCTACAAAGGAACCCTGTCTTGAAAGCAAACAAACAAAACAACAATGGTATCAAAACACCTGAGAAAATTAATTTCTTCTTCTGCTTAAGGAGACAATAGGGTAGGTAACCAGAGCTGTTTTAAGTGTAGATTTTTAAGTTTCCCAAACTCTATTACAAACTATGCCCAAAGGCATATTAAAATGACTTTATATTACAAATTTGAAATTTGAATATGAAAACTAACTCTTTTAAGTCAAACTTGTTTTCATTATGTGCAGAATATTCTAAATGTCAAAATCTCACTTTACCATTTCCTCAATTATAAGCACAAAAGACCAATCATTTCACTCACTGTTCTCATAAGCTGTAGTTGTGTACTTTATTTAAAATTTCAATGTGACACAAGCATTAAAAAAATATGCGTACTACGAGTCAACCCTATTAAACCACATCTTCTCCTCCTCTCCCTGCTGCAGAAAAGAACACAGAATCATGAACAAAGCTATTAACATTTTTACTGACCACTGAATTTCAGAATATAGATCCATGGTCATACAAACTATTGTACATACTATAACCAAGTAAGTCATTAACTACAGACCCAAGAGTGAAATTCCAAGGGTAAATGTTACAATTATTGGTGAGTAACTCTATTCTACATTAAAAATCCCCTTTTGGTACTGCTACAAATGATAGGTGGCTCAGTAACTAAAAGCACTGGATACTCTTGCAAGAACCAGGTTTGATTCCCAGCATCCACATGGAGGCTCACATTCACCCCAACTCCAGATCTGGCAGCCACAAATGCTGCACACATTGTGGTGCACAGATATACAAGCAGGTCAAACAGTATGGGGGGGAGGGAGAAGGGTTCCTATTTTTTCCCACAGAAGAGCCTACCTGCCAGCAGAAGATCCATTTAATGAGTTTTGAAGATTTGGAATATTTGAGCTTAGTGAAGGATTTGGATTTCCCAGCTGAGAACTCCCATTTACTGGGCTCCCGTTACCTTTCAAAATACCAGTACACTTCCAGTTGTCCATGTAATTAGCTGAAAAAAAAAATAGCCAAATACATTAATATAATCAATAATTACTCATAACACATGTACCTGCACTGCTACAGAACATTTGAAAACACTGTAAATCCTGAGATTGTATTACTAACTGGAAAGACCTATTTCTAATTGTGGTGTGGCTCAGCCCTAGGACATACCTTTAATCCAAGAGCTTTCCGCTTAAATATTGTAAACAAAACTAAATAAAGTCAATCACAGGTCAAGAGGCAGAGCAGGCAACCAGCTGACAGGAAGTGAACATAGGATTACTTGGAGAAAACAGAGTAAGAGGGAGTCAGGAGGACGGATGGAAAGATAAGGACCTCTTTATCTTGTGGGGATATTTTCAAATATAATAAAAACAGAGTTGTCAGAAGGATCTACCCATAGTCAGTCTAGGAGGATCAGACAGTGGCGATTCACACCTTTAATCCCAGCACAGGGAATATCCTGGGAATGGTGACCTACTCCCTCAATCCCATCTGAGTTTGAGGTCATCTTAGTTTACAGAAGGAGTTCCAGGCTCCCAGGCAGAGGTGGTGCCACTGTTAACTGAGTATTTAAGGCACAAGTAGAAATGGGGGAGGGGGAAGAACCAGTCTGAGGAAGCTGGAAGACAGCTGGGTAAGATCTGACTGTGGTGTTTCTTCTCTGTTATCTCTGCCTTTCCCAGAGATCTGGCCCTGAGTTTCCTCTATTCATGCAACAAAGGCTGAGTTTGAGGAGATCTGTTTTAGAGGGTAGAAGAGAGAGGCTTCAGGACTGACTGCGGAGGTAGCTGGGTGCTTTCTCTGTCTCTCTGAGCTAGCAGGCTCTCATCCCAGCACCTGGCTCCCAAGTGACTATTGGTAAAATTGAACAACTGAGATTTTGTTAAAAAAAACAACACAGTATTCTTCTAAACTACAAGGAATGAGATAAAGTATAGGTTACACTTTAAAAAACATTTGTGAGTATGTAATTTATGCCTGGATTCTATTCATGTGCATACACATATGTGCACATACATGCATGTGGAAACCAGATCATGATCCTAAGTGTCTTCCCTTTTAACCTTGGGTTCTGAGGTAGGATCTCTCTCCGAACCAATTTGGCTATACCAGCTGTCCAGGGAGCTGCAGGGACCTTACTGTTCCCACCTCCCTGCAGCCAGGATTACAGTGGCATTCTAACAGGCCTGAGTTTTACATAGGTTCTGAACAGCAAACCACTTCACCAACTGAGGTGGCTCCACAGCCCCAGGATGCTACACTGACTTCTGGGAAAGCATTAAGGATAATTTTTACATGAAACACATAACCAAGCCTTTGAGGTTGTCAAAGAACTACTAACTTAAGCTACCCAAGATAACTCATATATGCAACCAGAGCTTCAGGAGCTGAGGCAGAGAATTGCTCTGAGTTTGAGGCCAATCTGGGCTACACTTTGAGTTCCAGACCACCCCTAGCCAAAGAGCAAGATCCTGTCTCAAAAACAAATAACTAGTCATTTAAAAAACACTAAAGATTCTACCATCTATTTCCCTTTTAAAAGAGAATTAATAGAGACCATTTTCTATCTGCAATATACATTAAGTAACTGTCTAGGGTAAACAATCAACTGTAGTTCTAAAGCTATAGAGTGAGTTCTAGGACAGCCAGGACTGTTACACAGAGAAACTGTCTGGAAAAACCAGAAGAGAGAGAGAAGAGGAGGCCGGAGAAATAGTTCACTCAGTGAAGTATTTGCTTTACAGTCATGTGAGCCTGACCTTTTGAGTCTGGTCAAAAGACCCTACCAGATATGGTGCCATGCCCTTCTAATACCAGCAATGGGGTATCAGGGATAGACACCACTCCTGGGGCTCAACTTGCCTACTTGGCAAGTTCCCAGGCAATAAAGAACTTGTCTCAAACCATAAAGGTGGATCAAACCTGAAGTACAATACCCAAGGTTGTTCCCTAACCTGAATATGTGTACACACATAAGTTAATATAGAAATAAATATTTTAAAAAACAAACCCAAATTTGTCTTTCTTATAATGAATCTGTATAAGAAATGGAGCTATCTCCTGGCTATGCAAATACATATTACCCAAGTACCTGTGTAGATTATGGCCAGAGAGAGAGAGTGATAAGAAAACCTCTGTGTAGCAGCTGTGTGGCTCATCCAACATGATCTCAATGAATGCAAACCTGGTCACTGAAATCAGTTAACCCAGTGAATCAAAGATAAGGCCATAACAGGACACAACTCGGTTGTCCTACTTAAGATTTGGAAGCAAAAAAGACAGAGAAGTCCTTAAATTCAAACTGAGAAAAGAAAAGTCTAGCCTGGTCCTACAAAATACATCCTAGGACTGAACAAGGGAGGCCATCAAGGCTTAGCCAAACTGCATTTTAAGAGGCAGCAACTGTCCTAAAGCTGATGTTTAAAATGGGGTGCGCCCACTATGGCGTTACAGACGCCAAAGTCAGTGTTAAGTGATAGGACCAAGTTCCCTCAATGTGGCACTACAAGAGACTCAGAATCAGAAACTCAGTATTCTTGAATCTTAGAGAAGAGAGGAAATAGAAAAAAACAGTGTAAGTGTGAGTGACTGAGTGAGTGAGTGTGTGTGTGAGAGAGAGAGTATGCATGTGTATGACTGAGGGCACACATGTGCCACAGCACTCTTGCAGGTCAACTTCAGCTGTCAGTCCTCATCTTCCTCATCCTCTAACTCATTTAACTAAGGTAGGCCAATACTGCTTTTCCACTGTGCTGCTGTATTTACCAGGGTAAGGGCCCCTGAGTTTCTCAGGCTTCTCCTCTGCCTCCCAGTTCCCTAAGGAGTACTGGGATTGAGACACCTGAGATACGTGCCTGGTCGCTAGGTGAGTTCTAGGGATTCAAACTGGGGTCTTCATGCATTTGAGGCCAACACTCTTCTAGGTTCAGAAAGCACACAAGCTAGCTCTTGCTGAAGAGGCTGCATATTCTAGTTAACTTTAAGACAGGCTTTCTTCTACACAGAGATAAAACATTTTAACTGGCCATTAACTTTTATGAACTAGGTAATCTGACATTTCAAAATAGTACAAATAAGACAATTATTTTTAAACAATATTAAAGACAATGTTTAAAAATGTATTTCAGTAGTAAGTTTGAGGTCAGCCAGAGATACATACATAACCCCTTTTATATATATAAACATATATATATATATGCACATTTATATATTTCAGAGTTTACAGTTTTAAGTGAAAGTAAAAAGAAGTAACAACTACCCTTCCTCTAAAAGCCTTACCTTTCCACAACCTCACACAGCCATCATCTCCTGAGGATGCTAGTACTGTTCCTGTTATGTTCCAACTCACCCTCCAGACCTGAGAATTATGATTATCAAACTGAGCCACAATATGGATTTCAAATTTTGTGGGACCACCAGAAGAAGTAAGTTCTTTCCTAAAAAAAATAAATGAATAAATAAATAAACAAACTTTTCAAAAAAGTGTCTTGTGTGTAAATACACACACAAAAACACAAATTTTTAAGTAAGAATTACAAATAAATTATAAATAAATATGTTTTCCTAACACACACACCTATACCCCTGCCCCCAGCACTAGCCCCATGGGCTAGGCAAGTGTCTCTTCATTTGGCTTCTTCAAGAGGGACTTATTTCACCCCACAGATGGAACTCAAAGAAACAAATGAACACAGTACTCCCCAAAACAAGGTTCAGAATCCAACAGACAGAACAATTTTACAGGGCAGGGTGGCAGAAAGGATGTACAGAAAGCCAGAAGAGGACATGAAGCAATTCAAACTAAATCTTCACTCCAAAGTCACATCAAACATTCAGTACAGGATGCGACCTTCAGACCTGCACCTTACCTTAACATTTCTACAAAGAAAGACAATCGGAAGCAAAATGTACTTTCAAATTCCTGATTTTTACAACTCACCTCACAGGTTTTAATGTGAAAATTCTTACATCTTTGGTTGCTATTGCCAGGATGTGAAAAGATCTTCCCAAATTGGGAGCAAACGCAATATCATGAACAGGATCTGTGACAGTCATAAGAGACTCCGCTTTTGCGTATTTCCTAATAGAAAGAAAAATTAATTAGGAATTTTGAGACTGGAGAGATGGCTTTGTAGTGAAGAGAACTTGTTCTTCCTGGACCACAGTTTGGACTTTCAACAACCTACAAGTAACTCACGACTGCCTGTCACTCCAGCTTTGGGGGATATAAATATTCCCCTTTGGCTTCTGCAGGCACCTGCACACAAGTGGCATATACTCATGTATACATCTACATATAAATAAAAATAAACCCTTTACAATAAGAACAACTTGAACCAGGCTTGATGAACATTCCTTTAAGCCCAGCACTCTGAAGACAGAGGCAAGAGAATCTTCTTTGAGTTCCAGGCCAGCCTGGACCACATACTAAAACCCTGTCTCAAAATAAATAAGTAAAACTTCAAAATTTTTAGATACTTGAAAAACCCAACAACATATTTCATTTTTTTTCTTTCATACTGCTCACAGTAAGTGAATGCCTTTGTAGGACACTGAGTAGCAGCCCCCAGATGACAAAGTAACTCCTAAGCCCAAGCTTGAGCTTATATATGAAGACCTTATTTTTTTTTTTAATTTACTTATCTATTCTTACTCATTATCAATAAATAGGGTAGGCCTGACTCTGACATTTGGTACCCTGAGAAAAGACAAAGCAGTGGAGGTTCCTGAAATGATGCTGCCATAAGCCCAGGAGCCCCTGGCTATCAAAACTAAGGGCCAGCAAGGATTTCAAAGGAGCACAGGCAAGCCAACACCTTCATTTCAGATCTCTGGCCTCAAGCCCTGTAAGGGAAAACATTTCTCTTGGGTTAGCCCAAGAACCCATATAAGGCCCAGTCTTACAATGTAAGTGTATCTTTAAATACTTAATCAAAACTTAGCTGGAATAAAATCTGGATTTATCAGTGGTTTGTTTGTTTGTTTGTTTGTTTTTTAAGAAAAGAATAAGGGCGAGGCAGGTGGTTTAGACCTTTAATCTCAACACTCAGTAGGAAGAACTCACTATGAATTCAGCCTGGTTTACACATTGAGTTCCAGGCCACACAGTCTCAAACCAGAAAAAGGAGGAGGGAGGGAGGGCGGGTGAGCATGATGGCATTCACCTGTAACTTCAGCACTTAAGAAAGTAACAGCAGAGACCTTGAGCAAGAAATGAAAATCTCTTCTCACATACTGTTCTCTATCAGTGAACAGAGGCTAAGATAAAAACCGCACTGGGTCTATGATGTGAAATTTTAACTCCAGTACAAAGGTAGAGGCAGGTGCATTTCCAGGGTTCCAGGCCAGTCTGATCTACAGAACGAGGGGTCGGGGCAACAAGGACTACACACTATATGCCAGAGTTTAGATTCATCTAAGGTCTTCAGCAGCGTGGACATATGTAAAGCATATAGCCAACCAACCCTGTAGAGACCTTCCCATCACTTTCTCTTGACCTCTTCACTCTCTGAAATACCTACCTCAGAGATCTCATCTGAACTTTTATCACCCCATACATACTGAGTTCTAGGTCAATCACAGACTTCACAGTGAAGGGCACAGTGTGGCTACCAAAAACATTGGTTTCTAGCCCTGACTTTTGGTATTTGAACTTGAACTTGACCACAGGCTGTTGGTCTGTTCATTCACCAAACAATTTTAATAATAAAGTTTCTTATCCTGCTTATTATATTCAGACTTCTTAATCTCTTATATAAATGCACACTATCCTATATCTTCCCCCTTTCACACAGTCCTTATTTTATGCCACACCCACTATAATCTACGAACTGCACAACTGTAACAACTTTACCCTGGATTCACTGATCTATGGAAGAGTTAAAGTATCATCCAGCCCTGTACTTGCACTCACGTAACCAGTAAAGATGACACCACACAAATGCCACAGGCCCTTGAGTCTTACTTATCCCATCACATCCCATTTGCCTGTGATATTCCAACTGCAGTGGGGACTGTGTCCTGTCTTCTTCACGGAGAAGGCTCTGTGCCCTTCATCTAACCTAACTTGTACTTGCTCTATGGGTCTTCTTCTAAGTGAACATTCCAAACCTAATCCTCAGAACAGGTTTCCCCAGGCAGAAAACTCCAAAATCCTGATTCTGTTAGTTCAGAAAGTGTATCCCATTCCTTAGTATTATTGTGTATTTTCTCTCTAAAATGATACATACTGAGGTACCCGTTACCTTTTCTCCCACCCTCTAGTTAGCAAACTGAGCGTATGTCTTGGGTGCCAGCTACTCAGACGTCTGAAATGGAAGATCAACTGAACTTGTTCAGGACCAGCAGGGTGACATGAGAGTATCTCAAAAGGCAGAGATCATGGGGCTGGAGAGATGGCTCAGCAGCTTAGAACAGCACCCAACCACCCACAACTGCAGGTCCAGAGGATCCAATGGCTAGGCATGCACACGCTACATGCACATATATGCAGACAAAGCACTCAGAAAATAAAACTTTTTTAAAAAAACAAAACAAAAAACCCATAGACAAAAGCATAGTACAAAACTTGATATAAACAGGGAATGAGTGATATGCAATGAAGGGTGTCCAACTCAGGTAATAAAGGAAGAATCATTTAAAACGGAAACACAATTCTGAACAAAGCAGCACTGACCTGGTGTTTTCATTGTACTCAAATATCTGAACCTTGGCCATGGCATTTGGACTGCTGTCATCACTTCCCACAGCGATCATGGGGGAGTGAGCTCGAGAGCTGCAAATGAGGGAGACACTTGGTGATGAACCAAGATGCTAAGTTAACAGAGAAGACAAGTAGCCTGTCCTTCCTACCACGTCTGCACATCCACCACAGACCTGCCACTGCATGTGTGCTTAAAGACCATACACTGTCCTTCAGAATGGCTCTTCAACACACCTGCTATGGCTTAAATAGGAGCCTTCTTAAAGAAATGAGCATTCAAACAAGTGACAGATTAAAAATGATACCTGCCATACCTTTCTGCCTATAAACATTAGCAACAGAGAAAATGTAGTTATTAATAAAGTTTACTAATCTAATTAGAAAAACTCCTCCAACTACAAAGAGCTATGGTAATAATATAAAAGTGAGGTGAGATTATTCTATGTAAGTAACAGCTTCAGAGTATTACCTATTAACAAATATTCAGTTAACCTCATTGCAAGCTAAATTTTAATCCCAAGTAGTACTCATAGATAAAACACCTATACACATGCTAAATATTTACAGAATCCAAATGTTATACTCATGTATTTTATAAAGCTCCACAAAAAAAAGCAAAGTAAGCTAATATTCTCCCCCCACCCCCGTGTGTGTGTGTGTGTGTGTGTGTGTGTGTGTGTGTGTGTGTGTGTGTGTGTGTGTGTGTGTGTTTCTAGACAAGATTTCTCTGTGTGTAGCCATGGCTGTCCTGGACTTGCTCTATAGACCAGGTATGGTGACCATATTATTATCCCAGTACTAGAAGGATGAGGTAGGATGGTTACACAGCAAGTTCTGGACCAGCAAAGGCAATATAGTGAGAAATCTCTCATATGAATAAATGAATAGTTTTAAGAGAAATCCTATAAATTATATACTAATTAATATGCAAAGTAGTTTTCTGGGAGAAAAGGAACTTCAAGGAAAACATATGAGTTTAAAACATGTAGGGGTGTACCGTATCTGATCACTTTTGCATATATCTATCTTTTAGGGATATCCTAATTTATTTTTATATACATAGAAAATGTTCCAAAAGTTCTCATTGACCTATTGATAATGGATTGGTTCGTCTGGAGTGAAAAGTAGACAAGACACATGCCCGGACAGGAAAGAGGAAACTTCCTTCTAGGTGATAGCTAGTTACAAAAAGCAGCTGAGAAATGAAACAAGCAAAGTCTTAGCTTGAAAAACCATCTGCCTACTCCTAGTAGAATTACCAAAGGTGTGCTATGTGAGCTTACCTGGAAGGGTTCCAAGAAATACAGCTACAGCTTAGCTTACATGAGATCTCATGCTGTAGAGACCACTGGCTGAGATTCATAACATCTGGAGCCTCATATATTCTTACTATACCATCGGCTGAACAGGTTGCTAACATCAGACCCATATGTTTGGGAGCAAATTTCACATCAGTAACAGATGTTCTACTATCCACTAGGGTTGTCCTTTTCACCTGCAAAAAGAAACACACACACACACACACACACACACACACTTATGATTTAAATCACATACAAAAAGAAAATGTGATGGATGTGAAGAATAAATGCTTTAGAATCGCAGACATCTCTGTTTTTGACTAAGTGTTTATCCTTGTTTGAGTTACTTGAAGCATCTCTTGGTCTCTATTTCCAATGAAGCATTTGCTTATATAACAATCACTAACAAATCAGTGAGTTGTAATTAACTGTTGCCTTTAAGACAGAATAATCTGCCTTTAGAAAGGATAATGTAGACCAGTGGTAGCACATGCCTTGATCCCAGCACTCAAGAGGCAGAGCCAGGCGGATCTCTGTAAGTTCCAGGGCAACCTGGTCTACAGAGAGAGTTCCAGGACAGGCTCCAAAGCTACAGAGAAACCCCGTCTCAAGAAAACTAAAAAGAAAGAAAGGATAATGTACTAAGTCAATAATCTCGCTGTGGTGGTTAGAAAGAAAATGGCCCCAAAGGAAGTTGCCTTAGGAAGTGTGGCTTTGTTGGAGGAAGTGTGTCACTGTTGGGAGTGGGCTTTAGGGTATCCTACACTCAGGCTTCACCCGGAGTGACAGACAGAGACTTCCTGTTGCCTGCAAGATAAAGGATGCTCAGCTATTCCTCCAGCACCATGTCTGCCTGCGAGCTCCCCACCAGGATGATAATGGACTGAACTTCTGAGCCCCATCAATTAAATGTTTTACTTTGTAAGAGTTGCTATGGTCATGGTGTCTCTTCACAGCAATAAAAATCCTAAGTAAGACACTAAACAGACTGGTCCCCAAACAAAATGTTAGAATTTTTATGCACATAGCTCTGTCATACAAAGCATGTTACAAGTAGTAAATTAGAATCCTTCAGTCAACATCAGTCAAGGAATGGGCTACATAAAAGACAACATTTGCAGACTAGACGACAGCAGAACCAAAAGGCAAGAGAAGAGGAAGGTCTCACTACACACATCCTTTTACGGCTTTCAATTCTATACTGTGTTGATTATTAAGAAAAGAAAATTGAAAGGAAAAGTAAACACTGCATATGATAAACCTCAGCTGAAGAACGTGAGCAGTACTGGCTGAGGTAGGGCTTAAGGTACACACAGATAAGGAAAGCTCAGAGTGCAGCTCGGTGATAGTGCTTGAAGCCCTGGGTTCAATTCCAGGCAGTGCAAAATAACCACAAGTCAGAGCTCTAAAATCATATACTAACTACCATACAAAATCATATAAAATAAAAATATATGTAAAGCAAATCCACTGGGTTTATCACCAGAATGATGGCCCAAGTACCAGTGCAAGTAAAACAAATGTGATATAAACAGGAGAAAATGTGGAGGCTAAGGCAGAGCACGGGGCAGTGTTAACAAGGCCCGGGCATTCTTACATACACTAATGGTCTTTGCTTTTCTGTGCAATGCTAAATGTCTCACCCAGTGACTCTGTCCTCGAAGTTTATCATTTGATTCTCCTACTATTTCTTCCCAAACAGCAGCTGTTCGGTCAAAAGAACAGGAAGCCAAAACTTGTCCAAATTCAGGATGAGCCCATGTCACACGCCATACAGATCCACTATGTGTCTGGGGAATTTAAAAAACAAAGCTGAGTATATTCACCTCACACATATAGTTTTACCTGAGAAAATAAAATAGAACATGAGCATTTTGACTTCAGTAAAAGAGATACCAACTTGACACTTAAATGAACAGTTAATTTCTAATAATTTACAACTTTTGGAAGATATTTAGGATTGTGGACTTCTGGAGTTGTTACTCTTTTAAAATTATTTTTTATTTTATTTTGAATGTGTGTGTGCATGTGTTTTCCATCTCTCTCACTGAACTTAGAGCTCACTAATTAGCTAGACTAGGGTCAGCTAACTCCTGGAGATTCTCCAGTCTCTTCCATGCCGGCACTGTGATTGGATTACAAGCACAGGCTGCCATACACAACAAGTTAAGTGGGTTCCAAACTCAGGTCCTCACAACTGCACAGTCAACGCTTTACCAACTGAGCCATCTTTCCAGTCCCTATAAAGAAGCTATTCAAACATATACTAACAGTGACAAAGCCAACTGGATATTTTTGATTTCCAGTGTTTATATTGAAGACCTACTGTGTAATAGCTTAAGCGATCAATGAATCCATCTTTTTCTTTTTATTTGCAAAGTATTTCTACAAAAAGCATCTACCTAGTCAAATAAATTAATCAAGATAATCTGCTTCACACCCAAGAGAAAGAAGTAGATCCATGGTTGCCAAGGACTAGAAGAGGCAGGAAAAAAATGACTTCTGAATGAATACACAGTTTGTATGTCAGCTGATGAAAATGTTCTAGAACTAAACAGAGATGGGTATACAACTTTTGAATAAGTTGTTCTGCCGGGCAGTGGTGGTGCACCCCTTTGCTCCCAGTACTTAGGAGGCAGAGGCAGGTGGAGATCTGAGTTTGAGGCCAGCCTGGTCTACAAACCAAGTTCCAGGACAGACAGGGCTGTTACACAGAGAGACCCTGTCTTGAAAAACAAAAAGAAAAAACCTGATCTTTAAAAGGGATACATTTGACATTTAAGTTATAACTCAAAAAGGTACAATTATTTGGAGTAGGGCATGCAGTTCAGTAATAAAGCTTCCCTAGGAAGTATGAAAATATATACATTGTCAAAATATAGGGTACTTTTATTCACTTCATCAGCTAACACAGGGAGCTGGAGAGATGGCTCAGCAGTTAAGAACACTGGCTGTTCTTGCAGAAGTTCTGGGCTCAGTTCCCAACACCCTCAAGGTGGCTCAATACCATCTGTAACTCCAGATTCCCTCTTCTGAACTCTGAGGTCACGGCAAGCACCTGATGCATCCATACACATAGGGAAACTCAACACAATAAATAAAAGCCTAAAAGCTAACAATAGACAGAAAAAAAAAATGGCAACAAAATGGCTGAGTGATTTTAACTGGTGTGAAGTTAAACAAGGTCCTGTTTTACGGACAGAAACACTGAGTGCAAACCTAAGAAGCTCAAAGCCTTGTGCCCAAAGGAATGAGAGAGATGGTCCACAACTTGCGATGGCTTGACTTACAAATGCTTAACTTTATGATGATGTAAAATGATACTTTACCATGAGTTTGAGCTATACCTGGGCAGTAATGGCTTCTGCCAATGCTAGGCAACAGCAGTGAACCACAGTACCCAGACAGGCTCGACCAAGAATCCCCAGTGTGCTGTCTGACATAGGATACCAGGCAAGTTGAGTAAATTAAATACATTTTCAACTTACAGGATCTTCAACTTAATTTATTTTTGTGATAAATAACCCCATCATAAATCAAGGAATAGATCTAATTTAAAGTTCAGAATCGTTTCATTTCCTTTATATATAAGAAATGTCAAATTACTACTGTACAGCCTCTTGTTGTCAAGAAAAGAAACAAACTGATATATTTTACCAACAAAGGAATTTGCTAGAACTGGGTGGTACACACCTTTAATCCCAGAACTCAGATGCTTTGAACACCAATCTACCAGTTACATTAGAAAATTCCATATTAGTGCTTCTTTGTTATTGTTAGGACAGTTTCATGTAGCCCACATTGGCTTAGAACTCCTTAAGTAACAAGCAGTGGTGGCCCACACCTTTGTTCCCAGCACTTGGGAGGCAGAGGCAGGTAGATCTCTGTGGCTTCAAAGCCAACCTGGACTGTGGTGGGATTTAGGTGTCAGCTCTTAAGGTCCCCGGCTCCTGAAGGGGGAGTGGCCAACCCCATTTATAAGGGGCTGCTGGGATCTTGGGAGTCCCCGTTTCCTGGTCACTAACTGCTAAAGAGACCAGTTCGGTATCCATCGTCCATTATGTAGATAATCGGGTCTATCAGACGCCTATATAAGCTATTACCTATATCATGAGTGTTGGCTTATATTTTAATAAATATTAATCTTAAATTAATATATTTTTAAAAAGCCCAACATTGCAGAACAGGGTCCATGACAGCCAAGGCTACACAGAGAAACCTTGCTTGAAAAACCAAAAAGAACTCCTTATGCATCTAAAGATGATCCAGAACTTGTCTTCTTCCTGTCTTCATGCTCCCAGTGCTGAGAATACAGATGAGTGCTCAGATTTCAAACAAAACTACCTACTCCTGGTTTACGCAAGACTGGCAATCAAATCAGGCAAGCACTCTACTAACTGAGGCACACCCCCAACCACACCTGTGTATTATTAACATTTTCTCTATTTTCATTAACATAGGAATTCTCAAACCAGAAGTGGCAACTGCCTTTAATCACAGCACTCAAGAGGCATGCAGTATCTCTGTGAGTTCAAGACAAGCCTGCTCCACAAAGTGAATTGCAAGAGAGCCAGAGCTCTGTAAAGATCCTGTCTCACAAAGAAAAAAAAAAGATAATCAAAATAATAATAACAAAATAATGAAGAATTATTTCTGAACCCAGTAACTTAAACTTGGTAATAATGTCACAAAGGATAGACTGGCCACTTTTCATTTTGTCTGTCTAATCTTTTGGGCTTCACCTTCACTCCAGTTTAAAAAGCTATTAGCTGGAATTCATTATATTTGATTAATCAAATGTTAAATTCCCATTCCAACTAAAGATTGAGGTCTGCACAAAGATGCCACCACAATTTAAAAAATAAATAAATAAATAGCCAGGCATGGTGGCATACATCTTTAATCCCGACCAGGCAGGTACATCTCTGTGAGCAAGGCTAGCCTCATTGACATAGCAAGTTCTAGGCCAGCCAGGACTACAAAGTAAGATCCTGACTCAAAAGAAAAAAGAACATTAAATTAAAGTCAGGTGTCATAGCAGGTGCTTATAATCCTAGCAGTTGGAAGATAGATGCAGGAAAAGAAAAAAAAAAAAAAAAATCACCAATCTGCTTATTTTACCAAGTCCCAGGCTATCTCAAACTAACAAAAATAAAATTTCGAATCTCCATCCATTAATCAACACAGAATAGCTACTGGATGTTTCTAAACAGCCTTTGAAGTCATAGGACAGTACTAAGAAGCAAGGCAGGGGGTTTCCTTTGCACATGACATGCTGCTAACACACTTGGTGGCACAAAGGAAACATTTCTAACACTAAAAATTACAAGTTCCTCAAGTACCATCAACAGGTGAGTGGATAAACAAATGTGGCTTACCTACATCTTAAGACTAGTCAGCAGTCTATAAAACAAATAATGCTGGTGTGGTGGCACACATCTTTAATGCCAGCACTTCAGAGACAGAAGGAGGTGCATCTCTCTGAGTCTGAGGCCATCCTGGCCTAGGCTGAGTTCTTGGACATGGCTGCACAATGAGAACTGTCTCAAAGTAAAAAACATAAAACACAATATAGACGAACCTCAAAAATATGTTAAGGGAAACTAGCCAGTTACAAAGGACTATGTAAGCTATTACAGTGTTATATGACTTTCCCAAGAGAGACTCCAAATAGAAATCTATCCAACAGATTCTATCCAAGTCTAGCTGAGTGGACCAAGAACTTTCTGGAGAACGGACTAATACAAACAAAAGGTTACCAAGTCCACCTCAGCCCAGATGATACCACTCAGAAGCAGCCACTACACCTTCCACCTTATATAAAGGGTAACACCCAGGCTGTAGTCAGCTAGAGCAGAAAGGAGTGGCGACTAGACTCTCAAAGACTTCCCCATATCCTTTTAAGAAAGGCTGTGAGCAGCTCTATAGCCTTTGCCATTAGCACAGAGTTAGCCACCATTGTGCTGTCTACTCATTTCCTTACTGTGACTACAGGCCAGGGCCAGGGTATTCTGGAGGTCACCAGGGCAACTTGGCTTTATGAAGGCAGGAGTCATGTGAGGTCAGGAGAAAACAGGGCTGCTACAACCTATGGTTTCCTAACAAATACTCAGAAACTGCTTTTGCTAAAATCATGGATTCCTTACAGGTCCACAAAACAACTAGACACAGGATGAAAAACCAGCACCTGTGCCTACATCTGTATAGCTCACATCTCGTTGCTCTATATAGTGTGCTAATCACTTAAGGAGTAGCTGTCTTAACTCATCTCGTCATTGTCCCTAAACCTTCAATCACCTTGGGTTATGGAAAAAGCCAACTGTTAGAGGACAGAGCACCCCACACTAGAGAACAATCAATCAAAAGTAAAGATATGGATGCACCCTATAAGCAGAAGCAAACATTCCCTGAAGACCAGACTGAAGAGGAACAGCCTGATCCTCAAACAATGACAGCCTTATGACCTCTTTAGACCAACTTACAGAACTGGAAGTGAGACAATGACCCGAAAGTCACAGTTGGGGTCACCTAGCTACAAACCCTATATCTTAGATATTATGGAGGATACCAACCTCTTTCTGACTGGATTTAAGGCCCAGTCCATGAAACAGTACTCACTGCTAAACTGGCCAAGAACCTGCGAATAGATAGGTCACTTACTACTGCTATTCTGATAAAGGAATATGGCAACAAAATGGCTCCTAATGACATACTGCTATGCTCATAGCTGCTCAACCCACATCAGAGAAGACTCTTCTTGCAGCAGATGGGAATTAACACAAAGAACCTCAACTGGACAGTGTGCAGAGAGACTTTGGAGCACTCGGTCCTAACTGGGATGTTTTCATCAGGAAGCTGTGTAGAAGAGAAGGTGGGAAGACTGGAAGAACCAAAGGTGTCGGTGTCTTCCAGCACAACAGGACCAACACACATACAAGCTACAGACTACGGCAGCCCCCACGGTTCAAGCCGGAGGGTCCCAGAGCTGAAGGGAGAAGTGGACAAGAAGCTGGCTGCCATTAGTACCTGTAGGCAAAGGAAGAAAATCAACTTTCTCCAACAGACTCTCACTAAGTATACTACCCACACCTCAGGGCAGCCCCACACCCAGGAGTAGCTGCTAACACAGAAAGACCTTGGCGGTAATGTCTGTGGGTTATTTCTTTCATTTTGCTTCCAGGTTGTTTTTGGTTTGGTTTTGTCTTACAGTCTTTTGTTTGTTTTGCGTTTCAATTTTGTGGTTTCATGGGCATTTTGGGGGAGCAGGTGGTTGTTTTTGTTGCTTGGGTTTGGTTTTTAGGGAGAAAAAACATGAAGTTGGGCGGCTCATGAGGAGGAGGAATAGGAAATATGCCGAGATCCTACTATAGTGATTAGAGAATGCTACAAAAATGTAATTTTTCCATTCTTTGGTTTTGAGACAAAGTCTCACTCTGTAATCCAATTGGCCTCTAATTCATGGCAATCTCCTGCCTCAGCCTCCCAAAGCACTGGGATCCCATACCTGGCCACACTTACAAATTTTCTTAAATTCTCACATTTCCTATTGCTTTAATAATAAAATAATTTAATAAACTAGAAACTATCTTTCCAGAAAAGAATACCATATCAATTGTATCATTTTCTCAGTTCTAAAATAGCAAATGTTTCAGTTTTCTCAAACCATGTAAGAAATAAAACTAACCTTCCAACTAGCGGTACAATGCCAATCTCCGCTTTCACTTTTATCCCAGACCTAAAAAAAAAAAAAAGGCGAATGAGGATATAGACACAAGAGAAGTTTCAACTCCACAGGAAGCAGCACAAGGAAGCGTTCACTCCTGAAGTTCACTGGAAATCGTGCAGCACTGGGCCGAAGCACTAGGGCACCCACGAGGCTGAGTTGAAACATTCCTCCTTTTTCTTGTTGGCGCTGTCACCTGGGGCTGGCGATGTGCTGTCACCTGGGGCTGGCGATGCGCTGAAGACTGGGCCCAGGGTCTTGTGCCTGCTAAGTCTAGTACTAAGACAGTAAGTACTGAGAATACTCCAATCAGGCTTTAAGGTGACTTTGACTACTCAAACATTGCTCATAGCAGTTTAGGTTCCTTTATCCTGTGGACCACTTTCATCAGCCAACACCATATAACCTTTATAGTGTGTATTTCTGTTGAAAGACACTTTATTTGATACAAACTGCAGATTCGTCAGCATCTACTGCACAGGCAGCAGCATGCATGGTAAGCATGCCTGAAGGGCACTTAACACATTTTCTACGGCACAACACAACTTGCTTACTCTTCAGAACACTGAGAAACATTTCGGTACTGCCCCTGGAAATCACTTTAAGCTGTGAACTCACCAACATGAGGACAAAAATAAATGTACAAATTATGGCACTAAGTGGACTGTGAAAAAGACTGTGCTTACAGTACAAGCCAAATACAAAGGCAGGCATGCTGTTCTATCTAAGCTAGGAACCCAAGGACACAGGGATGGGGAGTTACTGGACAGTGTCAATTCAGAATAATGAGAATATTCTACAGATGGATTGAAAGACCCCCGGGGGTTTGGGACCCCCGAAATGGACCTTTCCTCGGAAGGAGACCCCATGACCCAAGGAGGACCGAGCCACAGATCAGCTGCAAACAGCACGAGGTTTATTGAATAACGCAGGACCTGCGGGCTACCAAGCCACTTGGGATGGCTGGCGCGCCCAGCCCCCTGTTTAGGGCCTTTTTATAGGGTTAGGGAAGCAAAATCGTGGGTACAGAAGCAGAAGCGAAGTTACAAGGTTTTCATTGGCTGGTTTGAATGAAATCACCCGTTGAGGGGTGAAGTTGAGGGGTTGAGGGGTGAAGGCCCCCAGGTTGCCATCCGGCCTGACCAAACGACCTGGTTATCACCGCCCCAGGCCTGCTGTTTGTTCTTTTGTTCTTTATCTCTTTCTGGAATTCCTCCCCTGATTCGGCTGGGCCTGATCACATAGCTAAGTAACTGCTTCCCCTCCCTTCCCCCTCTGCCCAGCTGAATCCTTGGTTGGGGGCTGTTTCCTGACCATGGCTATTAACCACATTCTTTTGTCTTTACCCTAGGCACCTGGTCTTAGTCTTAACTGCAGTTTTTCTTTTATCAGTGAAGCTAATCTTTACTGTCCTGTTAATATGTCTTAGGCGAGTTGCTTACTGTCCTTACAACGTGCTGTTGCTAACTCTACTTCTTGGGGAGGGGGCCTTACAGATGGCCATCCCACATTTTTGTAAATGGTTGAAAAAGCACAATGGGGCCAGTCATGGTGGCACATACCTTAAATGCAACTCTTAGGAGGCAGAGGTCAGCCTGGTCTACATGAGTTCCAGACCAGCTTTTGGGGGGGGGGGGGGGCACAGAGGGTATTCACTTTGAGGTAACAAATTTTAATGAGACAAAATACAAAATTAGTAGCCATCAGTTCTGGAGAGCTAGCTCAGCAGATAAGTGCACTGGCTGCTCTTCCACAGGACCCAGGTTCAAATTCTCAGCCCCCTACACCCTCTTCTGACCTCTGGTGGTACACAGATTTATGTGCAAACAGAGCATCCATTCTGACAAAAGTCAACATAAAAATAACATTGATCGACTGTATGCTTAACAAAAGCTAAAGTAAAATATTCAATAACCCCCCTAAAAAAAAAATCAAAAACAGAAAAAAGTTCCAACTTAACCTGTCAAAATGTATTAAGGACTGGGGGGGATCCTCTGTTGCCTAGCATCTGAGAGACCCTTAGTTCAACCCTTAATATCAGAAAGAAAAAATAATGTCAGGCCTGGTAGCATATATGTGCAGTCCCAGTTACTAAGAACGCTGAGGGGTGAGGACCGCAAGGACAAGCCAGCCTGGGTAACTTAGGGAGACCGTGTACCAAAATTAACTGAAAAGTAAAATGAATGACAGAGCTCAGAAGCAAAGCTTTTGCCAGGCCACAGAATATGCCAGGCCTGGACTCAACATCCAGTACCACATGTACAGAGTAATGATGCCAGCCTGGGCCATGATGCTATCAAACTGTTACTCTCATGCTATAAAAGAGGACTAAGGATGTAGCTCTAAGCACTAAGTAGTGGTAGGCTACTTGCCTACAATGTGTGAGGCACTGAGTCTGAATAGCAGCACACAAGCATGCATACATACACATACACACACACACACACACAAAGTAATATTGGAGGGGCACTCTGCCAATTCTTAGCAAAATGTTTAAAAATATTCACTGATTTCTCTTTTAGAACCTAAAAAAATCATTCAAAGCATGTAAAACACCAAATAAATGAATTCTCACCACTGTGGCAACCTACAAGCTTTGGAATGAACTAAAGGATCTAGTAGTAAGTGAATAATGGCAATGAGTACAGTAATTGATTCAGGTAGCAGACAGCAAGTGGATAATGACAAACATGTACAGCTAATTCAGGTAACAGACATCAGTTAAGCCCTGAGGAATGGGAATGTAGCAATACTGAGACAGACAGACAAATGGTATGAAAGGCTTACATGTTTACACTCCCAAGACAACCAGAGAGGGAGCTAGGGACCACTCAACAGAGCTAATATTAGTAAGTTATTTTAGTTCTTTTTGTAGTGAGACATGGTCTGCAATCCCAGCCCTTGGAAGGCTGAAGGAGGAAGACTGGTCTACATCCATAGCAAGACTGTCTATCAAAACTGCCTAGGACACATGGTGTGATTGTGTGTCAAAAGGCACAGGCATTAGGGGATGGGTCACTCTTTCAATGTTGGACTCTCCCTTTCTGCCTGAAGGAGAGCTGTCAGCTAAGCTGACCGACCACCCTTAAGCTTAAGCCAAGCACCAACTATCTGAAACTATTCCGGAAGTCCAGAGGAAACTATTTTCCATGGCTGACTGCCTCAAGAAGGCACAGCTCCAGCATGGCTGTCTGCATTTTCTACTATAACAAGCCTTGAGGAACTCTGAATGACCCGTCAACCATTTCCACCAAGCAGGAGCCAATTCCACCTGGTGACCTAGCAGGGACCTGTTATAAGAGATGCTAAAGTTTCCATGCGTTGGTTCAAAGATCCCATTTTCCGGCTGTATAGGCAGTCTGCGGAGGTTATTCTCCTGTCCCATTTCTCCTTATGTGACAACATTACGCCTAATAAAAAGTTTCCTGGATGGTCATGTCTTGCCTTCTTTGAGTAGTGTGGGCAGAGTGGTTAACACAAAATGTTCATCAGAGACAGCAGAAAGATTATCACGAATTAACAGTCCAGCGACCAGACTGTGAAAGTAGCAAAGCAGTTTGGCGGCTTGACAGCTGAAGCAGCCCTTTGGCTGATTGCCTTGATAGTGGGTATACATGGAAGCTTTGCATTTAGAATCACATTATCTTAACGGAAACGCCATTCCTAAGGCTTAACTGATATCTGTTTCCTGAAATCAGCTGTACCGGTTGGCCAATAGTTGGTTGGCTCAGCCATTAAGAGCTCTGGTTGTTCTTTCAGAGGACCCGGGCTCGGTCCCCCTAAAAAGACAACCTTGACTCCAAGGGAGCGATCGTACGCCCTCTTCAAACCTGCACAGACACCCAGGCGACACACATGCAGGCAGAACACTCATACAAATTAAAATAAATCTTTAAAGCTGAGGGGCTGGGGGAGTGGACCCGTGACTGGCGGCTCACACCTCTAGTAACAATACTCCCGGTAGAGGCAGGAAGATCACCGGGGCTACAGAATTGAGACCCTGTCTCCAAAAAAATAAGTTTCCGTATCATATCCAACCATTTGAACATGAACAAGAATAAAAACTGTCAGGTTTCCGGCTATTCTAGCTTTTGTGCACGAGTTCATGCTTGTAACCTCCCAGCGTGGCTGAAGCTGGGACAGTCTCAAAAACCAGGAACAGAAGTGCGCGGTGTCTATTTTCCCTTCCTGGAAATCCAATCAGGGAAGTGTCCCCGGAAAAGGGACACACACTGCTGAGACACGGAAAAAGACATTCCCCACGGGAAGCCACCGGCCAGCACAAGCGCGTTAGGACCACAGCCGCGGCCCACCAGGACCCACTCCGGAAACCCGGCACGCGCGTGCGCTCAGCACCCCGAAGTCGGGATTTCCCCCCCCCCCCCCCGCGCGCAGGCGCAGCTGAAAGAGCACCGCGAGCGCGGGCGGCCGTGACCCCACAATCCGCTGGCGGGAAGGGCTCTCGCCGCTTCCGGGGCGACGGCGTCCGCGGCCCCGGGTAGGTCGCGTGCGTCTCGGTCGGGACTGGTCCCTTCCGGGCCACCTCCCGCCGTCCCTCCCCTCCGCGCCGGGCTCTGGGCATCCGAGCGCGGCCCGCGCGCACCTTGACGCTCTGGTCGCTGGAGCAGGTGGCCATCCGGCGCCCGTGGAAGTCGAAAGACACATCGTGGATGAGGTCCTTGTGGTCCGCCGCGATGCTGCGCGCCACAAACATGGCCGCCGCCGTCTGCCCGGGGCCCGCCTCCGAGAGGGCGGCGGTGAGGCCAGCAGCCCTCGGACCTCCGCCGCGGAGGCGCCTACGGCACGTCGGCCCGCGTCGTCCTGACACGCCCCGCCCCGAGGGACACGCCCTGCGCGGGCGGAGCCTGTGCCCAAACCGCCCGGGGAAATTGGAGATTCAAGAGGACCGGAAAGTGAATGCTCCTTTCCGGGGTCAGCCTGGAGTGGTCGGCTTGTAAACGCGTGATCGGTGCGCCAAGCCAATAGAGACGTCTCGCTGCAGATTTGAACCCGGGGCTCAGCCGCTTAACAAGAGCGTCCCAGGAAAGATGGAGACGTCCAAAGATGTGGCTTAGGGAGTCCCGCTCAGCGAGCACGAAGTGCCGCCGGCAGGATGGAATTGAGACAGAGGAGTGGAGGACCTGAAACAGTGGTCAGTGCTGAGAGATGTCACTGAAAGACCCCCGGGGGTTTGGGACCCCCGAAACGGACCTTTCCTAGGGAGGAGACCCCATGACCCAAGGAGGACCGAGCCACAGATCAGCTGCAAACAGCACGAGGTTTATTGAATAACTTAGGACCTGCGGGCTACCGAGCCACTTGGGATGGCTGGCGCCCCCAGCCCTCTGTTTAGGGCCTTTTTATAGGGTTAGGGAAGCAAAAGCGTGCATACAGAAGCAGAAGCGAAGTTACAAGGTTTTCATTGGCTGGTTTGAATGAAATCACCCGTTGAGGGGTGAAGTTGAGGGGTTGAGGGCCCCCAGGTTGCCATCCGGCCTGACCAAGCAACCTGGTTATCACCCGCCCCCAGGCCTGCTGTTTTTCTTTTGTTCCTTATCTCTTTCTGGAATTCCTTCCCTGATTCGGCTGGGCCTGATCACATAGCTATGTAACTGCTTTCCTTCCCTTCCCCCTCTGCCCAGCTGAATCCTTGGTTGGGGGCTGTTTCCTGACCACGGCTCTTAACCACATTCTTTTGTCTTTACTCTAGACACCTGGACTTAGTCTTAACTGCAGTTTTTCTTTTATCAGTGAAGCTAATCTTTATTGTCCTGTTAATATGTCTTAGGCGAGTTTGTTTCCAGAAACAGTTTTGTAAGACAAATCCATGCCTTTCCTTCACAGGCCCAGCAGATAAGATTACTGGCTGCTTTTGCAGAGGACCCAGCACCCACCCACATGGCAGCTCACAATCTGTTAACAGTAACTACAGGTCTAGGGGAAACACACTCTTCTGACCTCTACAGGTACTGCATACGGAGGATATCCTACCAACATACAGGTAATCCACTCATACACATAAAATTAATCTTTAAAAAATAATAAACTTAACTTTTACAAATATTTATTTTTAGAAGTATACATTATACTTTCATATAGTGAGTATTTAGGTTTTTTTTCTATCGCACAACTTAGGGGTTACAATTATTAGTTTTATGTGCAACTGATGGACTTGGAGTCTACCTCTAAAATAGGAATAAAATATTTTAAAAAGAGACTTTTATGTATGTCTCTCTCTACGTATGTCTGTTGTGTGCTGGAGAGTACAGGTCCTCATGGAAGCCAGATGTTTCGGATTCTCTGAAGCTGGAATTAAAAAAGGTGGTGAGCGATCCAAGCCATCTCTCCAGCCCCAAATCTTTTTAATTTAAAGAAGACTAAAGAAAAGTTGAGACCGGTAAAACAATGTCACTGCCTGTCTCTACAGGTTTCTGTACAAATCCATCAGAAAACAGCTGGGGCCAACAGTTTTGAGACTGTTTTAGTCTCCTTTTTAACACAACTTACATTCCTTTAAAAATGTTCACTTTTATGTGCATGCATGTTTCCCCCATATGTATGCCTCTGCACCGTATGCATCGCTGTGCCCATGGAGCCGAAGCAGACGTGGATCCCTTGGGATGAAAACCAACCTCCCACCTAAAATCTTGGTAGAATGAATGTTCCATCACTTCCTAGATTTGAATGAATCCTGTGATTTGAGCACTTACCATCATGGGATTCTGCCAGTTATTTTTATTTCACTTACTTTTCCATTAAAGATTGACCCCACGCAAGTAAATACTGAACATCATTTTGGGTCTTGCCATCCCCTCCAGGTGACTACAATTTCTAGAATTTCTTTTACCTCATTCTGGCTTTGCTGACTCTCGAGCCTGTTCTACTTGTGACTGTAAGGCCCCCTCCCTTTTGCTTGTTTTAGCAAATTTCTCTTACCCAAGAAGTAGAGCTAGCAACAGCCTAAGACATATTAACAGGACAATAAAGATTAACTTCACTGATAAAAGAAGAACTGCAGTTAAGACTAAGTCCAGGTGTCTAGAGTAAAGACAAAAGAATGTGGTTAAGAGCCGTGGTCAGGAAACAGCCCCCAACCCAGGATTCAGCTGGGCAGAGGGGGAAGGGAGGGGAAGCAGTTACTTAGCTATGTGATCAGGCCCAGTCGAATCAGAGAAGGAATTCCAGAAAGAGATAAGGAACAAAAGAACAAACAGCAGGCCTGGGGCGGGTGATAACCAGGTCGTTTGGTCAGGCCGGATGGCAACCTGGGGGCCTTCACCCCTCAACCCCTCAACTTCACCCCTCAACGGGTGATTTCATTCAAACCAGCCAATGAAAACCTTGTAACTTCGCTTCTGCTTCTGTACGCACGCTTTTGCTTCCCTAACCCTATAAAAAGGCCCTAAACAGAGGGCTGGGCGCGCCAGCCATCCCAAGTGGCTCGGTAGCCCGCAGGTCCTGCGTTATTCAATAAACCTCGTGCTGTTTGCAGCTGATCTGTGGCTCGGTCCTCCTTGGGTCATGGGGTCTCCTCCCGAGGAAAGGTCCGTTTCGGGGGGGTCCCAAACCCCCAGGGGTCTTTCATCATGAATACAATGTCCAGGAAACAGTTTCTCAGCAGTCTGTGCCTCCCATCTCTGGCTCTGGTAATCTTTTCATCCCCTCTTCTGAGATGTACCCTGAGACGTGGAGGAGGAGAAAATGTGAAATTGATGCCCCGTTTATGTCTGAGCACTCCACAGATACTTACTCTTGGCACCTTGACCAGTTGTGAATCTGTATTAAGCCCCATACCCAGTAAAGAAGAAGAAGCAGCTTCTCTGGCAAGACCTGAGAGCAACACTAATCCATGGGTATAAAGATAAGGAGGTAGGTTTATGCTATGCTCATTTAGCAAAATAATAATCGTAGTTTCTGCCTAACAGCTGGTGATTTCCCCCAGCAATGGATTCATAGCCCAATTTATAATATTAATCATGAGTTTCCGTCTGGAGCAGACCCTAAATCCAATCAGAAAGCAATTGGTTACTTGGTTACCCTGTAACTATTACAACACTATTGCGCCCATGGGCATATCTTACCAGACAAGTCATTGTTATACTTGTCAGGGCTCACGGCTAGGTAAGACTACTTGTTTTTCTTCACTAGCAGCCTCTATAGCACCTTCTAGCAAATATGAAAGCTACCTGGCTGCCAGTCAGTATCGACTTGATTTTTCCATGCCTCATGACCAAAACTGTCTTCAGCAATAGGGTCATATCAATGGCAGACAAAAAGAGTATTGCCCTGTATTATTTTAGGGATCACTAAAGCACCTTTATAATTGTGTGTGTGTGTGAGAGAGAGAGAGTGTGTGTGTTTTTAATATCACTGTATCCTTTTTGTTGGTTAAGCTTCAACATTGACTTCCTTAGGAACATAAAATTTAAAATTAATATATATTCTGTCAGTAAACATCCAATCAGAAAAACATTTCCCTCTAGTCATTTTAATTTGAGAATCTGTCACACACACACACACACACACACACACACACACACACACACACACACACACACACACACACTGGTTCAAATGTGTTGGAGGAGATAATTAAAAGCAGAAAAGACAGTTCCCAGTGTGAAGATGCACACCTGTAAATTCAGCACTCAGAAGGTAGGCAGAGAAACAACACAGACTCAGGGCTAGCCTGGGCTACAGGCAGATCTTATCTCAAGAAAACAGACAAAAATGCAAAAAGACAACAGGTCTTCATCCAGGGTGTGTAAGGATAGAATGCTGCTCTCTGCCTTCAGAGAACATTTACTAGCATTATGCAGGAAGCTAGGAGTCAGTTTTCCAGCTGACACTGTCCCTAAAGGTAGCAACAGACAGAGCCCTCAGAATCTACTCTGTTGACCTGGTGACTCACACCTGTAATCCTAACACTTGGGAAACTAAAATAATAGAATTGATATGTCAAAGGCCAGTCTGGATTATGGAGTGAAACACTGTCTCAAAATACAAAGAATCCACAAATGCAAACTGTGTACAAGTCTTTCTGTGGCAGTTGGAGTCCCATGAGAAAAGTTGTTGAACTCCATCCTGGGGTGAGGATGGAGGCTCCTGGCAATGTGTAGAGCCCTCACATTATAGGGCCTTGGGTCCAGTCCCTGGGACCACACAAGCAAAAATCCTCCCGGGAGCAGGAAGCTGGGCTTATTCATTACCAGCACAACCCTGTCTCAAAAAACAAAACAAAACCAAAAACAAACTTAAAAAGGCTCCTAAGATACCTACATCTATAGATGTCTTTTTCAGTTTCTCCGGAAAATTCTGCCTCAACTAGTATCAGTAGGTTGTTTTGTTTGTTTTGTTGTTTACTTTCTATAAATTTAATTTAATTGTATACATTTCCAACCTGTCTTCACCGCCCCCCCCCCCCCACAAGATTATATTTCACAAATTCATCCATTCATTCAATTGCTCCTGGGCAACTTGACTCTATCCAAGGCTCTAAATTGCCTTAGCAGCCAGTAGGTGGAGCCAAGACATCTCATATAAAACTGTGAACCACAGTAACTGCAGAGTTCGGGATCTATGCTATCCCTGGAGTTTTCCTTGGCCTGTAAGAGCAGATAGCTTTGTTAGACAGGAATCTTTATATCTCCAAGTTCAACACCAATTTCCTCAATACATTTGAAGTGCTTCCTGATGATGGGGAACTGGACAGAAGTCAGCTGTGGTAGGGGAAGAGTACTGACCGTCTGGAAGGGTCTGGGACTCCATCCTCCTGCCAGGGCTCCAATGAGGCTGTTAGTCTGTTGGGTGCTGATGTAGCCATGTCTTTTGTGCACATATTTTCTTGTTCCAACACAAAGGAGGCAAGTGTCACCTGCTCACCTAGTGGCTTACAGTTAGATAGGAACTCTGTGCTTGGGGACCCTGAATGTATGCCAGCAGAGGAGTAAGCCTGCCCTTGCTTATGTCCCTGCTACTATTCTTTCTGAGAGAGTGAGCATGTTGCTCTTGCTTATGGAAAACACACTATTGTCTCCAAGGCCATTTATTATGTTCTCCTCCAGGACTCAGGACTGAGCTGTGTCCCCCCCCCCCCCCCCCCCCCCCCCCCCCGGTCGTCCGTGTATGCTAAAGTACTGTACCACTGAGCTGTGTCCCCCCCCGCCCCGTATGCTAAAGTACTGTACCACTGAGCTGTGTCCCCCCCCCCCCCCGTATGCTAAAGTACTGTACCACTGAGCTGTGTCCCCATGTATGCTTGTGAGATGATGTCTGACTAAGTTGCCAAGGCTGTCCTTGAACTTGTTCAGTAGCACAGGTACCTCTCACCTCCTAGGTAGCTCAAATTACATGCTTTTGCTACCAGCTTTGCTGTCCTTATCTGATTCATATAGTGAGTTAGATTTTCACATATCTGCTCTAGGTCAGTTTAAATAACATACATAATTTTTTTATACATGACATCAATAAAATTAGGTATGGTTAAGGCCTTTAGTGGAAATGTATGGGTAATTTTTCTATTAAAAAAAATCTTTTGGAGGCTGGAGAGTGGCTCAGTGCTTAAAAGCACTGACTGCTCTTCCAAAGGTCCTGAGTTCAATTCCCAGCAACCACATGGTGACTCACAACCACCTGTAATGAGATCTGGTGCCTCTTCTGACCTGCAGGGACACATGCAGACAGAACACTGTATACATCATAAATAAATAAATCTTTTTTAAAAAATCGTTTTGGGTATGGGCCTTTGTTCTGCTATTTAATCATATATGGCTTTGAACTTCAGATCCACATCTCAAGTATTAGGACTACAAATTAGCACCACTACGCCTAGTTCCTATGATGCTGTCAATCAAGTCCAAAGCTTTGTGCATGCTAGGCAAACACTGTGCCAACTGAGGAACAGCCTCAATGCTGAGATTTAACATTGCCAGGGGCTTTGTGTGTTTGTGTTTTGTACGTTGTAGTGGAGTGGCAGAGTGGCTGACATCAGCAGTGAAATGGTGCTGCTGTGGCTGATTCAGTATGAGAAATGTCTGCCTTTCTCCTTGGGGTTCCCACCACACAAATCCAGTCCATTTTTCTTGACCAGTGTTTGAGTAGGCAGTGGCTGGATGACCAGTGTCCGAAACAGCAGCCTCTCTGTGGGGTGATGTAGTGGTTGATTTGGATTGGATGATTAACTCAGTTACATTCCTATGGTGTCTTGCTTGTTCTTCCACAGTCCCCACCCCTAGAACTGCATCAATTGCAAAATGCCTAGAACTGGGCATTTTGGTAAAGGTCTATTCTATAAGGATCTTCTTAAGCTTGAAAGGGTCACAGCACTGTCCCTACCATCTATTGTTGCTCTGTCAGAAGACTGCTACACAACATACTGGGAACAAAGATTAAGACAAGAGACAGGAAAAAGTCCTTTCTTCCTTAAGGCCAAGTGGGTAAGCCACACAGCTCCAGGCTTTTGGCTCCCACCAGTCACTTTGATCAATCAATCACCACAGGAGCAGAGTTGTTCCATTGAAAGGTTTGTGTGAAGACAAGATCTCCAGCCTGTAAGGGCTCTCTATGGCAGCCATACCCTGAGCTGTTGAGTGGTAGCTTAAGGGTTCCAAGACAGAGACAGGAAGTTCCAGGAAGAGCTTTTTTCCTCACCCTGCTGAGAGTGGTAAATACAGGCACTTGTTCCTCCCACCAGAGAACTCTCCAGCAAGAGACCAGTAATTGTCTCTGAGCCCATATGCAGCTAGTGGCTCGCCAAGGGTCTCAAGTTGGGAGAAACAGAAGAGCAACATGGAAACTTCCCTGTCACTAAATGGGCCCTCACAGGTCATGGGTCAGAGTTGTGGACAGTGAAGAATTCACCCAAGTCACATCAGAGTAGAAAAAAGACACGTTTATTGGGCACACTGCAAAAATTACTACTCACCACAAACAAGATGGACAATGACTGCTCTGATTTCAATTCCCACAAATGAGGGCAGTTCCGATTGGTCAGTGTTCTCACTTGCACTTCTTCCCCAACACCAAAGGAAGCCTGAGGTCTGGCTGTACAACATGGAACGCCCACGATAGGCAGGGAAGATACAAGGGCTCTTGTAGGAGATTTGGCAGGGAAGAAACAAATGAGTTCTGTAATGGAGGGGATGGCCGGAGAGCATCCTCAAGGCTTCTGAAGTGGACCTAGGTTCTTAGCCAGGTTTCAGACTGCAGCCCTGAGGATTTTCCTGTAATTCCTATGAGACAGTGAAAGCAGTATCCCTTCATGCTTGAGGAGGCTGTCAACATATGTGTTCTTGATCCTGAGTTCTCATGGAGGGACTCTGCCTCAGCCAGGAGCAGCATGTTTCTCTTCTCCTCCTCCTGGTCTTCTCTTTCTGCTCCTCCTTTTTTAAAATATTTATTTATTTTATGTATGTGAGTGACATGTCTTCGTGAACACCAGAAGAGAGCACCAGATCTCATTACCGATGGTTCAGAACCATCATGTGGCTGCTGGGAATTGAACTCAGGACCTCTCGAGGAGCAGCCAGTGCTCAAGAGCCATTTTTCCAAGCCCCGGTTTTCCTCGGAATGAGGCTGAGTGGGAGGAGGTGATGTGGACCCTTAGTAGCCAGGGCAGGAATGTGAGCAAAACAGAGGGAGATGGAAGAGCAGAATCCTCGAGGTGGTGCCAGGACTTGATTTCTCTCCTCTAAAGGGTTAAAAAGGTATGGGGGGGTAGCTCAGAGGTTAAAAGTTCTTACAAGGGATCAGAGTTCACTTCCAAGCACACAAGTGTTTGTAAATCCAACTCCATGGGAGCTCCAACACCTATGATCTCCACAGGCACCTGTACTCTCATGCACTTCACCACACACACACAATTCATTAAAAATATTTTTTGAGACAAAGTCTCACTGAATAGTTCTAGCTAGTCTGGTACTTACTATACACCAGGTAGGCCTCAAACTCACAAAGATCTGCCTACCTCTCTTGCTAGCATTAAAGGCATGAGATACCCACCCAGAAATAATAACAAACCTTTTAAAGGGCCGTGTGCCCCAGGCCTGGGTTACTTGCTGTAGCTGAGAACAAGAGAAAGGTAGATCTTCCCTGATTACTGTTATCCCATGGTAGTTTGGATCATAGTTAAAAGTCACAGTAGAGCCAGGCAGTGGTGGCACATCCCTTTCATTCCAGTGCTCAGGAAGCAGAGGCAGGCAAATCTCTTGTGAGTTCAAGGCAAGCATGGGTTACAGAGCTAGTTCCATGACAATCAAGGCTACCCAAAGAAACCCTGTCTCAAAAAATCAAAAGAAACAAAATAGTCATAGTAGAATCATGTATTCTGGCACATTCAGCAGCCCCAGTGCCCGTAGGCAGAGGCAGGATTGCAGGCCCAGGACAGCCCTAAGTAATACCCTGTCTCCAAAACCAGGGTCAGTAGTAATGTGATAAAATAGCAGTAAGATCACAGCCTATTTTTTAATTAACCTATGATTTATTTTGCAGTTCTGAAGGTCGAGCCTCAGGGAAGTACTCTGCCACTGATATTTACCTCCAGACTCCCATCAGGTTTTCATAGGTACAAGGGCCTCAGAGATGGGCAGTAAAATAGTGTTTTAACTGAAGTCTTGGCTCCTCAGACTGTACATGGACTTCAGAGTTCTGTCTTTTAGTAAGGGACAAAATTGATTTTCCAGGAGTCTGTCATTTGAGTGCTGGTAAACTGTTAACAGCACAGACCTGTCATGAACTTGGGGCAAGAAATCTGTGCATCAGGACTTGGGAGCAGATGTTACCCAGTGGGAAGAAGCAGCCATTGAACAGGACTCAAGGTCAGGCCCTGGAGTTGCTGTACACAATGGTGACAGAGGATCCAAGCATCCTGTCAGCCGTGACCCACAAGAAGGATAAACTGTGATATCAGTTTTACGTCAATAATCCCGTATAGAAGACCAGGTATAATAAGTACTTTTCCCTGTAATCCTAGAATTTAGGAGTGTGGGTAGGGGATGAGTTCAAAGAGTTCCACATCAAGGCCAGCCTGCGCCAGTCACAAAACTCCATCTCAAAAACAGAAAACAGACTAAGAATTTAGTCCTTAAGGGCATAACTGGCTTGGTTGGGCCTTTATGTTATGCTTACTGGGGATGAATGTCATAGATAAGACAGCCCTAAGTCCCCCAAAAATGGGACACCTGAGTCTTTATCGGCCACACAGGGACTGGGGGGGGGGGATGGGGGCCATCAACAGTTATAACTAAACTAAAACAGTCAACTGAAAGATAACAGCAGAGAAGGAAGGACACATATGTTCTTTTCTTGCCACATGGTAAGTTCTCAAAAATGCTTGGGACAAGGAGGTGCACTTGATGGGTTCTGTTAACATATGTTGTTTTAAGTGTCAACTTGTGTCCCTTTCTGGACAGAATATAAGGTAGGCCTCTACAAATGGTGCTCACCATATCGTGCCTAACATTCCCACCTCTTCCCCTGGTAATAGGCAATTACTCTTCCCTAGTTCTCCGGCTATAATGGGCTTGTCATCCTGGGACCTGAAAAAGGAAATTGAGTTTTCAGATAATGCAATCACTACCTCAGGGCCTGGTTATTTGGGACAGTTGATGTACAGTGTCAGAGTCTAGTGAGACAATGTTTTTTGTAGGTCACTTCTAAAAATTAGCATGAGATGGAAAAGGAAACTTTGTCGGCCCCTTGAGCTCCAATTTTTGTGGTGGGGGTTAATTCTCTCTCAGACACCTGAAAGAGAACATCTGCTACCACAGTGTGGTAGGCTGAATGAGACTCTCCAAATGTGTCTATATCCAAACCCCCAGAACCCACAAATAGGTTGCCTTACATGAAAAATGAACTTTGAAGAAATAATTAAGATCTTGAGGAAGAGATCCTGGTCTATTTGTGTGGGATGGATATAACAGTCCTTACATAGGGGATGAGGGAGGGTAGGCGTCAGACGAGGTGCTTGATGAAAAGTAGAGATGCAGAGATGGTGCTGAAGGAGACCCCTGAACAGTGGGGGCTCCCGTCCAGACCCCAGACTAGGCACAAACCACACCCCAGCACCTACTTTCACAGAGAGATCTTTTAGTAACAGAAGACAAGGTAAAGTGGCTGATTTCTGATTCAGGCAGAAAACAGCAGCCAATGACCTTGCAGGTGTCATTCTTAAAGAGAGAAGAAAAGGGGGGGGGGGGGTCTGTGTTAGAACAGGCTAGGACGCCATGGTAAAGGAGATAGGGGATGAGGGAGAAGGGGCGGGGACTAGAGAAAGGGAGCAGGGTACTTGTCCCAGAGGGACACAGACTGCCTCTGGATAAGAGGGAGACAAAAGTGGCCATAGGCAAAGGAGAGTTTATAAATAGAAAGGGAGATAAATGTGTAAGGATGAGGTGTTTAATTTTAATTGAGCATGTCAATTAGGTGAGCCAAAGGGGGCTTCCGATTGCTGGGCTTGGGTAGTCAGCCTCAGGAGGAGGAAGTGGCCAAATAAGGGAATGGGGAATAGATCTTGGTAGCTAGCTTTAGGAATGTAATCCATAGGAATGTAATCCGTAGCATAGAGCAGGTACTATTACATACACCCTGACCTTAAGGCATAGCCTCTTAGCCAGTTTGGATCTGGGAATCACCTATAGCCTCGGAGTACAAGTATTCAGGGCATGGGCAGTTTAAGATGGGGCACATTTAGGAAGACCTTCTCTCCCCTGCCCTTGGATGGAGGATCAGCACAATCCACAAGTCAACTCCCTGCATTTCCAATTTTAGAGGATCTAAAAAGGACTAGCTTTAACATAATATATTGATTTTGCCCCTACGGTTGCCTTTTTATTACACGTTAGCAGTATTTTTATTTTGTCATGTGATGGCTTCTTGCGCTTAAATAGATGTAATCTCTCAGCTCCCTGACACCATGTCTGCCTCCTGTCAGTCACCCCCCCCCCCATCGATTCTCCCTCTGGAACCAGAAGCCAAATAAAGTCTTTCTGTCCCCTGTCTCCACCCCATAGGGTTTCCCCGTGTAGCCCTGGCTGTCCTTGGGACTTGCTCTGTAGACCAGGCTGGCCTCCACCGCAGAGATCTGCCTAAGACTAAAGGCTGTGCCACCATGCTGGCATAAGTCTTTATTTCTTAAGTTGCCTTTGGTCACGATGTTTTGTTACAGCAACAAAAATTAACTAATATAGAATTAGTTCTAGAGAGTGGGATCTTGCCGTTATGGACCGGAATATGTTCCTTTGGAAAAAGACTGTGGAAATATTTAGAACATTTAGAACTTTGGGCTGGAAGATCCATTGAGTGTTCAGAGCTCAACAGACTGTTCTGTAAGGGCTTAGAGCCTTGAGGGAAATGCAGATGATGGGGGCCTGGATTGTAAAGTCTCGGAAGCAAACCCACTATCGGAGCTATATGTGTGGTGGATTTGAACTAAGACCCTGTGGAAGCAAAAGCTTTGCTCTACTGGGGCAGCGGGTGCTGGTTAGAAAAACCAGCGGTGATTAGTAAAACTGCTATGGTCCAGACAAAATCATCTGGGAAGTATTTCCTCAGGGTCAGCATTATAGAAGCTGTGGTGTAGAGGAACCAAAGTTGAATTCGAAGCTGGCAGCCGAATTTGGCAAATAATGTGAAAGATTCTCCTACACGGTGCTGGTTTTGGTGGCGGGAAAGTTACAGGTTCAAGGGATCATAAAGGAAAACCTGAGGTTGGCACCAGGAGAGGCCGTTGGTTGAGGGTACAGTCAGAATGGCAGTGAAGACCACAAGATATTAGAGATGCTGGGACTATAGGACATCAGCCAAGGACAGCAACAGGTATGGAGTGAAGTGGCTTTAGCCTTAAGACAAGCTGTGAATAGTGTGAGTGTCCAAACCAAGGGAGCATGGCCGCCCAAGCCTGTGGAGCCAGAAGACTGAATGAGGCCCAGATTGCAGACACTGAGCCACAGACTTTGAGCTACTTTGCTGGATTTGGTTTTGCTTGAGTGCAATTATTTCTGTGTCCCAGTTTCTCCCTTATTGGAGGAACAGATAACCACCATGCCAGCTGAGGCTTAGGATCCCTTAAACTCTTAGTGTAGATAGAGAAGAAAGGAAGGAAGAAATAATTTAGACATGTGATTGCCAGAGTTGAGCATCCTTATGGAGCCTCCAGCTCATCCCTGCACAATCCGGAAAACCCTATTCCACCACCCAAACCCCACCCCCTCAGAGTCTCCAAATAAAGGAAAGGCACCAAGAGCCCAGTTCCACGTTTTTGGTGGCTGCTGCAGCAGCTTCCTCCCCTGAAGTTACCAGCTGCCCAAGTCCCCATGTAAGTGCTCAGCTTTGACCAGACTTGGGCACAAACCCAGCTTGTAGTGGGCATGTCCTCACTCCTCACCTACAATCTATAAAACTTTCCTGCCCCGGCTTGGCGTGTGACGTCTCTAGCCTTGATCTCTGAGAACAGCGAACCCACTTGGGAGTCTCTATGCTCTAAATAAACCTGTTGCTATACATTTCCAATTCAGCTCGATCTGGCTTACTTCATCAGAGGAGAAACTTATTATTACAGGGCAGAAACCCTGTGGAGTAGGACTCTTACTCTGGGTTCTATGTCCTTGTCCCCAGGACCTTCCTCTAGTCTCCTCTTTCTTAGTCCTGTGATTTCTGTAGCTGGAATCCAGAGGGGACACAGATCCTAGTGTGCATGACAGATAGGGTTGAGGGTTTACTATAGAGTTAATGAGCACGCTCCAAGTGACAGTTGTTACCATACAGTGCTCTTGATCGGGTTTGCTTTCTCTGCCATTCAAAGAGTTACAAGGCAGGAAAATCTCAAGTGCAATAAGATGCCACAGGGGAATCTCACACTAAGCAGACAATCAGCTGAGTAAAGAAATGCTTTTATGGGGGTAAGGAAACACACACACAGAGAGAGAGAGAGAGAGAGAGAGAGAGAGAGAGAGAGAGAGAGAGAGAGAGAGAGAGAGAGAGAGAGAGAGAGCGCCAAGGCAAGTAGAATAACCCCTTGCAGAGCATCAGGAGCTAGAAATCTGGCCTTCTTGAGAGCTGAGTGCTTTAAAGGTCTTTGAGGGTCTTCTTCCCCTAATTTATGGTTGGTTAGTTTGAATAAAGATAGGGAAAGAGATAAACCGATAGACCCACTGATAGTTTAGGGGAAAACTTGTCCCTGTCTGTCCTTGAGTCCCTGAACTTATCCAGCTAACTAAGTGTGGTTTACGGGTAGGGTAGGGACTGTTGATGGGAGAGAAGGCCTGCCAGGAAGTCAGGCCTGTGGCCTGGTCAGGAGTATGAGGAAGAAGTCAGAAGCCTCTTATCTTCATTATCATGGCCCGTCTCTTCATCTAACTATCAAGGATCTGTCTATTGACTAGTCCCCTCAGGAGCAGATAATGCCTGCTGGGATCATTGTGCTAATCTAGATTTTAAACAAGATTTCTACTAATTTCTAAAGCCTTTAGATAGACAGCTTCTCCTGAGGAGGGGCATTTTCCTGTCCAGGTGATTGAGGAACCCATTTGGATTGATTCTTAAAGCCTCCAGTTAGGACTTCAGGGAAGTTCAGAAAGTTTCCACAGGGTCAGATTACAGTTAAGAATCTAGCCTTGCCTTTGCAGTAGTTCTTCACCTCTCCCGTATTCTGACAGACACTCACCTGGGACATTGAAGACAGGATTTCTCATGGGGGCCAGGGAGAGTGGAGTTTACATTTTGCTTGTTTTTATTTTTGAGGCAGGATCTCACTATGCAGCCCTGGCTTGCCTTAAATTCATACCTGCTTTCCTGAGTGATAGGATAAAAGATATACACCACCTTTGTGGGGGGGTGAGGATGAGAAGGTTAGGGATAGGGGGGTGACACACACCCCAACACCCAGGAGGTGTGCCTTTGGTGAACACTACAGAAATGAGCAAAACAAAACAAAACAAAAGATGTGTATCATCACCTGGATAAAATGGTATTGATGGCAATGTATTGCTGCCAATGGTACCACAAACCTCCTGATCCCCACCCACTCCAAGCCTACTGTCTGGGAATTATAGAATCTGGTGTAATCCTTGTTGTAAAACCCCTCTGTCCTCAAAAGGATAAAAAGAGGCTCCCTCTTCAGACATGTATGCTCTGAGTCTCTTCAGAGACCTCACCATGCTGTCTATCTGTTTCTGGTACTATGGCCTGATACTTGATGCTGCCCTTCTGTCTGTCCATCCATGTTAGAGCCCTGGAGGCGTGGCTAAATCTCTCTCTCTCTCCCTCCCTCCCTCTCTCTCATCTTTTTTCCCAATGTGGCCAGGCTTCACAGATCATTTTCTACTTTTCACTATTAATTTGTGTCTTTTAAAATGGCTCCTGGGGGCACAGGCTGTGTTAGCTAAATCTGGTAACAATCATAGACCTTGAGAAGCTTGGGCTATTTAGCCAAGTCCTGGATAGCTTGGGACATATATATAGTGAGACCCTGTCTCAAAATTAAAAAAAAAAAAAAAAAAGGAAAAATGTGGTGCAGTCTGGAATATCAGAAAACAGATCCACCCACAGTCAATCCAGGAGGATCAGAGAGTGGTAACTGATGCCTTTAATCCCAGCATGGGGGGGGGGGGAGACCAGGAGTGGTGACCTACACCTTTAATCCCATAACTCAGGAGACAGAGATCTTTCTGTGTTTCTGGGAGTTCAAAGCATAACTACCAAACAGTAGTAGCTCAGGCCTTTAATCTTAACCTGGATGTAAAACTGGGCAAAGAAAGTATTTAAGGTAGGCATGGGAAGACAGGTGACTCTAAAAGCAGCAAGGAGCAAGGCTGAGGAAGCTGGAAGATAGCTTCGCTGTGTGAGATGTAACTGTGTTCTGTAGCATCAGAATTCATGCTACAGAAAAATGTTAATGTTGGACACAAATTTTGGTCACGTTCAGCACAAAGTTATAGAGCAGGAAAGGTTATAAGGGCAGAGAGGAACACCTTGAGCATGCAATTTTCTCTAAAATATATATATATATAAATCAAAAGAGCACATTGAAGATACACTTAAAATGCTGACCCTAAAAGTGACTGCCTTGGCAGGTATCAAATAGAGAACTAAGGAATCAGGTTAGGAGTGTGAGCATGGCTGGCCTTATGCTGCAGAGTCCTATTAGCCTACAGATAGATAGCCTGGCCTCTGCACTCTGAATCCCTCCCCTGGGTTAGGACACAGTGAAAGCAGGACAGTTTGAGCAAAGGTATAGCACAGTAGTGTCAGGCAGAAGCACTGAAATCTGTGCTATCCATAGCAGGATGTCCTGTTCCATTCTTCTCCGTGTGTATGTTAGCTCCACAGAAGGAATGTCTTCGGTGAACGCTACAGAAATGAGCATGAGACAAGACACTTGTAGGCTGAGAGTCAGAATGGTGACACGTAACTAATTTCAGGGCCAGGTTTGTGGGGAGAGAAGAGGACCTGTGCTTCTCTCCATCTTGGCAGCACAAAAGACATTGCTTATTCAGTCCCCGGAGGTTTTTCCTGCATTAAGATGCTCTGGAATATAACCAGAATACCACTGGTCTGCTAGAGGACTATCTATCAGGCAATTATTGAGTATTTTCCGAAAGTGATGCTGCTGTGCAAAGTGTTTTAAAATAAATTGAATGTACTCTTCCATTTGGAGATGAAGAGACAGATATCACTTGGCTTTATTTAATAATGATTTAGATGATGGTAAGAAAAGCAAATAAATACAAATTAGATTATTGATTTTCATGATTATAAAATAGAACTCCAACAAGAATAAATGGTAGATATTTATCTATCTGAATATATTTCAATTATTTTAAAGTAACATGAAAAATACATATCAGCCACAATCTGTGATGAATGGACATGCTGCTGTGGCTGTTATTTATAGTCTTTCTAGGATCCAGAACTTCCCAGTGAATTATCATGAAGTAATTTTTCTCTAGTGACGCTGGAAGATCACGTAATGGAGTCTTCTGTACAGCTCTGATCCCTGTCCATTAGTGCTGTACCCTAGCTATGATGGATGCTTTCCAGGTAACTCATAGAACTTACTAATAATAACTCAATATCCATTGAGTATCCTGTAACAATGGTGAAATTATACCCAAAAGTAAACCTACATTTATTTGTGTGATTCATCCATTATCCTATTCAATTTCTCACATTGAATTATGGGTGTTTTTAATGTAGAAGTCTTATTTATACTATGGGTGGAAGATTAAGTGAAAGGGAGCATTTTATCATCTACTGAAGTTTTTCTCAGGTAAAAGATTCAGAATAAAAACTTCCTCCTGCCCTTAACATAATGTCCCATCTCTGCCTGTTGTGTACTTCCCGTTTCTGAATTGAAACATCCACTCCTGAGCTAGATCTTTTAGGAAAAAAAAGATAAAGAAAACTCACACACCTCAGGAAGCTCCTGAAGCTTACAAGATCACAAGGCCCCTCCCAAAGCTTTTACAAGTAGTAACAACTGTGAGATGAGACTAACCAGCTATACTGCCTGCAAGTTAGGAAGTTCCAGGGATGTGGCTTTTGTGAGTCTTCCTTCATTAATGCTGGGGTGAACTTTTTGGGGATACAACTCTCTTTGAATCACCTGTGTGACTGCAAGTAAATTCTCACCCATACTTCTATGAATGAACAATAAGGTCACTGGTTCACTATGATAGATTTTCATAGAATTTTTTATTAGGTCTGTGATCATTGATTGTTCTTTCTGGGATGAATGAATGAACAGACATTTGTTCTCTCCCCAGAAGTCATACAACCTACACTGGGCAACATGAATGTCATTACCCCCTGGGATATTCACTCCTTACTGTATCAGGATCATATTTTTGCCAAAATGAATGAATTTTATATTTTATATTCATTCATTTTGGCAAATATAAATATATTTATTCAACTAATAAATCAATGAAAGCCACTTTTGTATTTTATCCATGCTGGAACTTGGAGTTTTCAATCTTCCAGGATGCTATCAAGCATTCAGCATCTCTCCTAGCTTTATCCTACACTTCTAAGTTGTACCCATCTATGTGAACAATTCATATAGCATCTGCTTCTGAGACAGAGGATTAAGAAATGGTTCACAGCTGTAAATCCATTCCCAGGTGATTTTATGCCCTCTTCTGTTCTCCAAGGGTACTGCATGCACATGATACACTAATATAGATGCAGGCAAAACAACCTTACACATTAAAAAGGGTTTTTTGTTTGTTTGTTTTTTTTAAAAAAAAAAAAAAAAGACAGAAAGTAAGTTTTCAGAAAGTCCTACATCAAATTTATTTTGGGATCCTCATAATGGAATGAAACAAATGGGTTATGGATTATTTATGGTTTGTGATTTAATTTAACTATTATCTTCTTTACCATTGCAGACTCATTGATTATTTAGACTTAGTAGAACATCTGGAGGCAATTCCAGATCTAGAAGCAAATTGGACTGGTGGGCAGTCACTTTCTGGCCAATAGTGCCAGTATGTTCCATATGCCTTGGCCCTGGTGCCGGCTGCCTTAGGAAGGCTCAGCTCTGTGTGGCTTTAGCTGGTCTCACGTGGGCCGCCTTGCAGTCCCGGCCTTTGTGCACTCCTCACCCATAAGCAATGAGGCAGAGGAACCAACAAACTCTGTTGGTAGAAAGATTTATTGGGGAATCAAACATCCATCCGAGGCCTCTCTGGGGAGGGGGGGGTGAAGGGGCAGAGAGAAGAACAAAATGGCAGGAAAGCAGGCAGATTGTATGACAGTCAGAAGGTGGGGATCTGAGCTGATACAGGCTGATGGGATTTACCAGGAATGAGGTACCCTTCAGGGGTGGTTAACCTTTGGGGGAAGGTTAAGGGTGGTTCCTGGCAGACAGGGACCTGATTTAGGAGCTGCGATTTTCTGTTAGGCAGAAACGTTCCTTTAGGCTTCTTTACCCAACAACTGAACCTTTCATATACAGACTATCAGTTTCTTGTATGACTCAGATTATCCAAATAGCTAAAGCTATTTCAGGAGGCAGAGCAGGAGGGTCTCTGTTGGAGTTAGAGGCGAGCCTGCTCTGCATAGAGAGCTCTAGGACAGCTAGGGCTACATAAAGAGACCCTGTCTCAAAAACAACAACAACAACAAAAAAACCATTGGATTTTTAAAAATCCCAAGTCTCTTAACTGTGGGCTTCTATAAAAGAAGAACTAAGTTACATATTTTTTTTACACCAAGAGTCAAGAAACCAGGCACAGCCATAAATCAAAACAAAATTCAACAGTGTAAAGAGTTCAGTCCTTGACATCTGGAACCTACCATCTATCCTCTGGGCTCCAAGGAGCCTGGGCAGCTCTATTTATTTGGCTCTGCAGTCTGCAGCATATATAGCTTGCCTAATCAACTCAGGTGAGCTCCACCTCACAGCAGGAGCTGTCCTCGGTGGGCATCCCATAGTCCTTATATTTTAGATATTATAGGCTGTCTATATGCTGCATTTTTACCAATGGCTTCCTGACCCAAGTTTCTGGGACTCTAGCTGAAGGGACTCTAGCCCACTTGAGCCTGTGGCTCTGACAGGCCTTTCTCTCTCTTTCTTCCTGACTTTTAGAGCTAGTCACCATTGTCTCTTCTGGAGCCTGACTACTGTAGTATCCATGTTGAGGGACCCCCAAGGACCACCAGGGAGCGGGATTCTGATGCAAACACACGAGGGTCAGTTTATTCTTTTGGACAGTTCGAGCCTGGGCTGAAACCCTATGGTCCAATGCAGCAAAGGGAATTTGGTGAGAGGGTTTTTAAAGAAAAAAAAAATATGTAAGTGAAGTTTACATGTCTTGCCATTTCAGGATTGGGTAAAGGAATATGAGGAAGAGTAATTCTTGGAAACTTGGTAAAACTTTCGGCATGAAACCAAGTTTTGAATCTATTGGCTATCAGCTCATTCCCGAGACTTTTCCCCTAGATTCTTCTTAGACCTGGACCCTGCCCTCAGGCATTCGATGTTCTAAAAAAAAAAAAAAAAAAAAAAAAGGGTCTTTCCCTGAGATAAAGTTTTGTAGAGGCAAATATATGCCTTCACAACTCCCAAGGTCTAGCTCTCAAAGTATTGTCTAGCTATCAAAATCCCCCTTAGCTCACCTAATTAACATGCCAATTAAAATTAAACACTCATCCTAACACTGGATTTCCTCCTTTACCTTCATAAACCGCCATTTTCTTAAGGGCCACATCTGTCTCCTCTGTAGAGGAGTCCAGAGATAAGTATTCCCCCCTCTCTCTTGTCTTTGTTATTCCCTGTGCTCTGTCCCTCTGGGGCGGAAAAATCTCCATTGTGCTGAGAACTTGGCCTTGGGAGTCCTGAGCCCACACCCTTTCACCACCTCTGTTACTCGATGACAAGCCTCAGCTGCTCTCCATGACCCCTTCATGCCTTCTAAACCAATACCATGTGAGAGACTCGTATAAATAACCAAGTACAGCTGCTAACATGAGATGCATCCTTGGCCATCTCTAGACCACAGCTTTGTGTACTGACTGAGAAGAAATACTTCCCGGAAGATTTCACCTCAATGTTGCTAGTCCCTTAATCACAGCTGAGTTTTCAGCCCCAGGAAAATATCATTGTCTGTCCCAGCAGAGCAAAGGTTTCACTTCTGTGGTGTTGTCCTCTAGTAACTCACTGTGGATTCTTCAACCCAAGAAATTATCGCCCAATGGTAGTCTCTGAAACCTCAGAAACCAGGCATACATTGTCTTCACTTCTCCTACCAGTATCTTCAATGCTCCCATAACAGCTTTTCCAGCCCCAATTCCAAAATCCTTTCATAACAACATGGTTAGGTCTGGCAGAGCAAAAGTCTACTTATACTCTGGTACTGATTTTTGTCTCCGGTTATGTTCTATTACTTCGGTACCACGACCAGAGGCAACTGGAGGAAACAAGGGTTTGTTTCAGTTTACAAGTGTAGTTCATCATAAAGGTAAATCAGGAACTCAGTCAGGAAGCTGAAGGCGGGAACTGCATCGGAGATCATGGGAGGAATAGTATTTACTGGCTTGTTCTTTCTTGCTCGATTAAGCTGCTTCCTTATAGACTCCAGGACCATCTGCCCAGGGATGGCCCTGCAACAGTGGCCTAGGCTCTCCCACATCGGTCATCAATCACAGACATGCCTATAGGTCAATCTGGTAGAAGCATTTGCTCAGCTGAAGTTCCCCTTTTGCAGGTGCTTTAGCTTACATCAGGTTGACAAAAACAAAACCCCAACACACATATTAGCCTATTATATTATACATTCTCATATTTTATTGATTTTAGTGCATGTTATATACATATCTACCACAACACAGATCTGAAGGTCAGATGACAACTTGGGAAAGTCCACTTTCACCTCTCAGCATGTGGGTACCAGGATCAAACCTAGGCCTGCTGTCAGACAACCCTATCCTGAGCCATCTCACTGGCCCATTAATTTTTTTGCATGCCTAAATCTAATACCAAGCTGACCTCAAATGTAAGGCAATTCTGCTGCCTCAGCCTCCTGAGTGTTGGATCACAAGTGAGAGTTACCATACCTAGAATTCCACATTTTTAAAAGAACATATGTAAAAGCCAGGTGGTATGGTACATGCCTTTAATCCCAGCACTTGAGAGGCAGAGGCAGGCAGATCTCTGAGTTTGAGATCCTGGTCTACAGAGTGAGCTCCAGGACAGCCATGGCTACACACAGACAAACCCTGCCTTGAAAACAAAACAACAAAAATGTAGGCACACTTTTTTCCCCACTAGTCAGTTCCCAAATAGCTACCCAGAGACTTATTAATTATAAAGGCTAAGCCGATAGCTTAGGATTGTTACTAACTAGCTCTTATGATTTAAATTAATACATTTCTATTACTTTACATGTTGCCATGTGGCTCATGGCTTCTGATCTCTCCTCTTCCTGCTTTCCCTAAGTCCAATGGCAGCTCTTTTGACTCTGTTTTTCTCCCCAACATCTTCAGTCTGGTTCTCCCCATCCTAATCTTATCCTGTCTAGCCATTGGCTAGTTAGCTTCTTTATTAAACCAGTCACAGTGACAGATATTCACATGATGTAAAGGAATATTCCATACACACACACACACAAAGATATATAGTTAGGGTAAAATAAATGTTGGGATTAAAACTAGGTGGAATTCAGAGCAAGTATCTCTCTATGACATGTTCCTGACATAGAGAGTGTGTTTTAGGGTGGAAATAAGAACAATATATATGCTCTAATATTTACTTTTAAAATCTTCTTCTGTAGTCCTATAGTTTCTCTGTCCTACCTAGCCAGTCCCACAGCCACTTAGTCCCAAATACTCACACAAAAGCTTATGTTAATTATAAACGGTTTGGTCTATGGCTCAAGCTTATTACTTGCTAACTCTTACCCTTAAACTAACCTATGATTCTACTTACGTTTAGCCGTGTGGGTTGGTACCTTTGCTCAGTATATTCTCATCTTTCTTCCTCTGTGTCTGGCTGGAGTCTCTCCCAGAATTCTCCTAGTCTGTTTGCCCCCTCTACTTCCTGCCTGCCTTCTGGCCAATCATCATTTTATTAAACAAATATAAGTGTTTACAGCATTATCCCACATTTCTCCTTGTTTTTCTTTTTAAAACAAGAACCCAAAATCTAATTTCCTTTGTATAACTTTTCCCTGACCATTATCTACAACAACTAGTAACCAACACTCTTAACAAAGACAAACATCCATAATCCATTTGGGGAGCGGGCGGAGATGTTGGTGTAGTTCTCCAGACATCTTCCTACTGATTGGGGGGCACTGGTAATCTTATAGGGATCCTGAGAAAATTCAGGATTATGGTGGAGTCCTGAATGGAGTATTCTGTGAAGGTGAGATATCTCAGCCAGTCTCCTTGAAGCTGTTCTGGATGCAGAACTCAGGGAAAACTGCAACAGAGTTGCTCTGAAACATTGGATCATCTAGGCCTCTGTTCCCATCTGAATTTTTTTAGTGGGTCTTCCTCAATCAAACCTTATTTTTCCTTAACCCAGAATAAATCCACAGCCTCTCATTTTCTGTGAAATAAAAACAAAACAACTTCTCCAAAGTAACATTTTTTTTTACTTCAATTCTGAAGTCAGGCATTTATAAAACAGATAGGTTGGATTAGTCCAGCAACATTTATAATTAAATGTCTTTCATTAGCTCTTGCTACTTCCTTTGCAGTCAAAAAACTCAAAACAACAAAATAACATACAGTATTGAGACTGTATATTTTCCATCTGTATATTTTTTTTTAACTCTATTTCTTTTATTAAGGACTTTATCCTTTTTCTTTTCTCTCCCAACCCTAAACACACAGTAAACCTTTTTGTTTGTTTATTTGTTTGTTTTTCTCTGAATGGGGCCATACCTTTAATCTGTTAATTCAAAGCTAGGATTAAAGTCTCTGTGCCTCCCTTCCACCCAGCTCCAGGGCCCATGAGAGTTTAGCTTCTTGGCAGAGGTACTGGTAGAAACCACATTTCCCATCTCAACTCTGGGGAACTTTAGGGTCCACACTGTCACCAAGTAGAGCAATGCTACCCGCTGCTCATATACCTCATCTAAGTGGCAGCAAGGCCTCTTAAAAGAGTCTGTCAGTTTTTGCCCATTCTTTGCTTTTTGTTTTGTTTTTGAACAGGGTGTGGTAGTTTGAATATAACCGGCCCCCATAATCTCATAGGGAGTGGTACTATTAGGAAATGAGGCTTTGTCAGAGTGGGTATGGCCTTGTTGGAGGAAGTGTGTCATGTGGAGGCAGGCTTTGAGGTGGGTCTCCTATGCTCAGGAGACTGCCCAGTGTCTTAGTCAACTTCCTGTCATGTACAAGATATAGAACTCTCAGTTCCTTCTCCAGCACCACATCTGCCTGCCTGCATGCTTCCATGCTCCCTGTCATAATGATATTGAGCTGAACCTCTGAACTGGTGTCTCTTCATAACAATAGAAACTCTAAGAGACAGATTTCTCTGTGTAGCCCTTGCTGACCATGAACTCACTCTGTAGACCAGGCTGACCTCAAACTCAGATCTGTCTGCCTCTGCCTCCAGAGTGCTGGGATGAAAAGGCTTGCATCACCTCTGCCTGGTACTGTTTTTAAAACTTCTAATGATAATGTTCATATTGCTTAGAAAACAGGAGAAATGTTTAAATTATACTGTTCACCCCAAGGGTGTAGGTTTCTCTTCAGTGAGCACATTGAGGTGAGTTTCACATTCCTTCATCTGTGTGTGTCCTTTTGTTGTTTGGCTGTTTATCTCTAAGTTTATATTGTTTACTTGAGCCATCTTCTACTACAAACAAAGACCTGGGGGATCCATATAAGGGTTATTTAATACATAAAAAGTGAGTAAAATGTCCCATACTCTCCCCTGATGCATCTGCAAAATAATGAGGCAAACCATGCTGTGGTCTCCTTATGCATGAGTGACGGTCATGGTCTCTTTAGCCATCTTGATAACAAGCCAATGCAAATTTATATGAAGGTTTTAGAAGAGAGTATTCGGGGCTGGAGAGATGCCTTAGTGGTTAAGAGCACTAGGTATTCTTCTATAGGTCCTGAGTTCAATTCCCAGCAACTACATGGTGGCTCACAACCAACTGTGATGAGATCTACTACTCTTTTGGCCTGCAGGTATATATGCAAGCATAACTCTGTGTACATAATAAGTAAATTTTTAAAAAGAAAAGATAGTATGTTTATCATCTCCCCTAGAAAGATACAGAGAAGGAGTAAGTAACTGTTGGTGGCTTTTGTAAATTTGATACAAACCTAGACATATCTTGGAAGAGAGAATCTTAATTGAGAAAATGGCTCTGTCTGATTGACTTGCAGGTAATCCTGTGGGTATTATTTTTTGAATGTGTGTATGTGGGAGGGGGAGTATTCATGTGAGTGTAGGTGGCCACAGAGACAAGAAGAGGGTGTCAGATTCCCTAGAGTTGGAGTTATAGGCTGTTATGAGCTACTCAGCATCAGTCCTGAGCATTGAATTTGGCTCCTCAGAAAGTGCCCTAAACTGTGGAACCATCTCTCTCGCCCCCACACTCCTTTAAAATAACAGTATCACAATTATACAAATATGACCTTGTATTTTTCCATCTTCAACTTTATGCTGTGTTTGGAGTAAGAAAATTAGCATCAATCATTTCAAATGTATTGAAATTTTTAAGTTGTGATTAAAATGTCAAATCTCAAATAAGTTATATGAATTAAGTAAAAGAATAACTTATTTGATATCAGGAAGAAGCAGCATCCTGGGTGGCCAGCAGTCTTTGTGGCTGGGATGTGGCTCTGGCCTCCTGACTCAGAGCTGTTGACATAGGAACAGTATTTAACTGGGAAATTAAACAGCTCAGCAGTGCCGGAATCGCTTCTGTGATATCATCTATGTCCTGCTGCCAGTAAATGTTCTGAAAATACTCTGTTCTGGAAAAGCTATGTCTCAATGAGAACAGTCAGTCTGCCAAAATAATTCTCACCACCCCCTGTTTCCAAACAAGTGAGCCATGAAAACCAGAGCTATGAATGGCAGTCTCTGCAAGGAGGCATTCCTGAGAATTGAAATCAAAAAGTTTTGTGTATGATTCCCCTTCCAATTTTCTATAATAAAATACCTGAGGTGACGAACATCCAAAGGGAAAATAGTTATTTTGACTCAGAGTTTTAAAGGTCCCAGTCCATAGCTAGGCAAACCCAATGCTTGGGGGCTTTTGGCGAGGGGGAGGGGCATACTGAATGGAAATAGTGGGGATGGGCATACTGAATGGAAATAGTGGGGATGGGCATACTGAATGGTAATAGTGGGGAGGGGCATACTGAATGGTAATAGTGGGGAGGGGCATACTGAATGGAAATAGTGGGGAGGGGCATACTGAATGGTAATAGTGGGGAGGGGCATACTGAATGGAAATAGTGGGGAGGGGCATACTGAATGGAAATAGTGGGGAGGGGCATACTGAATGGAAATAGTGGGGATGGGCATACTGAATGGAAATAGTGGGGAGGGGCATACTGAATGGAAATAGTGGGGAGGGGCATACTGAATGGAAATAGTGGGGAGGGGCATACTGAATGGAAATAGTGGGGAGGGGCATACTGAATGACAATAACAGGGAGATGTATAGGAAGCACCTGGAAGAGGCCAGGCTCCCTCAGTCGATTTGAAGCTAAACCCTTGAACCTCTTATTAGACTACATCCTGAGGATGCTCTACCCCTTCCTCCCCACCCTCCCCCTTTCCTCCGGCTCCCCTCGCCCCTTTCCATCTCCCCCCTTATTCCTCTTCCTCCTCCTCTTTCTTCCTTTCCCTTCCTTCACTTTCCTCCTCTCATGTCTTCCCTCTCCTTTGGAAAACAATCAGAATCCCAGAAGGACTTCCATAAAGTTTATGTTTGAAGCCTGTCAGGGTACAGAGTCCTGTAATCACAGCACTTGGAAGGTAGAGGCAAGAGAATTCAAAATACAAGGTTAGCTTAAAATCTGTGAGAGTCTGGCCAACAAAAATATCTCTCTCTCTTTCTCTCGCTCTCTCTCTCACACACATACACACAAAGATGTGTCATTAGAGAAAAGATGTTAGTAACCAAAAATAAAGGATAAAGACAAAATTTTACCAACCTAAAACTGCGTAATAAAAAGACAACCAGCCTTCACTTCCATAATATAAAGAAATTTTCTTAACACCCTACAACAGATCCAAGACTCACTTGAAAATATACCTACCACATCCCAAACAATTCTTTAATGACTGGAATTTGGTAATTCAAAATTAGTTACTTGTGCTTTTGCGTGTACATTTCCCCAAAATTTTATAGTTAATATCAGTACATTTTCCAGATTCTGAATTCATTGTTTAAAAAAAAAGTCACCATCCATTTCTTGATCCTGTTATAGAAAAAAAAGAGCTCATCCTATGTATTTGGAGAGCTGTGTGAAGACATGACCCTCTTTGTTAGATTTTGGTGGTAGTCCCAGAGCTTAGCTGGGGAAAAAAAAGGATCCAATGGTCTGAACTTGATCATGGGTGAAATAGTGTTTAAAAAGTAGAAAACAAACAAACAAGCAAAACAATTCATTCGAAGAGAACTGTGTTCCCAATTTCCTCTGCTTCATTCTACACCACTGTTGTACCATTGTCAACAATGAGGCTGACAGGAGGGCTGAGGTAACCCTGGTCAGACAGCACGAGGCTGTTCACATTCACTCTCCACTCCTAGGACCCACCACTGATACGGGCAACAAAAATAACTCTCCACCCTCTGTGAACATACTGCAAACACTTCATTTAGTGATTGTTATGTGCAGTGGGTGTGGTCAAAGTAGACAGACACCTGAAGTAGATACGTTCCTCAGGTGTCTCAATACCCATTTTTCTTCTCTAGAGCACACTCCGCCCCTTGGTTTCCACCTTTGAGTACAGCCACTCATGATACAGAGCCAGCCAGTGGTGAGAGGTGAGGACAGTGTCCAGAATACTCTCTATCCATGAGCTAAGTTCTAGGCCTTCATGGTCACCGTGGTTCTGGGACGACAATGAGTACTTCCTGTCTATAAAGTTTATTTTGCAGAACCTTGAAGAACTAAGTGACTTGAGTAGAGCTAATGTTCTGGTTTGGGAAGTTCTTCTAGTTATGGTAGTGAGTGGCCCCACAGAGCCTGTCTGTGATTGACAACATCTGAGGGAAGCAAAGATTAATATCCTTCACCTTATTTCTCCACCTCTGTTACCCAAGGCTACCTTACCCCTCGGTATAGCACGTTATCACCCTGTAGGGTGTGTATGGCCTCAGCTAGCCAAGGATTCTTTTCTTCTGAATCCAATTGCTGTGACCATACCTTGCTTGCCTGGTCAATCTCAAGCCTTTTGGGGTGGGCTTTTCTCTTGGCCATCTCCAGTTCTGTCTCCACATATAGGTGGTAAGAGTGGATGGCAATTAATTCATATTAGCCTGATCTGTTTTCCATATTTACTGAGTTTCACTCTTTTAAGACCTAAAAGGCTCTTTAGTGAGGAAGTTTTGAAGGGGTTGAGGTTCATCCTCCAAGTTTTGTTTTCTTTTTTTAAATATAAATTTTAATGTTTATTTTATATATTATACCATGTACGTGCCTGGTGCCTACAGAGGCTAGAGAGGGTATCAGACCCCCTGGAACTAGAGTTACATTTGTGAGCTGCTATGTGGGTGCTGGGAACTAAACTTGGGTTCTCTGGAAGAACAGCCAGTGTTCTTAACCACGGAGCCATCTCTCCAGACCCTTAATGTACAATGAAAACTGGGAGATAAAATGTGTAAGTATCGGTTCCCTGTATCAGAATTAAGATCTAGGTTGAGACGTTTAAGAAGTGCCTCTGGGGGGCTGTTCTTCCAGGGAATCTGGTTTTAGTTCTCAGCACTTACAGGGCAGATCACAACTGCCTGTAACTCCAGTTCCAGGGGATCCCTCCTTTGCACCTCAAGATTCTGCATGCATGTGGGACACAAACAGTCTCTCTCTCACACACACACATATGCAAACGCACACACACACAATATTTTTAAAGTCTCCGTAAAGGCTGCTGGGTTTTCTTCAGTCGTTGGCATGTTTTACATCGTATCCTAACTCCCTGCCTTGGAAAAAGTCCTTCTTGTTCTCCAAGAGGAGGATCAGCACAGGGGGACATCCCAGCAGTTCTAAGAAAAGGGACATAGTCAGACCCTGACCTATTCCAGCAGATGACACAACTGTTACTGTTTCTCTTTCCAAGTCCTTAGACATAACCCACAAGGACCGGACTGTTCATGGATGGTAACAATGAAAGGAAAATGCCTAAAACAGGCGACCTCACTGGTTTCAAATGCCCAGCGGTAAAATACAGCCAGAAAGTAAAACAACTGGTAATAGTAATAATAATACAGACAAAAAGGTAGAATAAATATAAGGAGACAAAGAGTCTGGCTGTGGTGGTATACACCTTTAATTCCAGCAGGGGCAGGCAGATCTCTGAGTTGAGGCCAGCCTGGTCCACAAAGCAAGTTCCAGGACAGCCAGGGCTACACAGAGAGACCTGTCTTAAAAAAGAAAAGTAACAAATGACACTTTAGGCGCCAGAGGCCTCATTAATTCCTGCATGTGGTCTAGGGCCTGCCATGTAAGCCTTCACTGTCACCTCAACTATTACATATGGATGAACTGAGTTATGTAAACCTATTAAGATATCTTTGAGTAACTGTACCAGAAGTTTCAACCTTACTTTATGCATTGATGTTCTTCATTAGTTTACTTTTGATACTTTGGGTACTCAGTGGTTACAACCTTATACTACCCTCCTTCTAATCCACTCCACCATTAGATTCTCCTTACAATTGCTCTTTTACATCTTTCCACATTTTAGAAAAGATTTTGTTTACTTTTATGTGCATGCATGTGGCAGGTGATGGTATACATAAGCACAGTCCCTATGGAGGTCAGAGCTAGAGTTAATGGCATTTGCAAGGTGCCTAATTCCAAAATGTGGCAAGATGCAAAAGAGCAATTGTAAGGAGAATCAAATAAATGGGTGGATGTTGGGGTGGGCCACCTCGTGACCCTGGTTCTGGGTCTTGGTGGTTGCTGGGTTGGTCAGTCCCTGTGTCCCCCTCTCCCTACTCAACACCAGGGTGAGCTCTCCAGCACTCCCCAGGCTTCCCCACCATATGCAGTAAGCAGTAAGGAGCAGGGCTGGTTCTCCAGTTCTCATGTTCTCAGGGCCTGCTCACCCACACCTACACTACCTACTGTGTTGCCCAGGCAAGGTGTAGGGGCCTCTTTCCCCAGTACTGAAGCTGGTGAGAGGCAAGTACAACTCTCCCACTCTCAGGACCTCAGGGCCAACTCCTCCAACCTGCCACAGGCAGTAAGGGAGGGGAATATCTCTCCCTTGTCCATGTCACCATATGGCAGATGAGGGGTGGGACCAGATCTTCCACACTCATGATTTTGGGCCAGTTCATCTGTGCCCATCAACAGCCTTAGCTCTACTGTGAGGTGCAGAGACCTGTTCTCCTGAGTGCTGCAGATGGTAAGGGCAGGATCAGCTCGCTTACACACTAAAAGTGGCCAGGGGTCCGGAGAGGAGGGCATCTTTCCTTCACTCTTGCCACCACATGGCAGATGAGGGGGTGGAGCCAGATCTCCCATTCTTGCACCTCCAGGGCCAGTTCACCTGTGTCCCATCAACAGAGTCAGCTCTAATGTGCTGCCCAGGTGAGGTGCAGGCACAGGGCCTGCTTTCTCAAACGCTATAGCCAGTTCTCCCTAGTGTTGCAGCCAGGGAAGGACAGGACAGTTCTCCCTCAGTATTGCAGCCAGTGAGGGCAGGGCCAACTCTGTGTAGCCCTCCTATCTCAGTCTTCAGTGGTCACAGAAGACACAGACATCACCACAGACAGAGGCTACAGCAGCGCCATGGCCCCAGATGACAAGCAGGCCACCCTCCTCAGCCAGCTCCTCACAGTCTTTACCTCTTCAGGTCAATCTCCCTCTCTGTCTCTCTCTCTCCCATACCCACCACATATTTGCTTACCATAATAGTGCCAAACTGCTTGGCACCTCATCTTTTCTCCTCATCACTCAGGGAAGGCCGCCCCAGGCAAGCATGTGTGTTTCCTCCTCTGGCTCAGTCTTAATCTAAAACTTGTATTTTCAGTCTTTTAAAATTTGTGGATTCTAGGTTATTTTAATACTTTCAAACTAAACTACCACTACAGGAAATCTAAAGTGTCGTTTCTAACCAATAAATACAGTAGAGAGAGCCTCGTGATCTCTCTCAGGCAGGAACTATGACCCTCATCATCATGGAAGTAATTACATAATATTGATATTATACTTCTGCTCTACCCCCAAAAGAATGACTTCTGAGACCACATTTCTGGGCGGGGGTTTGTGACAGGAGAATAGAGACTGGAAAATAGCAAGATTAGAATGGATGGATGAGAGAAGCCAGTTGGCAGAGGGAGACTGAAAGCCCTCCCTGTCTGGGTTTCAGATGGAGCATGATCAAGGGACTGGAAGCCTGTGTTCCTAGGGATTTATGCACAGAATGGAGCTTACATAGGAAAAGATGGTGATATATAAACACAGGATGTGGGTGCAATAGAACGTCCTGTAGAATCCTGTGCTTCAGAGTCAGTGTTCTGTGGGCTTTAACCTCCTCTTAGCAGCCAACTCTCAACCCTTGAGTGTGCTTTCCTCTTACTTTCTTTGATTTTTTTTGACATTTGTTTAATGTGTGTGTGTGTGTGTGTGTGTGTGTGTGTGTGTGTGTGTGTGTGTCTTGTATACACACCTGTGTGTGTGGGTGCAGAGGCTTGTGGATATTCATTGGGAAGTCAGAGAAGTGTGTCAGGTGTCTTCTTTTATCATTCTCCACCACAAGTGGCAATTATATATATATTGTGTTGACAGGGTTTCTCTGCCTAGCTTCCCCAACTGTACTGGAACTCACTTTGTAGACCAGGCTGGCCTCAAACAGAGATCTGCCTGCCTCTGCCTCCTGAGTGCTGGGATTAAAAGCATATACCACTATGCCCAGCTAATAAGTACAAATTTTAAGGATGAGAAGCAATTGGGTATGGTGTTGAATGCCTATAATGCCAGCACATGGAAAATAGATGAGTTCAAGGTCACACTCAACTATATAGTGAGTTTATATTTACAATATAAAATTGCCTTCAGAAATTGAAAGAAAGGAGGTGAAAGAAATAAACTGGTTCAGCAGTTAAGGACACTTGCTGCTCTTCCAGAGCACCTAGATTTGGTTCCCAGCACCTATACAGTGGCTCACAACCACCTATAACTTCAGCTCTAGAGAACTGAATGCCCTCTTCTGACCTCTGAAAGAGCAAACTGTGTGCATATGGTGCTCTTACATAAGAACACTCATACACAGAAAAATAAATAGATAAATTTTACATAGAAAATTGAAAATGGGGGGGGGGGGCTGGTAGAGCAGCAAATACCAATTACAAAGAATTTCACATAAAGAACAAACAGAAAAAATAAGTAAGGAATAGTTATGGTTGAAAAGAACTAAAGGAAAATAAAGGAGCGACGGGCACCTGGACAGTCTCTTTGTTAAGAATGAATACAGCTGCCACCTCTAGCATTATGTAAAACAGAACATGACCCGCACAAGCTAGAATTCAGCTGTGGAGGCAAGAGGGTCACAGGTTAAGGTTATCCTTAGTGAGTTCCAGGACAGCCTAGGCTACGTGAGCTTGAGATAAAAAACCAAAAAGCTAGCAAGCAGGAACTATCAAGGTCATGGG